>KV875270.1:264469-388409 GCA_001879505.1 Calonectria pseudoreteaudii
ATTATAAACTATTTATAATCTTAAGATATTTATAGTAAGTTATTAGTAAAATTATAGTAATATATATTAATCTTAAGAAATATAATTAGTATTTTATATATATATAAGTATATTAATTATTTATTATTATTAATAATTAGTAAGTTTAATTAATAATAATATAATTATATTTTTAATTATTTATAATAATCTTTTTTTTTTCTTTTAATAATTTCTTTATTAATAGTATATATATTTTCTTTTTTAATTTTATAAGAGCTTTCGAATAGCTTATTATTACCTTATACTAAGTTACTTACTAACTTACTTTTAATTATTTATAAATTTCTTTTTAGTATTGTACAATATGTCTATATATATTTCTCTCTTTCTTTGTTCTTCTTTAGTTATTTATCTAGTTTTTTTTACTTTTCTTAACAGTTAAAGAGAAATATCTAATAAGATTATTATTAATTTACTATTTAATCTTAGTTATTAATATTACTTTATTATCTATACTAATTAGTATTCTAATAAGATTACTTATACTAAGAAGGGTAATATTAAGATTCCTATCTTTAAGCTCTATACTCCTACTAAAGACTATAAGTTCTTATAGTAAAGTTACTTTTTTTTTATAGTAATTATTTTACTAATTCTAGGTAGCTTTTTCTTCTAAGTATACTTATTATATCAAGGGTAATAAACCTTATAAACCTATAAGTTCTTAAAGTTATTACTCTATAACTTTACTATTAACCTATTACTAATTTATTTCTTTTAGTTTTTAAAAAAAGATTACTACCTCTTTAATAATTTCTAAAAGTTCTTAGCTATTAGTATATTCTTATAGAAAAAAAAAGAATTCTAAGAGCTTAATATCAATAACTTCCTTATTATATATTTACTATAAACTTACTATTAACTTACTTTTCAAAAGATTAAGAATTTCTTTATTTAAACTCACTGTACTATCTACTATTATACCTTTAGTAATAAATATACTTATACCTATAATACTACTACCAATACTACTATAGACAAAATATAAGTTAATAGTAAGATTACTAAGAAAAAGTATATTTATAATTATATTATTCTCAAGACCCTAATTAATATTTCTAATTCTCTTTATATTATTACTAGATATTACCTTTTATAGTAAGAGGGTAGTGAGGTTACTATACCTTATCTTCCTATTTATATTAATAGTAAGATTTTCCCTAATAGGTTAAAAGATAATAGTAATAATAATATAGAAGAAGATAATAAAGAATAATTATAGTTTTAAGTTCTATTGACTTATTATAAGATTACTATAAGTTTACCTCTAATTTTATTGTTTTACTTAGATAATTTTACTTAGCTATAGGCTCCCTTCTCTCCTTTACTTATAAATAATAAAATATATCTAAGATAAGTGTATCTCTGATTAGTCCTATTTTTTTTTCTCTCTTAATTTATTATAAAATTATTATTTATATTTTTATAGAAAGTTTAAATTAATAAAGTCTTATATTTTAATTTATGAATTTTCTAAATCTTTATAGTCTACTTATTTGACTAAGTATTACTTTTTGTTTTTAGTCTCTCTATATATAAGGATCTTTTTAACCTTATATGTGTTTTTATCTATACTTAGGTTTTATTATTATATGTTCGCTATAGGTTTGTCACTTACTTATTTCTCTAAGTTCAAGATATAGAAAATATTATATATTTATGTACCTAGTAGTAGTTTTAGTTGGTATACTAGCCTGTGGTTTTTTATTTTCTTTATTATATAATATAGTCTTATATATTTCTTTATTAATTTCCTATTAAATTATTATAACTTTAGGTTCTTAGTTAAGAAGAAAATTAGCTCCCTTTCTTTAAAGGTTATTAGTTTCTGCTTCTGATTGTACTAGGTTGTTTGTTTTTCTCTTATAAGGCTAAGTAGTTTCTTTGTTGTTTTATATTGTTTATAGATAAGTTCTCTGTATATTTCTATAGTAGTACTTATTACTAGGATTAGGTTATAAGTATATTCTAGACTTTAAAAAGTAAAATCTTAAAATAACTCTATAAAACTCTTACTAATAGAAGAGTACTTACTTATATTATAGGTAAACTAAACTAATAGTAATAGGTTTAATTAGTTGGTTTACTCCTAGTTACAAAAGCTTTATAAATAGTATTTTAATACTTAATTTATCCTTTTTGTCTATCTATTAATCTAGGGGTAGAATACTATACTAAGTAACTATTTAGTTACTACTAGATTATAGAAAGTTCACTAATATTTAGAAGTAAAGACTGAGTCTCTATTAATTACAATACTTTATAGTAGTCTATAGTCCTAAAATACCTTTTCTAAGAAAAATATTACAAGATTTTCAGTAGTTATTCACTTCAAAGTCACTATATATAGTATATATTTTATAAATCAGTCTATAATAACTAAAATACTATTATATTTCCTACTATTACCTTAGTCTACCTCTAGAAGGTCTATAATAAAATCTATTAATATTTCCGCCCAGAGGCAAAGTAATATTAGTAACAAAGTAAGTTTACTATAAAGTAGATATAACCTAAATTTCATTTTCTAATAAATCCTATATTTCTATATATACTATTTTATATCCTTTTTCATAACAAGCTAAAAATATTAAACTTATAAATAATAAAAAGTTTTACTAACTCTTTAGTAGCTTATTATAAAGTTATTATAAATTAATAATAACATCTTAGTCTTTATATTTTTTAGAATAAATATCCTTCCCTTCCACTTTAAGAGCTCTTATAAGTCCTTTAACTAAGTATATCTTTTCTTCTTTATACTTACTAATTTACTATAAAATACCTTTATTTTTATCCTTATTTATATCTCTAGATCTATACTTTATACTTTTAATAAAATTACTACTAATAGAACTTCTATACCTTATACTTTTACTTCTCTGAGCTATAGGTTTATAAATCTTACTATAAAACAATATTAAGTATACTACTTCCTTTTTATATTAACTTCTCCTAGTATATATTAATTTAGTTCTACTTTTACCTTTTCTTCTATAAGAGTCTATTATAAGTTCTTTATAAACTTACTAAAGAATTGTAATAGAGTTACCTTTTATACTTCCTCAATTAAAGTCTTATTATAGTAGTTTAGTCTTCTTAAGAGTCTGTCTACTAGGTTTTATATACCCAATTAATAGGTAATAGTAAAGTTAAATAAGTAAAAACTATTTAGTATAGTAACCTACTTACTTAATAACTTTAACTTTATAGTAAAGTACCTAAAATTTAGATAATCTATTAGAACCTCTATTTTCTCTATATAGACTAGGTAATACCTCTAGATCTTAAAAGCTTTCTCTATTATAAGAAACTCTATATCTAGGGTTAAATATTATAGTTTAATATTAATTAACTTCCTTAATAAGTATACTACTAAATACTAATAGTCTTACTATAACTACAATAAGACTACTCTAATTGCATATCTTAAGATATTAGTTTTTACTTAAGTAAATATATCTAGATTAAAATAAACTAAGATTAATTACTTTAGAAACTTATCTTTTAATTACTAAAATATAGCTAGTTTACTATTACCTAGGTTAATCTTACTAATAGTATTTCTTTTTAATTAGTTTATGAGGGGGGTTATAATTTTATTATAATTTTTAATAAATCTTCTATAGAACCCTATAAAACCTAGAAAGACTTATATATCTTTTATACTATTAGAGACTAGCTAATTCACAATAGCCTTAATACATTTAAACTCTATACTAATTCCTCTAATATTAACTATAAACCCTAAAAAGTTAACTTATTTTAGGTTAAATTTATACTTTTCTAGGTTAGTATAGAGCTCTATCTTTTTAAACTATCTCAGTACCTAGTAAATATATTATAAGTGTTCTACTAAGTTATTACTATAGATTAAGATATTATTAAAGTATACAATATAGGTTATATTAAGTAAGTTATTAAGAGTATTATTAATATACTCTTAGAATATTATAGATATATTAATAAAGCTAAAAAATATAACTAAGTATTTAAAATAACTATATCTATAGTAAAATACTGTTTTCTATTTATTACTCTCACAGATATATAGCTAGTAATATATATCTTTAAGGTTAAACTTTATAAAGATCCTTACTTCTATTAGTCAGTCTAGGATTTCAGAAATCAATAGTAATAAGACCTTATTTTTCCTTATAACCTTATTAAAACCTCTATAGTTCACATATAACCTTAACTTACTACTTTTCTTAGAGATAAATAGGATAGAGACTCCTATTAAGCTTACAGAGCAATAGATCTATCCCTTAGCTAAGGTATTTACTAGGTATTTATAGAGAACTTCTAACTCTTTCACTACAAGGTTATATATAGGTCCTTATAACAGTATTTAGTTTTCTTTTAGTTCTATAGTATATATCTTACTATCTAGTAAAAGTAATTCTTTATAGGTTAGATCCTAGAATACCTTCTTATACTCAAAGTACAATTATAAATATACTTATCTTATAGACTTATTAGTAAGTTATTATAATTCGGTCGGGATAAAAGTTAAGAGTATTACTTAGATAAAGTTAATAGTTAGTATTAATATAGTTATATACTCTCTAACTACCTAGTAAACTCTTTTTTTATTTATTACTATCTTAATATCCTCTTACTTAATAAAGTACTTCTATATTTAATCTTTTTAGTTAAGTACCTATAGTTTTACTATATAGAATTATAAATATCCTAAGATAATCTTATAATATTAGATATTAGTAAAGTAAAAGTAGGTTTACTCTAGTTAAACTATACCTATACTATTTATAATTTTAATTAATAATTTAATTTCTCTTTAGTTTTTAATAAAAATCTTATTTATTACTTTAATCTATATCTTATTAAATATAATATAATATTAGTCTACTATTAGTATATAGTAAAAATATAAAAAGTTCACTTTAACTCTAGTATTTACTAAAATTTAGGTTTTCTATTACTAACTCTCTAGCTTTATAACTATTTTAATCTCTTAGTATATATATAGAGCTAAAGTCTAGTTAATTCCCTAAGCCTATCCTAAAACATTTATTTTTATACTATTAGATTCTATTATAAATATAATAAACCTATCCTTATTTAGATACCTTACAATAATATACCTATTATTATTATAAGTAATATAGACTAAAGTAATATAAGACAAAGCATAATAGCCTAAAATACTATACTTATAACAGAAAACCCCTTTAGCTTTCAAGTATAATACTAACTATAAGAGTATTACAAGTTTATTACATTCTCAATAGAAAATAAAAACTTAAGTTAAATTAATATTTTTCTCTATAAATTAAACTAATCTTTTAAACACTATCTCTACCTAAATCCCTACACTAATAAATACTTACCAAATCACAGAAATACCACTACTAATTAACTGGGTTTTTAGACTAGAACTTAACTTCTAAATAACATTATAAATATAATAAGAATCTAAAAGTTTATCAGATAGCTCTACCTCTAGAGTCTTATATCAGTCGATAAAAACCCTAAATAACTGCCTAAATCACATCTTACAGCAATTAAACTATACTACTACTTCTAAATATCTTATTAACTTATTATTAATTATTATTTATAACTAGACCTTAAAATCCTCTTAGTAAATACTCTTAAGATTACTCTATTAGTTTATATTAATATAGTTTATTTACTTTTACTTTATATTATCAACAAAATAACTACTAATATATATTACTTTCTAATAGCCTAATTAGAAGTTATAAGATTATATTAAGAAATTTACTTTTAAGTTAATATAGAATATCTAAAGTTCTATTTATAAGTTTCTACTATAAGTTAAAACCTTAAGCTATAAATATTCTTATAATAAAAACTTAAAATAATACTATCTTACTTTTAATTTATTACTTTCTTCTTATAACTATATTAACTTAGTAAGTTTTTCTATAAAATTAAAGTCTAAAATTTTATTTACTTTAATAATCTCTAATTAATAATACTTTTTATTAAATTATTATTAAATATATATAAACTTAATATATCTATTTAACTCTTATTCTTTATCTCTTTAAATAAACTCTTCTTATTCTTTAATCTCTTTAATAGAGTTAAGCTATATACTAAGTATAATACATTTAATAATATTATATTATAAATTTATATTATCTCTCTTAAAGGTAATATAAATATATCTCAGAAGTATTTTTAGTATTTTATTTTAATAGTTTTTTTATTTAATTAATAATAAAAAGATTAACTTATTAAAAATTATATTTACAAAAAAAGAGTATTAAAAATAGAATAATAATAATAATATATTTATAATAAAATTACTATAAAATTATAATAATTTTAATCTTTACTCTAATTAAATTCCTTTTACTTCTAACTTATATATTTTCTTTAGGAATTTCCTTACTTATTTAGAACTTAGGGCTCTTATACACTATATCCTTACTTTGAGTTCACTACTATTATATCCCACTAAAAGCCTATAGTTTACCCGATACAATATAGGGCCGTGCTCCGGAATTTGGCTGTGACAGCAAAGGAATAGTCTGATAGAAACAACGAGGACTTTAGCTAACCCCTAGAGAGCCTTGGTTCTAGGCATTCATCATACTTTCTTCATCAAGTCTCAAGGAGAGATTGAAAGAGCCTTGATTGCTAATGACACAAATAGCAGTTAGCCAGTTGTTATCAGTAGGTTGAGCCCTAACCAGATGTGGGGTTGCCACAACGCCTTGAGGCCATTGAGTCCTACCATGTCTAGTCTCCATAGGGTTTAAATCGAAAGACCCAGCTGCAAGCTATGATAGGTAAGTCTGCTACCATCGGAACAAGTCAATTATCACTATTCATGTGGAGGGAGATATCCCAGTTGTGTGGAGTGCGATGGAAGCAGAAGGTTCCGGCACGTAACCTATAGCTGTGAACCATGCAATGGCACGGGGCAAACCGTTTCGTCATGTCCTGGCTGGTGCCCAAGGCATCAGATACGCATACCCAGATGGTTTCCAATGTTATTACGGTAGTGGGGCAATCAAGATCAGGTGTAAGACATGTACCGGAGCAGGAAAGCTTGTGGGTGCGTTTGCTGACTAGTGATGAAGCTGCAAGGACTCAGAAATCCAGCTTTAGAGATTTAGTTCAACACCCTGGAATCACAATTCAAGGAGAAAAACACCCCTCAGTATAGTCCTCGCCCTCGTTGAAACCTACAGTCAACAATTTAAATCATTGCTCCCATAGTGATGTGTCATAGGGTATCTATGTAGAGCCAACCTCGCGCGACCATGATCATGATGATAGCTTAGCCAAGGCATCACCCAGAACCCAAGGCACATTTTCCCTCTAATTATTGGGGAGCACGGTTCCACATGGCACAAATGCTTAAATCAATTAAGATTTTCGGACATTGACTTCAATAAGGCATGAACTTAAAGTGACACCTTGTATAATTAATGTTTTATTACCATATTACAATATTGGTTTCAATAGATCCTGCTTTGCATCCCAACATATTTGAAACCTGAAAAAAAATTGGATAGGAGCGTCCATAAGCATCATCCCTGCGATGCTGCTGACTCATTGCCAGGTTCTCCTGACAAGGCGTCCACATTAGAGGAAATGGATTAAAAGAAACTCCACGAATGAATGGTAAGATGGAGAATACGCCCCGGAAACGTAGATGGATGGGACTGAAACAAAGGATCGACAGCCAAGAAGTGAAACAATGCGAGCCAAGATGTTTCGATTGTTTACTTTTTTTTTTTTTTTTTGTCTCGGGCCAGAGTTTCACTTCACATGATGGTCGGTTCAAAGAGATGGGTTGTAAAATGCAAGGCTCAAGGATGCCAGTCGAATCGCAGAATCAATTTTTTTTTCCAACGCTAGCTTTGCTTCCAAAAAAAAGTTACTAAATCAAAATACCCTTTAGGGCCTTTCCCAGACCATTGCAAAAGCAGAGAAAACGCCGTATGTATACAAAACTCCCGGTTCCAAGTCCCAGAATGGCCATGGCATCATGATGGTGCACAACACCAAATAATAATAAAAAAAGAAATGCTCCGGCCCTTGTGTGTCATTCATCATCTCATAAGAGGTTGTTGATCAACACGGCAACAGCGCGTCGCTGAAAGAATCCATCTCCTGGTGGTGTGGGGGACCATTTTTTGGAACCAACAAGAGTTGGTCTGGTCGTGTTTTTTTGCTTTCCGTTTTCTCCCCTTAGCAGTTCCTGTCGGGCCACTCCTTGGATGCAGTTTTGCCCGACATGCGCTGGAACATGAGGTGCTCGCAGACGTGGTGCAGCACATCGCGGTCGCCCCATTTCAACCTGTCAGTGGAAATGGTGAAGAAGTGAGCGCCGAGCGATCGGGCAAGCTGGCGTCCTTCCTCTTGGCTGACGTCGGGCTCGCCCTTCGTGCGGGCGTTGGCAACGACAAAGATGGGAATCTGGCCCACGTCGACGGGCTTGGGTGCCTGGGCCGGGGCCGACACCTGCTGGCTGATGGGGGATTCCTCGTGAATGGGCATGGTCGACAAGGGCTGGCTGGCGGATCTCTCTCGAACTTTGTTGCGGGTGCTTCCTCTGCGCTTGAGCGAGAGCCTGCGGCCGATGCCGGACGCGGCCCTCTTGTGCCAAGCCTGGGGCGCCTCCGTCTTTACGGGCGCCTCGAGGGGTTGCGGGTTGAGCAGGTGGCCCTGGATCTTGCTGTTGACGACGGCGATTTCCTCAAAGCTCTCGCGGTCAGTGTCCTCGTAGACAAAGATGAAGGCATCGGTGCTGCCGAGCGTGTTGGTGACGGCGCCCCTGTGGCTGGTGGGCGGGTTCTCAAAGTAGTGCTGGCTGAGCGGCGTCCAGTCGAGCTTGATGGTGGTTCTCAGGCCAAAGACGGCCGTCCACTTGCTATCAGCGGGACTAATGAGAGACAACAGTCAGTTTTAGCTCGAGTCCCAAAGTGGGAGGAGAGGGAGGGAGGAGAAGGTAACCAACCCGGTAGGATCAAACTCCAAGTAGGAATCGGGAGAGACGAGCTAAAGTTTTCCCCGGTCAATAGTTGCGCGCAACGAAAGGCATTGATTGCATGGATGCCGGATAGGATGGGATGGGATGGTTTGCCGGCGGCTTACTCTGTCGATAACGTCCTGCGGCTCGGGCTTGCGGTGGCCCCGGGCATCGTGGGGGGCGACAATCAGCACATTGCCGAGAAAGCGCAGGTCGTGGTGCGGGAGGCTCTCGATCTGGTGCCTGACGAAGCTGACTTGGTCCTGGTTGAGGGGCATGTTTAAGGGAGTGTATAGGGAGTGTATAGGGAGTGTATAGTTTCTGGTTTTTTGGCGGCTAACAAAATAACACGGACAATCAATGACAGCTCCAAGAGTATGCAACGGGTGTGAGCCAAACGGGGAAAACGGGGAGACCAAGAGAGGATCGACACTGACGGGAGCCAGCGTTAAATCTGGGCGGCGTCCCAAATTTTTAAGATTGTGCCATTTGCCAAGCCTGCGTGTGTCGCCCCTTGAAACAATGTTGGCTTCGAGCCTGTGACTGTGACCCACGCAAGCCGCCCATTTTTGCATTTTTGGCCGTGCGCTCGATGCCTTCTTTTGCTGCGACGCTGAACATGGACAGCGGAGATGGCCTTGCAATGCAATGGCCTTTGAGTTTTGGGTTATTTTTTCTTTCTTTCCTATTTTTGCTTATTCCTCGCCTGATTTTCTTTTTTTGGTCGTGTGCTAACAAGATGCTTGGTGCCACCCATTTCCCCCAGGTTGCCGTTTTGCGCGAGTCCGGCTCGGACGCTAACATCCCTAACATCGCTAACATCTTCATGACACCATCCCGTCCATCCTAAACCGCGCAAGCGTGCTCCCCTGTCATCTGCAGCATATTCAGCCGGGCGCACAGCCTATCGACGAGCCGATCTCTAGCGCACGCACGCACGCACGCACGCACATACATGCAGCGAACATCCAGCATGGAATAATCCGTCGCTGCCTGTCCCATGCCCACCCATGCCGTCTTAGCCGCACATGCCACTTGCTTTGCTCGGCGATGCGCGCTGGACAGCCATGTTTCAGGAAACCAAGCCGGTCGCGTCGGACCAAGACGAGTGGATTCGCTGCCCGCTAAGCGCCTCCTCATTTAATATAAGATTAATGAATACGGGACCGTGAAGCATAATGATCCCAGCCTCAGCCTAACCGCAAAGAGGTGGAACCCGACCCAACTCCTCCAATCAACCCATGCTCCGCGGGCCACATTCCACCTGTGCTGATTTACCGAGGAGTCTTCACCTCGCCTCGGTGGAGTCGTAAGATCGCCAACCAAAGCGTCTTTGCGAGATCTCGTGGGGCCCTGCTGCTCCCCTTGCTCTCTCTCGCTCTCTTCCTGCGCCTTGAGACGTGGACAAAGCTGTCGCCCGCCCTGAAGCAACCGTGAGCCGAGCATGGGTCGGCAGTTGGTGGCTGCGGGATGAGTGGACCAAGACGAATCGCCGCCAGATCGATGCCCCTGACGGCTCTGAATCATGCCATGCCAGCCTTTCCCGCTGTCACCCTGTTTGGTTGAGTCGTCAACATCTGCAACTTATCGTTGTCCTTGGCCCTTCGCTCGGTTATCAGAAATCACTTAAAAAAAGAAAAAGAAAAGAAAGGAAAAAGAATCCCCCCCCCCACCCTTTCTGTTTCAGTGCGACGTTCGAGATAAACTTTTCTCGTGCCTCATTCTGCCCTGATTAGCCCAACAATCGCCCAACGCCATTCATTTAGCCCAAGTGCACATGATTTATCTCACCGTCGTCGTTGTGGTTGGCGTTGGTGCCATCAAAACCCAAATATTGCCAATCAATAATTAGCTCTTATCCTCCGTGGGCGATCGACAACCGTCGTAACTAAATTGATTGACCCCGCCAAGAGGACCCTAGATTTCCCCACGGATCATCATGGCGCACCTTGGAACATCAATTACCTGAAGGGGTATGTGATGAACCTGCCAGTGCTGACACATGAAGGTTTAATTTTGCCCCGGACTGCTGAATAGCATCCAATTGTACACCGGCCCGTTGGCTTTCACCTGTGCACTACACCGCATCTGCACAGCCCTCAGCCTGATTTGCATTCATACTTTGAGGTCCCCTAAATGCGCCTTGTAACACCCACAGACCAAATGACTCGCACTTTATGCAGCCAGCGCTATTTTGTAGAGTTTAGATGAGCCGTCCGACAGCACAGCAATAATAGACCACAACTGATTCTACAGGATGTACAAATCGCGGAAACTGGGGTAGCTGTATCACCAATTATACATATGGAATTCGCGTCTCTAAACTCAAGCAGCCTGCTTCCCATAAATCAAACCATTGGGCTAAAATACGCCATAAAATTCTGGAGTGAAAGGTTAAAGCTCATACCAAGTCTCTTTCAGGCCCAGAACGTTTGATCCCATCATCACGTCACGTGACTACAAAAACACCAACCTTACCCCGCGATAGGTAGCTTAGTTAGAGAAGAAGAAAGAACGATGGAAGACGGAGATTACGACTAGAAGCTGCTATTTGTGTAGCATTGGCTGTGTCGGTCTAACCCTATGAGGTATATCCACAACAGCAATCCATCGCAATTGTTGCCGAGACTATTGGTTCACCATGCCGACGGGACTTTTTCAGTGGGTTGATATGAGCAACTGCTTCTTTTAGTTAATATATGGCATTCCTGAAGACTGAGAATTTATATAAAACGGTAAATGTATGAATACTATGGAGAACTATGGCGAAACCAGATGCACGGGTACTTAAAAAAAAATTAAACTACCATCTAGGGTAAGTTTCATGATTGGGTGTCATAAATGGTCATGAGGATCATAGTGCTGAAACAACTCATAGGATAACCAAACATAGAAAGGAAAACACAGCTGGTATTAATTACCATTCATTATTATGTGCTTGTACAACATAAGTTTACTGTTCTCAATCTTCTCAACTTTGTCCACATTCTTCGCATTTCACTTGATCTCTTTATTCATTAGTTTGGCCTTCTGCCCACTACAATTCTGTGGAAATGAGACAATAATCCAGGATATTTCCCCGAAAAGTTTAGTATAGGTTATAATGTATTCGATTCTGTAAGCCACGGCTCTGTATTATTGTTACGAGGTGAATGAGATGTAAAAGAGATGTTTTATTGAGAGATCAGAGGCGGCGGAAACTGCCTCTTATACCCAGCCAGGATTTGACCTATTAAGAGGTGCCAGTTTCAGCAGCTAGCAGAGACCTCCGGCTACTCCTAGCAATAGCAGGAATATCTAGCATTTCTGACACATAGCATTCGTTTAAAATAGTTCAGTATAATAATATATTTTGAAAAACTGCCAACTGTGACAGTTATTTCTAAGAATTGAATACGCACTGAAACCTCTGGATCTCAAAGGCTTATCTTAATCTAAGCAATTACTATAAACCAATCCACCCAGATACAATACCGACTCCATGTTTCAAGATCCACATGTAGGTCCCACCAGTGATATACATGTCCCACTAGTTCTTGTTGCATGACGAGACACCCGTGTTAGTAGTCTGGCAAGCTGTTCCGCTTCGCACAACCTTGCACATAGTAACCCTGTTTATACGTGTATTAGTCTTGATCTCGGTATATGAATATAATAAGGAAATAAAATCACTTACGAGCCAGTGTTCACGCCTCTATCGCCAACGTAGCAAGATCTAGAACTGGGGGACGCTCCACTGCAGTTGAAGTCGATAAAGGCATATGCAGTAATGCCATCTTTTTCGGTGCTCTGCATTAGATTGAAAATATTACTTATTATCATCATAGACTTGATTTGATGGTTGGGTATGAAATACATAATCCCTATGAACAGCTCGGGGATAGAATAAACAGGGTAGTGCATACCAGAAGAACAGAGTTGGTGCCAGGCTCAACAATATCACACTTGGGAAAATCGGCCTTGGAAACCGGGGTGAAGTTGTTGGTGAGACCCTGGCGGAAGCTCACGACAAATGATGCCGCTTGCTGTACGGTTACATTGCCAGCGGTGCCGCAAGTGTAGGCCGCCTCGTCGGTGCTGGCGACGGTGGGGTGGACGTAGTTGCAGCCTGAAATCGAGACGCAAGCGCCCTTACCGTCACAAGCTCGAGGTTCCAAGGCGGCAGAGGCCATGCCAGTCAGGGCAACGAGGTATGCAAAAGTGAAGCGCATTTTGAATGGCAAGGCGAATAGAGATTGAAGCGGTAAGAATGTGTTTTTGTCTGATTGTGGTGAGGAGGATGATGAGTATGAGGGAGATGGAAAGAGAGGAGCGATTGCATTAAATACATTTTCCTTCATTCAAATTCATTGTATTTGTTTCTATCATATTCAATCATCAAAGTCTTGGTTTTCAAATTAGGTTTCGATCAGATGTTCAAGCTTAGCTTATCCGGCATTAGCTTGCCCCTCTTCCCCATTAATCCCAGAGAAATTTACGACATAGCCAACACAATACCCGAAGCGCACAGACAACGTGGTCACGGCATTGGTCATTCCGAAAATCCGGTGGCGGTGAGATAGGAATATCCAAAGAGAGAGAGAGAGAGCCAAGAGTCGACGCGGAATTGCCTCTTCAGTGCTTTTATGGAAAATTAATCGTAATAAACCTAGTCAACAGCTCGGTATATGAGCCCTGGTAAAAGTATGTAGATGTTATACATGTCACTCATAGCGAACATGAGATTATTGAATCATCTTTTGCTTTGGCGGACTGAGTGTCATTATACGATGCTCAGAACATTGGGAGTTCGTTTAGAAAATATCCTGGGCGTTGCTAAATGTAAGTTGATTGCCCTTGATTGATGTCTCTCCTCAACTTAACTATTGCCACATGCAGGATTTATTGCCACGTGTTCGGATTGTTTACACCCCCTTAACTTGATCAAATCGGTTGCGTAAAACGACGTTCTGGTTACAAAAGGTCAAGGACACCCTGGCTGGACTACCGCATCATCTGCCGGTGGACTGAAGTTTGAGAACACGCACAGCCCGAAAGCGGAGCTCTGCCAAGTATCTACGGGCCATCCCGTCGGCTAAGTTTAGGCCACGCAAATTGGATCCTGATGCAGCATTTTACGCGAATATAAGCTATACACTGACTTACTATGCCTGAGCATCCAGAGATAGAAACGGCAATCTTCATAGACAGACCGCACCGTGGCTGCGAGAAAGCCAACTTGAGCATCCACAGTGGTTGCCCCAGCGGTGAAGAGTGATACGGGGTGTAGATTATTCCGACCGATTATGGCTGCTTTGATCTCATCCCTAATCTGTGGATATATGAAATGTTGTTCTCGGGTAGGGAGCTAGATAAATCTAGGAATACTGCTCTACATCACGGACATTGAATTAAAGCTTTTTCGATCAGCCCTCCACATTAATGTTTTTGTTGTACCCCTCACCCTTCCCCACATTGTCGAGCTCAGATAAAAAAACATGTACGGAAGAACGAATCAGAAGCATTTATGAATATTAAGCTCAGGAAATATCGATCATTGTAACCGTGGCCCATGAAACTTGGCAAAACTCTAAGTCAGGGTCCATTACCACTTCCAAATACCGTATCAAGTCATTCATCACCATCCCTCAATCCGGTTCGCATACATGGTAACACCACCTCCAGCAGGCCCAGCAACCACAGCGCGAAGAATCTTCATGGGCTTGTCACCGTTTCTGCCAATACCCTTAAACTTCCACTCAAACCTGCCCACCAGCTGCGCCACGAGGGACAGCATCTCGCCTCTGGCAAACCTTTCCCCAATGCACTGCCTGGGCCCGTAGGTGAACGGCATGACAGCCCACGGGTCGCTCGTCCCTCCCAGAGGATCGACCTTGACCTGTCCGTCCTTGACGACCAGCCATCTCTCGGGGTCGAAGTCGGCGGCCTGCGGTCCCCAGACCTGCCGAGAGCTGTGAATGACTCCTGGTGCTACGGTCACGACAGTGTCCTTGGGAATGGCCACGGAGCCAATCATTGTGTCGGGCGCGACCGTCTGTCTGTGGCAGTAGACGACTGGTGAAAACAGCCGCAGGACCTCGTTGCACACAGCAGTCAGATAGGGAAGCGACTCGACGAGCTCGGCATCCACGATCGTGTTCTCGTCGGGCGAGGGAAACTTTGCTCGGACCTCGTCGCGCAGGCGGCTCTGAAGCTCCGGGTGCTGAGACAGCGAGTACATGGCAAAAGCAACAGCCGTGGCCGTGGTTTCCTGACCGGCTACCATGAAGTCCATTGACTGGTCGATCAAGTAGTCGTCGGAAAACGTCTCTCCCGATCGTAGCAGCGTTGCGATAATGTCGCCTCGCGTGTACTGGTTCGGCGTCGTCGCCTCGGCCGCATCTTTTCGACGCTGCTGGATCAGCGGACGAATAAAATCCGTAATCACCTTCTTCGCCGCCATAATCTCGTGCCTGGCCTTGTCTGGCAGACGCCTGTAGAGGAAGTAAGGGAGAAGAAAAGCCTTCTGGCGATAGAGGAGGTGTGTCCTCTTGGTGGCAAAGAGGTTCCTAAAGTGCTTCACCGTGGTCGACTCCGGCTTCTCAACGGCGTCGATGGCAGCTCCAAAAGCCGTCTGTGTGATAATGTCCAGCGTGACGTGATGAAGCCTTTGCCCGATGTCTACGGTGCCAGCTTCGGTCTCTTGAACGGTTTTCTCGATGACGTTGAGGAACTTGGCCCCCTCGTCCCAAAACGTCTGGTACAGGCTCTTGATGTATTGAAACTTGAAGGCCGGCTGAAGCAGCTTTCGATCAACCTGTAACCCCAAGGCGAATAAGCTCACTTGTCACATACACTTGAGGAGGGAGAAGACATACCTTGTGCTTCGCGGGTGGGGCGACGAGGATGCCGCGAGGGCCAATTTGGCCCATCACCTCCAACGCCCACGGGAGCTTGATGTAATCGTAGGCTCGGGTCTGCAAGACATCCTTGCACCCTTGCGGGGTCGTGACGAGGATTCTTTCCGCATTCAGGAAACCGTAGTAGCGGATCAAACCGTCATTGGGTATCTCGTTGATCCATTGCACCAGCTTTTCGTAACTGGCCTCTCCCAGCAGACGTTTGTGAAGAGGGGGCTGTTTTGGGCTGGGAAGATGTCGAAGAGGACTGAGATAGAAGGGGTACAGAATGATGTTGTAGAATAGCAGCCATGCGGCACAAGCTACAGCAGCAGACACGCCGCTCAAGAGGTAGCACGCAGGGCCCGAACAGTCTTTGGTGCCCATAGCCCAAAGCACGGCCCCGGCCACAACGGCCCCGGTTGCTGTCGAGAACATGGCTTACAGTTGCGTATCTTAAATCACAGGGACTCAATGGTAGAGAGAGCTCTGGAATCAAAGCATCCGCACCGCGCAACTCTGCCCTGCTTTGGCGACGCTGTCAAGAGCAATGTTTGAACACGTCAAAAGCCAACTTGGCATAATTTTCATCTTCTGCTGCCAACCAGCCACTCCCCTCTAGTGCCGACGTGGCGGCTCAACAGTTTCCTTGGGTCCATTTAAAAAAAAAATGCGCCATGTGGAGGCCACCAATAGATTCGAGACTATTGACGATACACTTTTAACCTACTTTCAGCATTATGTAAGCACTAAAAGAGCAAAAGGTCTCAGATTGTGTGGTGTGGCTCATGAGAAGTGGCGCCAAGCCCGATAACCCAGGACTAGACAGTCTCGGTTGTTTGCTTCTCGCCAAAAGACAAGCGGCCGCAAGGGCTAGAGAGGTTAACCAGGTGTGTGCCTAATAGGTGCCTTTACACGTAGTTTCGCGGGACTGATACTGCGTCTGCTTGAGGTGGGGATAGTAACTTCAAAATGGAAGAACATCCGTTCACCTTGAATGGGAAACCCTTGCACAGAAGTGCAGCGCATACTGAAATCTGCATCTGGATGTGAGGTAGTGTGGTGGCTTCTTTGCGCTTGAAGGCTTTTGTCACACTTGTGACAATTCCCACACCTGAAACCACCAGTGGGATCATCGAGGAAATGAAAAGGTGCTACTGAGCCAGGATTCCGCAGCTTTGCCTTGTAAGACACAATATTGCGAGCTTCAGAAATATCGCAACCATCCAAGAGCTTGAGCACTTGACCTTCAGTGCTAGCCTTTTTAACCCTTGTGGCCTGCACCTTTGAATAGGTGATGGAGGAACAAACCTACAGAGGTGGCATACAAGCAGTGTACAAAATAGATTTAGTTGTAAAATTCTTTTTTGATTTGGTCAAAGGAAGAAGCAATCAGGTTCAGCTATGGCAACGGGAGTGTACATTTTGGTACATGAAGATTTCCGCCTCCCGAGTAAAATGGCACAACTCCTACTCCGTGACTCCTGTTCCCCCCTATTAAACTTTTTTTTCTCTTTCGTCTCCCATTAAATTTGACTATCCTGTCCCTGCCCCGCTCTGATACCGCCCATCCTCTCTATCGAAGCGATATACCCTCTCTCCCGCGATGCCAGTCAGCCCCGAGTATCTGACCATGGTGTCCTTGTCCACGACCTTGAACAGCTTGACGCCGTTGGTCGCCTCGGCAATCGACGAGAAGCTCATGTCGCGCTGCTCGTGCAGCCCGTCCATGTGCATGGACAGGAACCCGGACACGACGCCGACGGACGCAATGACAAACGTCACGGCGTACACCGTCATGAGAACCTGCCACTGGTAGAAGAAGAAGTTGCCGAGCTGCTGGCGCATGCATGGGTAGTTGGTTTCGGAGCCGCCCACGGCCACGCCAGAGCGCTTGCTCGGGTCGTACGCCCACGAGACGGCAATCATCTGCGGGTCGGAGAAGAGAGACATGATGATGTCCTCGTACAGGTTGCGGACCTCCTCCTGGAGATTGTGCACCGGGAGCCATTCGTGTCGGTCGATCAATCGCGAGGGAATCACCTTGGACTCGGTAATGGTGCCGGGGATCTTGATGTCGCCGTTGATGAGATCACGCACCTGCTTGCCCATGGAATGGTAGGCCGCCGTCAATCGGTATTTGGCCACGTCGGTCGGATAAACGTAGCTGTCTTCGGGAAACGCCTTGGTTTGGTCCCAGGTCCCATCGTCGGCGTCCTCGCCTCGTATATACGTTGTGTTGATAATCTTGCGCATGTAATCCCTCTTGGCCACCTCGTATGTCTGCAAGCCGCCCGTGTAGTTGAGGTTGACCGTGTAATTGGTCTCGTAGTGCTCGCAAGCAAAAACAACTGACTTGTATGCCGTGTCGTAACCCTTTGACCCGTACTGATCTGGGTGCTTCTCAGTGAAGTTATCCACGGAGGCGTATCCAAGCCAGATGACGGGCTCGGTGCGGAAAGCGCCGAGGTGTTGTGGGTATGGGGGGCTTTGTATAGGATTACCCGCCTCCCCCGTGTCAATTTGCTGCGAGGCGTACTCGCCCTCGTTGGTGACGGCGAGATAGGTCCAGTTTCCGTAGGGAGCAATCTTGCTCAAGTTGAAGGGAGCCTCGACCCCACCAAATGGCTTGATCCACGTATCGTTCCCTGAGGCGAGTTCCTGGCATTGATATCCGGGACCGACAAAGTTGATAGTAGTGGAGCAGTTCCAACCCGAGCCGCACACTTCGATGGCGACATTCTCCCTGGCAATCGCAGTTTTTCCATACAGGACCTTGGTGGCGATAGACGCAAACTGGTCGCTTGGCTTGGTCCAGTAGTCGAAGTGATTAGGATCGCTTACATTACTTGAAGTGGTGTTCCAGATGGAAAAGGAAAGACTACGCAGATCCTGTCCTTCTGGGATATTAATATATCTATAATCATTGGTTTCTTCGTGAGAGAAGTTGAGAGTGCGGATGCTCGGACACATGGTCTCCTCCCGTCTTGTGTCGGAGATGACGTTCAGGGTTGCTGAGGAAAAGATGACAACCAGGGGACTAGCCCAGATGTAGATGGCCAAGAACATGACCAGCCAAGACTTTTGCCAAGCCTCCTTGTTGAAGAGCTCAGTAATGTCGTGAGCGGCGCCAAACAGGGAGTCAACGGCGCCGACAGAGTAGCTCCGGCGTCCAACCTCTCGCCAGGCTGCTTGGGAATGGGCCATGAAGAGGGCCAGGGCGAAGGCGGCCTTGGAGCAGAAGGAGATGAACTGGCCCAATCGCAGCCACCACTGCTGATTTGTGGCGGGCTGGCCATCGAGATGCGTGTAGAGAAGGTGATGGCCGATGGCACCTAGGAGGCCGATGGCCAGGCAGATGACCATGGACCATTTGCTGCGGAGGACGGTGTCCCAGAAGGACGGCGGACGTGCGGCCTGGATGCTCGTCTTGCTGGGCTGGAGGAAGCGGGAGGCGCGAGCCTGGACGCGAGTGGGCTTGATGAGGGGATTGCCGCTGTCGTAGGTGTTGCGAAAGGCCGGCGTGCTGGGCGTGAAGGGCGACTGAAGCCGCGAGCCGCCGCCGCCGCCCTCTGTGGAGTGACCCGGCGATGAGGGCAGAAAAGCGTGAGCTCCTCGGCCTGTGAACTCGACCTGGGGAGGTTCTGGCGAGTCGTCATAGTTGAAGATGGCGCTAGAGCTGTGGGTGGACGGGCCCTGACCCGGCTCGTAGCGGTGTTGGTGCGGCTCGTCCGACGTCATGTCGTCTGGCAAGCGGTGGTATCTTGTCAGATTGCGCCTGATGGACAGGCCAGCGCCTTTATCATTGTCATGGCCATGGTCAAAGGCCAGCATGGGTATCGCGTTGTTGGCCATGGTGCGTCGAGTAGTGCCGGCGGGCACGGGCGCGGGCGTGGGCACGGGGGGGTGGGAGTTGAGGCCCTGGGGAATTGCCCGCCCAAAGTTGGAGAAGAGAACAAACACTCTGTCTGATGTGTATGGATGGATATGCTTGCAGCCTGCAGACGTTGGCAGACCCTGCAAGCGCCCTTTAAGGTCGGCCGCGTGAAGGATTGCTGGTGCTGACAGCTAGCAAGGGAGAGGCTGCAGCGGCGGTGCAACCGAGCCCCCCCGCCTCTTTTTATGATGCCCGAACCCGAACGGGATGGTCACCGAGGAGGAGGGCCTCATTTGGTGATGAGATGGAGATTGAACAAAAGAAAAAGAAAACATCACCACACACTGCGAGGCTCTTGATTCCCTTGCATGGTTGTCTTTGCAATGTTGAGGGCGAACTGCCTGCCTTGTCGCAGATCCCCAATAGCATGTCCCGGGTGTCATGCCAGGCTTGTCCGGTTGAGAGAGGCGCCCTGGAGCAAAGTTTGCTGATGCATGTCGCAGGGGTCAGAATTTAGCTTAGCCTTGATGCTTAACTGGTTGTGCACCGCCTGGCCTGCTAATCCGCAAGCGCTGTAGCGCGTACCCCAAATTATCTCTCTCTCTCTCTCTCCCCTTCCAAGCATTCGCCTGCTTGTCAAGTGTATGTGCTTCTCCAGCCACAGCCACATTTAGCGACGAGAGATGGCTAAAAGCTGAGGATGGGCACTGGGCAAACGCCATGGTTATTTAAGGCGCAAATACGCCTCGCAACCGCATCGCTTCAGCCCTGGCCTCAACCGCCACGCTTGTGTCGGCAGCGTGCCAACCGACGGGCTCCATCCAGCTGTTCCTTCAAACTGTTCCATCCGTGTGGCCCTGCTGACATGGGCCCGGCACGCGTACCCATTGGCTGTGATAGGGCTGAGTCGGCCTTACCCGCCGCCCCAGCGAATCGCAAAGCCTGGCCGTGGGTAGTGGTAAAGCAGTAAAACAGGTAGGGCTCAGCTGTGGGGCTCGGGCTGTGGGGCGCTACGCGTAGAACAGAGCATCAAAGCTTCTGGAGGGACGGGAATTTGCCTTCAGGGTAGCACTTGGTCAGCTGATGAAACTGTCAAACAATTCATTAATTATTAATTAGCTGAGGAAGCCGCGTTGAGGATAAATTTACTTCTTAAACCCGAATGTGACCGTCTATGCCAGGATGTAACCCAACAGTTTGTTTGCCAAGTGTCAGCTTTGAAATTTTTTCTTTTTTTTTGGGGTAGTCCCCGCATCAAGGGTTTCCCGCCCCCGACATGCGTGGAGTTTACCCGCTTTTATTCACCAAACACCGCATCCTACGGACTATGTTCTTGGCACTTGTTCACCAAACACTGCTTCTGACTTCTAGGTTCAGGGGTGAACCGTCTATATTTTATGCAATCATTGCTAATCTGTAAGAGGAGCTAAAAATATAGAACAACATAATCCGTAACCCAATCACGCAACATCTAAGTTGCGAAAACATAAGCAGCATATCACAAGCTGACAGTCATCCTCGCCCCCATCAACTAGGCTCCAAACCACAGTGCTCTTCTAATACCGGTACTGAGCTCTATTTGCAGTTTGTGCCACCCTTGATGAACTTTCCATCGGAGTTTTCGCACCCGCAGGTGCCGTCTTGAGGATCGCGAATGCAACCGGTACCCACGCCAGAGGATTCGCCGTTGTTGCTGAGATGGATTAGCTCTGCTCATAATTCTTACTCTCAAGCTAGTTTATGCATCGCGACTCACTTCCAGAAAAAGGTCCAGTAGTCACTGTTGGCAGTCAACTGAGAATCTGTGGGGGCGGTGCAGGTGTATGCTGAGCAAGTTCCGTAAGGCGCTCCATGATTCTTGTCGTACTGATGATCGACCTGGAACACGGCAAATGTCTGTTTGCCTGAAACACGCGTGTTGTGTGCACACTCGGCAGCCTGGATGGCCTTGGAGACCTTGGAAGCTGATCAGGAGGCGGTCAGCATGCATGTGACGCTCGGTCGCGGCGAAACAAAAGAGAAACATTTGGAATAAAGACTAGACACGACTTACGAGAGCATGCGGGTTTGGCGGGATACTTTCCCTTGGTGTTGGTGGTTGCTGGATCCAGCGTCGCGCTGACAGAAGCCGCCACGGCAAGAATAGAAACGAGCGTTGTAAGGGGAAACATTGTGCACCTGATGTTTGCTGGGTTGGATACTTGAAGGTGATAATTGTCATCATCTTTACATGTTTGCATCCTCTTTTATACTTGGCCAAGCCGGTATCCTCGGGGATTCGCATCTCGTTTCGAATAAGTAGTGGCGTGGGCTGCAAACAAGCCTTCGTATGATTTCGGATCTCCACCGCCGAGATTCAATGGGCCTTATGTTTGGGATTTAGCTCGTCGAGACCCTTACTTTCCGACGGAGGCTTAAAATGAGAGGCGAAAACGAGCGCTAAATGCTTGACGTCGCTTCACTACTGGTGGAAGATCCACTTTTGACTTTCCGTTCCAACTGACCCACCGCCAGCAGAGGCCATTTCGGATTCCTAAACGGGCAATATGCCAGTTTCGCTGGGACAAGGTTGATGTGCTGCCGTGCCGATCAGCCGAGAATGACATAAATCCGCTCGTGCCCGACTCGATGGGATTTCTTCGTTTCATTGTCTTTTTGTGTGACCACCTCTGGCCAACACTGGCACCGACTTGTGATTGACCTAACAAGGCTGTGTGAACCATCGAAACATGAGCCTTGAAATGTACACAATGATTAGAAGGATTGGTATTAACTACAAAATATGGAAAGTTTTGAACATTTTGAACGCTCCGACCTTGTGGACAAAGTCCATGATCCAAAGATGATTCAGTTTGCATTGTTATGATACGTTGTATAGGCCTCGCATTATCATGAAAAGAAAATATTTTATAAGGTGGATTCTAAAATTTCCTACATCGCTCTTGCGATGGCATGATTTATCATCAGTTTGTAGACGTATCGCGAACCTGAGAGCGATTGTGGTGAGGATGGATGAATCTGAGCCGCGATTGCATTAGATGGATGGGTGCTTCCTGCTGTTCCCATTCCTTCACCTCATAGCATGCTAGTTGTCTGAAGAAGCGTGAAAACAGTACATGACACGATATCGCCGATATTTACTACTCATCGACGCTAGACTACTCACCAACCCGGATGTTTTGAACAGATGCTCCCCTTATGTCTGCTTGGCGGCTTTAGTGTCGATTTCGAGCACATCACCTCATATCCCTTTATTATGGATTAAAATTGAATAATACTGATGCTGGAAATCCGAGTTAGTTCATCCATTCCTATCAATCGGTCCGCTCCTCGATGGAAGAATGTGACGTTGAGTGTGAGTCTTCCCCATGGCCACTGAACTTGACGGAAAGCAGGCTTTCACAATCGGCAAACTCCACCCAGATCATCTTCGCCGTATTGAGACGCTAATTTAGCGATTGACATGTTCCAAGAGCTATATAGCATGTCATCTTGGTTAATGGTCTCATAAGGGAGGAATTCTCATGTCTCAGACAAGCGATCGCGGTCAGACCCGGCTGGCACGTCGGCCGAAGATACCCAGAAACGATGGGAATGACGTAGGAAATGGATCTTGCAATATTTTATCTTTATATTAACCGATGTATCCCAGCGCCTTTGGAGAGTTTCATCACCAAATTCGAATTTAGACCACTCATACATAACCGCCTGTTCTGTGGCTCATCTCACTATGAACTTTTTCGCTCTCCTTTTCCTTGCTACCGCAGCTTACGCCATAGCTGTAAGGGCACCCGCTCCACAGCATGTACCAGCCGCGACAAACTACACGTGCCCAATTCGCGGCTGCTATACGGAAACTACCGCCCCGGTTTGCACGCCTGGTCAAGTCTGCCCCAACTACATCATTCAAAGAACAATTTGCCCATGGAACTGCGTCGATACGCCTGCAGGGTGTACTCAGCGGTGCCAGCCTTGCACGACCAAGATATGTCCAGCTATTTGCAGATGTGAGATTGCATGTGCTAGGAACCCGTGCATTGGGAATATCAGCCAGAAAAATGGAACCTTCTTACATGGTTTGTCCCCTCTGTCCCAATGTGAAACTCGCACTGACAAGAAAAGGATAATACAATTTTGGGACTTGACTGGAGTTGCAGTGGGACTAGGTATTCTGATGCCGAGTTTTGGACCCCTCGAAGAATCTTCCAGTCAAACTTGATCGGATATTGAAGAGTATTCATACAAGCACGTTGTGATGACATTCAAAGCACCCGCTTTGACGTCGGTTTCTCATAATAGTTCACATATGTCAAATGGATTCGTTTGCGAAGTCTTGCTAGAAATTTCCAACATGTTCTAATTAATGTCTAACCTAGTAGACATATCTGAAGTTAATATTTTCGCGATCCGTCATATCTTCAAATGCAGTATCACTTGCATCTGGCGAACCATAGAGTCGGTCACGCCTGTTGTTTTCTCGAGCCAGTGCGAATCTCATGAACAAAACAGATACCACCTCAATCAACAAGACACAAATCATGCTCCAGATTCCTAACGAATAGCCTGGTGCCTGACTCTCCTTGTAGAAGAACGGACCAACAATGTTGCCCACACAATATCCTTCCCATTTGTTAATTTCAACCCGTAATTAAAGTGGAGAGTACCTACCAAGAAACAGACAGGCAGATGTGACAACCTTTTTGGTATGGCCGGCCGTATTTCCTGTTTGCAAGGAGAGTAGGAGTACAAAGGATGCATTCAATGAACCGGTTAGCTAATTTGGTTAGCCAACACGACTGATGACTTAGATATAGTTAACCCACATAATAACAAATTAATCGTCCAATCTTTTGCCCATGCGGTACGAATCGTAAACCAAAGGCACCAGCGATGGTGGGGATGAGAAAGATAACAAGTAAGGTGCATCGATTATTGGAAGGAAACTTGTTGTTGATGTACACGGAGGCGAGAATCATGACGATGATAAAAGCACCGTAGGGCACCTGAAGAACAGTGGTCTCGACTGTACATGATATTAGATGGACCCTTCGTAGCGCTAGTGACGATCACTTACGAGTTCCAAATCCGAAGCCCTTGGTAATTAAGGTGCCAAAGTTTGTGGTCCCCCCATTCACAACGGCCTGCAGGAAGGCAACCCAAAAATAAAAGTAGGTTTTGAAGTCTCCAAAGGCCTCAAGCATCTGGTAGCCCTTGAGCGTTTTGTTTTCAACACCGGTTTGGTTGTCGCGTAGCCGACGGATGATGATGCGCTTCTCGCGGTGATTAAAATACCTTGCTGTGACAGGGTTATTGGGGAGGAAGAAGGCGATAAAAATTCCCCAAGCCGAGCATACGGCACCAATGATGAGGAATTCATACTTCCATGATGCTAAGGCGCCTTTAATATGACCAATGCCGTATCCGAGAAGGCCACCGCAAGCGATACCTATTCCCACCGCGGTATACCATAAACCAATCTTGACTGGCTGTTCCTTGCGTGTATACCACATACTGCAGAGAATTGTTAGCATGCAGTGTTCCTGGATTTCCAATAAAATATTCTTGCCTTGTAATGAGGATAAAGGCGGGATCAGCACCAGCCTCAGCGGCTCCACTCAGAATGCGTAGGGCAGCCATGGTGGCAAAGTTCTTCGAGGCAGCTTGTGCCATAAGCAGGATACCCCAAAGAAAAATGTTTGTACCGAGATATGTACTAGCGGGCAGTCGTTGCAGCAAAAGGTTTGTCGGCAACGCCCAGGCAAGAAAGCCAAAGTAGAACAGGGACGATAACCAGCTGTAGTCGGTCCCCGTCAGGTGAAGATCTTCTTTGATGCCAAAAACGGCGGCATATGAAAGGGTTGTTTTGTCCACCTGTTTCAGATTAGTTAGTAGAACATTGTGCAATGTGGGTGGAACGATGGGTAACTGACAAAGAAGAACATGTAAGAAACAGCAAAAGACGGAATAATGATCCAGTCAATCTTTCTCACAAGTCTCTTTTCCTCCTCCGGGTCTATGTCTTCCTCGTCAACACCACCAGGAAACAACCCCAGAGCGACATCGCCGCCGCCGACAGCCTTTTGTTTCAAATCTGGATTGTCTAAATCTTCAACCTGCGTGGCTGAAGGTTTAGAGTCTCCCCTCTTGTCCATGGTTTGCAATTGCATGCTTAAAAATCGCCAGTTATGTAGGAGATTGATGGTCAGCACAATCACTGGCATACATTACTCCTATATAGTCTTGGCGACCGCTCTTCATCCATCCAGCACTTAGCTGATCATCGCCCTGTTCCACCATGTACCCCGCAAAAGAACGGCTAGATCTTGCCGATTTCACATTTTCCGATTGGATCGCGGGGAAAAGTTGGTGACTGGTTTCGATGCGTTTTGCGATCGCGGGGTATTTTCCGAGGTTGCATAACCGGTGCTGGCGGTACTTTGAAGTAGCTCTGTGCGTCCCTGTATGGCTATTTAAGATTTGCAAAGTCGCCATAGGATGCAATGATTTTCTCGAGGCTCGGTTCAGTGCTTTAGTCTCACTGCTCTCATTTTTATTTCTTCTCTGATTCCTGAGGCAAATCGCACCTTCATTGATAGAACCATAGGAGCCACGAAGGTTAGTGCTACAGTTCTTCCCACATTGACTTCCGAAATCTGTGACCTGCGCCATTGGTTTTTGACCAAATGATTACGAATCGGAAAAGGTGGAAACTGATGAGTTGCCCGCCCGGGTTTTCCGATAACAAGATGACGAATAGGGTGGGGCCTAAATCCATTAGAGCACCTAGGCGTGAACCAGGGCGCTTGCAACAAAAATTAATTTTCCTTTACTGGAGTGATAGTATGGACGTACAATAGTCTAGGTGATGTAAAGTGGGACAATTCAACGATGGAGGCGGGTGTTTGTCAAGGCGCGAAATGCCCAAGTCCGGCGGTGACCAACACTCTTTCGCCTCTCCATGACATAATCCTGTTCAACGAATTTACTTTTGTGTTCCGGGAATATTTTTAATAATTTTCAAATGCACGATTATTTTACAAAGTTCTTTCATTGCTCTTTCTCATCTCCACCTATCTGTGTTCATGAATGTCACTTGCCCGCTTGAGCAGGGAGTGTGTCTCTATAGGGTAAGTGATATGAACCACCGGACTGATGCCTCCGTGTCGCACTCTCCCAAAGTTTAAGCAATTCCAATGACATTTTAAACCTTTACCTCAACGTTGGCTCTCACTATCAAAACCCAAAAAGAGATAATGTCACCCCGATTGATGGTATGAGTCTTCAACTGTCGCGTATCGTTGATTGCGATGACCGTGACGTCAATAAGTCATCTGATACCGGTCTAGCGCCCATTAGGCGACGTTACCTCAATCGGGTTCATCCTCCTTGAATTAGCCTGAGTTGGAGTTATCAGCACAGGACCAAGATGAGCTGCCGTCTCTTTTGTAAGAAGCGATGATATTGGCAACAGATCCATATGTGCCAGCAATCATGATAAAGGTTCCAGAGATGATGACAAAAATGTTCCAAGCAAGGAGCAGGAACCATCTGAGGGTTGGACTGCGCCTACCTTCAGCCCAGTTGTCATAAATCCACATCAAACCCATAGGTTGAAAGCACATGATGGGACCTAAAAATGCACCGATCAGGGAGACAAGACCGCTGAACACGGGAATGCCACTGGCAGTAATGTACGCGATCATAGCGGTAGCAAACGTGCAACCCAACCAGGTCAACCAGTGTACAGAAGAGTTGGATGCAAGATGCTTGGTTCCCCGGAGCAATCGAAAAAAGACGTACTTGGCAGATAGCTAGAAGATATTAGTGACCAAAACACATTTAATTGAGCAATATTACTTACGTGCAGATTCAGCATCTCACTGGCCAGTAAGCCGGGAAACGCAATGCCGTAGCAGATCTTTTTCATGAGCTTCCCGGCAGTACCAAGAGCAGGTGAAGCAACAAAGGATCCTGCATAGTAGTATACTACAACGCCAGTGAGAATATAAATCGTTGTTATAGCGCCCTGACAGACCAACACTGCTTTGGTATAGTGCTGAGGCTCACGCATCTCGGCTGCAATTGAGAAGAAGGCGGGTATGGATGCATATGCAAAGATTATCGTTGAGATGGCCGTAATGGCCTCAATGAATGAGGGGGTATTGATAATCTTATAGTCAGATTCCCACGGACCGGTCGAGGGCGCATCGGCTGGGCGATCCTGGACAGCCACAGCAATTGTTAAAGTCAATACTACAAGCTGCGTTAGCACAATCACCCATTTTGCATATGTATTAATGCATGGACGGCTTACTTGAAGTGAAAGTGCAGGAAACTCCTATCCATGCAAGAATGCTCATACGACCAAGTGTCCGGATGCTTGAGAGCAGAAAGCCGAGTACACAAGCAACAGCAACGAAAACGGCAGTGCAAGTGGCGTGAGATGTCAGGCTGTTGAGACAGATGGAGATGCTCAGCATTGCCGACCCTGCAACAAAGACGTAGTCTAATGTCAGGCGTCAGTGAGAAAATGGTGAGTAATTCTTCTGCAGTGCTTACAAAAATAGAAGACAACACCAAAGAAGTCACGCCCAACGCGGCCGACCATTTTGAAGCCTGCATCATCCATACCATAAACCTCTGGGTGGTTACGCCTAAAGCAGCCGATGACATAACCACCCCAAGTGCTAATGGCAGCGATGGTGATGAGAACGAAAACGCCGGGGACGAGACCCAGTGCATCAAATGCAGTGGGGATCGAAAGGACTCCAAGTCCAATCTGGGTCTTCATCATCAGAGCGGATGATCTCAGCCATCCAACCTAAAAAACATCAGCTTGAGCTAAAGAAATTTCCATATAAAGAATGCCTTATACATTCTGGTAGTTTGGACCCTTCTCAGCACTAGGGCTGAAGAGGGTATCTTGAGACTCTCCTAGATGAGAGTCTTTGTCCTCAGAGTCACTGGAATTGTATGCTGAGCTCATTTTAAAGTGTTGAAAGAGATGAATGGATGCGAATGATGAGAAGTATGTTTATTGTTCTGGATGGGCGGACAAACACGCTCTTTTAAATCCAACAGGCTGCCCTTTAGACTGTACTGTGATGAATGGCTTTGTCAAGCCAAGATCTGGTTGCATAGGAATCTTTCCGAATACGACCAGATTCCGTAGTGATGCCTCATTTGGGTACACGGAACAACGTTTGGAAAGCGACCTGAACAAGCGAATCGATCCATTGTGAACTTGAGGAAGGCGGGACGTTACAGTAGCAATGCCTCGCCCAATTGGGTGTTCCGAGCCACCTCCATAGCCGTGAACAACCTGTCCAGTAGGAACTTGAGAACTCTGCATCTGATCCACCGATTTCTATGCCCTCGAACTTCCATGTTTTTCTATGGGTCTGGTATAGGGGACTCAAAGACATGGTCTTCGATTTATGCTGGGCTTGTTCGAGAACCTCGCGCATCCGGCTTGGCAGAGGGGTTGGCTTGTTGCATTTAAGTTAGGCTTTGTTGGCTGCAAGTACCGCGGCCCGCCGCCGCACAAGGTTCGATCTCGCCACATCTTTTGGCGTTGGATTTTGCCTCTTTCTCCACATTTCATAATCTGAATCAAGAATTGCTCGACTAAATGCCGCTTTGTAGCGACTTTTCCGTATGTCAGATGGTAGGATCGTGTGAAAGTGCGGTAAAATCTTAACGTATTTGCACACTTCAACATGAGATGTTAGAAGGCAACGGGCGATGATGTCATGGATCATTTCCTTCCACCTCATTGCGTTTCCCGAGATCACCGGGTATAATTCAATAATAAAAAACACCAAACCTAATTAAATAAACTAATGCCAAGGGAGTAGTGATAAAACATAAATTAATACTCATATTTCGCCACCCGTCCTGAATTGACCTGTATGACCGCGTACTTTAGGTAGAAACAAATGTACAATGAGGCCTTTTTTGGTGCTGTTATTTGGATCCCCTGGTGGTGACCTGTTTGGAGCTTATGGCACTCAAGGAGATGGTTAGCATCCCATTCCAGATTGTGGGGGCCAACACTGGAATATCTCTTCAGGGTTGAGATTCTACGGCACATAGAGGCATCACGCGGGGATAATTGCTACGAGTGTGATACTTTTGACCCATGTAGACCGGGTATCAGGGGCCACGACGTGGGGTGTGGGGAAAATAGAACGTTGCGTCACGTCGAACGGTGGCCTCGAAAAACAGGTGTACCGTACAAACTCACAAAATTCGTCCATGTAATGCGGCCCTGTTCTTGAGTTATTTTGAGATATTTTGAGATATTTTGAGATATTTTGACTGAAGGCGGTTAGTATAGTAAATCATCTCTTAATTCTACACGTCCAACTTCGTAGCTCTAAACGCGACGCCGAAATATTTCCTGATTTAGTTTCGGATGGATGATATCAATGCTGGTTTCGGCAAGCCAGGCCCACCTAACGCATGAATTCTGTATGTTTCTACGGTAGCTACGAAATTGCTTACCGCGCGGGCCTAGTTGAGTCGTGAAGCCTTGAGCTGAGAGGAAGCATGTTGATAAACGCACTTGACAATTCAATTCATCTTGTTTGAAGACTGATGTAGCTGGTTGAAGCAAATATCAGTTCACAATTTCGCAATTGCCATGGCGAACAAAAGCATTTGAGTCATAGGGATCTATTCTGCCTTGTTGAAAGGCTTTTAAGTTTATGCCAGGGCATGAGAACCTCTGTTTTCTTTTTAAGTTGAACGAACCCAATATCGCTGGGTTGCGGCCGCTCCTTATTGACTAGATGGGTTTGATTTGCATTTTCTTTTGTTTATATTTGCCTTTCGTTGCGTCACAATTTTGATAATTAAAAAAAATACCGTGTCAGATCTAACAAAGGGAAACAATCTTGTGTCATAGTACAAGAGTAGGCGACGTGACACCCGAGGTAGACCCATGGCTGACAAGGCACCGGCATGATTTGGTGTTATAGGGTGCATTGAATCACTGCAATTCGACTGTAACGTTGCTGGTAAACCAAATAGTGAAGCAAAGGCTTCAGAATATGATCAGCCATTGAGGCAAAAAATTCTGGCTGGGAGCAGGCGGTGATAAACATGCTTAGATGCGGTATTCCCGATCCCTTTAGGCGAACCTTGCCCACGCTTTGCTACCCGGAGTCTGAAGATCACTCTTGGCAAGGAGCAAGTTTCTGACTTTCGCGTACTTACAGGGTTCTCATTCGCCACGAGCACTGGTAGGATCACACATAAAACGTGGCAAAATCGAAGGTATGGGCAGTGCAAAAAGGTTTGGTTTCAAACTTTATTCATTGGCGAGATTAGCAATTGGGCTTGGCAGGAAAAGAATTTCAAAATGGACGGAATTGATTTTGGTCTATTAAAATGCTCTGATCCACAACACTCGTTTCACACGAACCACCACGTGGATTTTGAGGCGGGAACCCCGCAGAGTGTTACACGTGGTATTTCTAACTTTGCATGTAAAGCCTTTAACGACAATGATGCCATACAAGACTGAACAAAGAATCGAGTTGCAGAAAGAAATGATACACTGACAATAGAGATATCTAAACAGTGATGAATAATAACGTCTGGACTGAAGCAATACACTGAATCGAGTAAATAGAATACATATAACAAATCCAAGGCGGATCCAAGGCTATGAAGTTAGGGGTAGTCTAATTCTCCGAGCTTCTGTAAGAATCATGTTATGTGCATTATTAGGACTTTGGAAGATCATAATTTATTGCTTTGGGCATAGAAACAGAACAAGCGCGCCGTAAAAGGGTAGGAGGCTGGACTATGGGGTTCTAAAACTTGGGATGGAGGAATCGATAATAGCGTGGCTGATCTCAATCCAAATATATTTCTTTTGGTTCCTGAGTTTACAAGGCATACATCCAATCAACAATCATCGGCAAACCTCAAGTATTTTCTCCTTGGAGCAATGCCCCCCGTTCCGTCCCAGGTGTTGGAGGAATTTACCTTTTTTGCTTTTTCCTTGCTTCCGTTTCGGAACAGGGAATCTTTTACCCGCTTGGTTCGAATGGGGTAAAATTGATCCGGCGGAACCTTCTCGGTTTCGCTTTGTGCTTCGTGTTATGTACTTTCCATTCGTATGCCACGGTCATATTCTCAACAGACTTCATCCCGGGTCAGGGATGGGTCACCGGTGATGTGAGAACGGATGCAACAAACTACTGCAACGGCATTGAACTTGCATGTTGTGTTGCTGGTGATCGAGGTTCGCAGTCGGTTCTCCGGCTCACAATTGTAATAATGAGAGTGTTTCGTATCCCTGAGTGATAGTGAGAGGCGGCCTTACATCTCCAAGTGATGCAAAAAAAGAAAAAGAAAGAAAATAAAATAGATCAGTCTCAAAGTCCGAAGGCAAATTTAGTTGGAGGTACCAAAGATGAGTTTGACAAAAAAGCAGATAGAATTGCCGCGTGTCTCAAACTTATCGGGAGCTGTTACAACACGGCTTGGCGGCTGTAGCTTCAGGAATAGAACCCACACACATAAAAGCAACACTGGCGTATCTTATTTTCTCAAATTAAAGTAGTAACTTCCCGCATATGCTAATAAATCTGAGAAATCGAATTCATTTTGGATGGACAATATATGGCAACAACATTTAATAAATAAGAGTTATGGAAGGGAAACAATATCATGAAGTCGAGTTCTTATCTTCAAATCCAGCAATTAATGCCGGTGAGATCCACAGCTACCACCCAGAGCCATCCTTGCCAGCTTGGCCTTGCTCAAAGGTCGAGGAGGTGGTAGGATGTTGTTGTAATCCACCGGGATTCTCTTGTGCTTAGTTGCGATGTTCTGAGAGTAGACCATATTGAGCCAGTTTCCCAATCGGTATCCTGCCTTGGCAATCTGCAGCTCGACGGTAGGGATGACACTGTTGTAGTAGGTTGGATACAGATCACCGGTCTGCAACGCAGCGACACCATCCGGCATCACTACGGTGCAGACCAGCGCGTTTGCGTCCGTAGCCCAGCGAGTGGCAGTGGTTACGGCATCGGAAATGTCATCACCCTTAATCCACGAGGCTTTAAGGCTGGAGTAATCGCCCGAGTTGATCTCGGCGGTGAGAGTGGTGGCCCACGACAACGCATCGGACAAGCTATATCCGCCAACCAGCTTTTCAGGAATGTAGGTATCCCAGTCAGAGTGGAGGTTGTCATTAGTGTAGCCGTCAAACGTGACCTTGATGCCGTTCCCTCCCGTTTCAAGCGCCTCGTCGTGCAGCGGCTGCGTGATGTCGCCAATGAAGTGCACCAAGAACTTCAGAGCCTGTTGGACATTGGCGTCACTCAGACGGCCGTCGGCCACTCGCTGGGTATAATTGGCAATGGCAGAGACAGAGCAACCAGAGCTACCGCAGTCGCGCTCGTAGTCGACGTTGCAGGATGTCGGAGGACTATCCTCGGCGTCAATGTAGTGGAGCGGGGCGGACCAGGCTCCGGCTGTTGTTGTACGGTACGTGTCGGCCCACGACGCAACATTGGCAAGGTACGAGGTCGATGTGTCGCCCAGAACGCCCTGAGCCCACGCCTTCACATCGGAAGTGACGAAGTTTTGTGCAATGTAGGCGACGGTAGCGTGGCCAAGCGTGCCCCAAGCCTGGGCACCCTGGAGAGTGGCACAGCCAATGAGGAGCGCCTTCGAAACCATGATGAGAAATGTAGTGATATTTGTGTATTTCCTGATGTGGCAGGCCGATCTAGAATCTGACCCGATTGATGTCTTGGTCTTGGCAGCAGTCTTGGCCCAAGGCTTGGCTTAAATACATGGACAGGCACGCTCCTCTGATTATTCAAAACGCTGGCGGTAGATTTGCTCGTGTTTTTAGACCAATGATCATGGCAACTTTGCATTGATCTTTGACTCCTGCTCTTTATGGCCCATTCGCCGATACGCGCATTCAGCTCTGCGATAGCACGGACGTAGATCCGACAAGTGATTGGTTGCTCAGGTTATTTTTCAGGCACCGCATCGGCAATATCGTGCCGGTTGCAGGGATGTCATGGCGGCGATCAGCAAGCCGACTCGCGGCACAACGTAGCTTAAAAAAAGCATGTCTCCATATTTGTCGGATCCCAGGGCCTTAGCACCTCAGTGAGACAAAGATCCCTGGGCCCATCACCAACTAGGAAGCTGGACGAGCTGGCGTGGCAAGTCGCCGATTCTAGTCCGTTTCGTTTAAACTGGGCGAGTATTCCTATCCGGACGGCAGGATAACCGCCCATAGGCTGCTCTTTCTAGGTTCAACCGTATTTAAACGCATTGGATCTTCTATAGATTATGCCATTCAGCTTACCCTGCACAGCTCAGTGTTGATTTTCAAGGCTCTTCAGACACATGGTCATGTCTGAATTCATTCCTAAAAAAGGGCGGTGGCCTCAACTGGATGACCCAGAACCAATGCAGACGTACAACCAGTAAGCGACAATAGGGTTTGTAGTAGTGAGATTTTATGCTTGACAAAAGAACAATGGACTGAAATGGCCGCGCAGCCTGGACTGCTCAATAAACTTTGCCCTTGTGAATCAAGTCGGCTCGTCAATACTTAGGATTGCTTCCCTTCCTAATCCCAGTCGGCTGCAACACAAGATACTCATTATCCGATACCCCAATGCCTGTCAAACATGCATCGGATGGATGGATTCGTTGTATTGTAGGATAGAAGGTGGTTATTATTCCATTTTTGTCCTCGACTAAAGCCGACGACAAAGCATGGCTTGGGAAAGCTAGGCACTACAATAAAAAGACGAACCCTATCTACACTGATCCTGCAATCAAATCTACTGTTACCGACCCGTCATTGGGATTACCATTCAGGGGAATCCACATTATCACATTTGACGTGCTAGTTCCATCGATCCAGAATTGGGTAAGGGAAGGGTGCGCATCCATGCTGCATGATAATGTTTCTCCCGCGCTAACGGGGTCGCAAGTAAACTTGCTCACACCAATCGCAGTTGGCAGATCGCTTGGAGCTATAACAAAAATTTCCATGTTATATCCGTACCAGATAACATACATGCCGTTTGTCATCAACTTGTTGGTACCATCCTCCAAATAGAACGGATGGGGTTGATAACTCGGATCGGTGGGGGCAAAGTACAAAAACTGTTGGGAGGTCCAGCTGGTTAATAATTGCCCACTTATGCCGGGATTTCCTGGTGAGGAGGCAGTAAGGCTGAAAGAAGAAAGTGTCGGGGCTGCTGGTGTTGAGGTCGGGGTACTTGAGTCTGCTGTTGAGGAAGCCGGTGTACTCGACATGGTTGTGTCCACGGTGCTAGGGGTGTTGGATGAGGTCAAAACTTCCGATGTAGTACTGGTAGAAGTCTCGGTCGGAGTCAATGTGGTGTCGGATGAACTTTCTGTGGAAATGCCGGAGCTGCCGCTGGTGGTGGGGTTTGTCGTGGTCCCAATACTGCTCGTCGATGTTGTAGAGACGGCTGTAACACTAGTGGTGCTGTCGGTAGTAGTGTCTGTGGAGGAGGTAACGGAGCCGCTGCTACTGCTTGAGCCGGCGGCAAGTGTTGAAGAGAGACTTCGGCTCGCTGGAATGCATTGGCGAGCAGATGCAAGGCAGCCTGCAGCAATGAAGCTGAGGCCAATTGAACGGATGTGCATCGCCAAAAACAACAGCGTGCACGGCTATGGGAAACGTAAGGAAGAGGAAGCAGGACAACTAGTAATACCAGATGGAAGCAAGGGAGCAGCACTTAAATGTCTGGAATGCAGTGAATGGCTTGACGCTTGGCGCCCCAGTAATTTCCCCATCATTCCTTAGAGGATTTCAAATGCCGGGCCGCTATATTGAACCCCCTGCATAGGATGTCCAAAAACCTTTTTTGAGGACGCTCGGGCGTGTGTTGATTGGCGAAGCCCAAACGGCGTCGTTGTCACCATATGTTGTGGCGTGCGCTTCCGTTTTTGGCGTTGTCGGCTGGCTTGGTTAGCCGTGCCGAAATCCCGGAGTGAGGCTGTGCTTGAGTACTAATAAATATGTATCTAGATATAGGTATATATGTGCGTCTATGAAATGTATTCTGATAATTCCAGAGCGAACCGAAAAAAAAAATATCTGATACCTCGTATCCAACTAGGTGTCGACACAAATACCCCGGATCCTTCTGACCACCAACCTTTCGAAGCTGACAGCATAACTTTCCACCTCTTCCTTGTTGCCAATTCCTTGCAAGCACACCAGCACTGCCTTGGAAAAACTCATGCCCATCGCAAATCTCACCATGCCAATGACCTCCTCGTTTTCCCTGAGGAGGCACTCCATCACATCGCTGGGCGTTGTCGCACCAAACCTACTGACAACCTCTTTGATTGGACGCCATAGTGCTATCTCGATCAATAATATCCCGAGAGGGTATAAATCGAAATCATTACAGTATCGGTAGCTTCTGTGCTTTGGGTTGCACACCTGGTTGTTTGGGTGTCGGTAATAGTCGTTGCCCATAATCTCTGGGTCTACCTCTTGCGGTAGGCTTGGCAGGGATGCTGGTCGAGCCGACTCAAAACCAGAAACGCAAGACCCACTGTAACTGATAGGCTTTCCAGGTATTGAAATAGGAGGATGTTGTCCGAACGGAGAGCCTTGTGCAGTCAGTCGACGGCGTGTAGCTGATAGATTGTTTCTATAACGGCACGCGAGAGCGCGAGCCGAGTCCCGAGATCAGGACCATGAAGCTTTTGCGCAAGGCAGTGCGATAAGGAGGCGATGGAGGCCCGTTGGCGAGGCTTCTCGGGTGTCAACCCAGAGGCACTCCCGTCGTCGTAATACCTCATGCAACGAGGGGCCCGAAACTAGGCGGCCGTTTTAAGTGTAGTAGAGTAGCCAGTTCGCATACAATCAGCCGCTCAAACTCGTTCTTTTCGATTTGCGAGCTCTGCCATGCCTTCGGATATCGCTTGAACCCGACCCAATAACCGGCCGTGCTATCAATATCTGCTGCCCAGCGCCCATCTGCCGATTCCTCCACTCCCAAGAGGTTGATTTGATCGTTGCGTAGTTTCAGAGATAGCTTGCTGTCTGTAGAAGTCATATTGGCATTACTATCGGTACATGCCTGAAGCCTTCGTCCTTTGACCCATGTCAAGTCTCGCAAGAGGTCCTTGGCTTCGTCATGAATGGGTTTGGAGGTATGCAATGGCCCTATCAGGTCTTTCAGCTCGCTGACTGTGTTCCGAACATCAAAGACACCTAGACATGTCGACTGAACTACTTAATGCATCTCTTGCTGAGTCTTGGTTTCCAACAAGGAAACTACGCTGTCGTTGACACGTCTGGCACATTGAACAAGTTTCTCTAATTGGTCCAACCTGAACGCTGCCCACTTGATTCGTTCTTTGGCCTTTCGGCCTTTGAAGACCGCATCCTTGGATGTCATTGTAAACCTGGACTAACCACCGCTCCTGTATTTCTGCTCTAGCTGTTCATTGGAAGGCGAACTCTCGAGAGCAAACTCATGAATACGAGTCAATAGTGGATCCAGGTTTTCGAGGATGACATGCCGAACTTGGTCGGGGATCGTGACGGCCTGAGACGGTTTGTCGTCTCCAATATTATTGACGAGACCCAAGACCCGACCGCAGATCAAAAGCCTGGCATGCTCCAACTCGAGTTACTGGTATAATACCCGATAGAGTTCAGGCACCTCCCTGACGTCAAGCATGAATTGAACCCCTAAACCATCTGTTAAGAATGGGACCAAGGACTGTCAGGATTTTTCGTTATTACCTTGAACTGCACTTGAGAAAATTTGAAGCAAGACGGTCATGCGTCCCATACCTTCTTTGCGCTGGTTTGCAATTTTATCTGATATAGGCACATCCTCGCTGACATCGGGGAGGTGAGCGTGTTTAGATGAACCCCGAGGACAACTGGTAAATTCACACGCTTTGCCTTGTACGGACGTCGAGTCAGCTTCAGCTCTTGCAAGGCAATTAAGAATGGCTAAGTGGGCGTCGTCGAGCGCTTCATCATGATTATACTCGCATTCGTAGCGATTCCCGCAACCCTTTTTGAGATAATGCTCGCGGCAGAGACCCAGGCGTTTAAGCTCGTTCAGACGGTGTGTGCTTTCGTCGTCTAGACTGTCCCTGTTTCGTGCCAAGTTTATGGCAGAAAGGTCCAGCCTCTTGCCATTTCTGTTGCCGTCTATGGACAGTCTGGATCTGCTCTTTTCTCTGACGGGCTGAAGTGCCGGATCACTAAGAGGTGGCATTGCTAGTCTGGGAGTAGGTGACCTAGAGACTGGACTGACAGATTATGGAGGTGATGGCGGTGTCTGTAGCTGGGGAGTGAGATTGTTCTGTGAAGTTTTGCTGGGCTCTTCAGGTGGTCCGGCTTTCTGCAAACTCCTGTGTTGGTCCTGAAGCATCCTGTACCGCTTCAGCAAGCCTTTGTATCCGAAGCATTCCTTGTGCTGGTGGCAGCGTTCACAAAAATACTGTCCGATTGGGTCAATTGCCCACAGCTCGGTAAGAACCTCGAACACATGCGGTCGATCTTGTTCATTCTTGCTAACCATAGTATGAATTAAGTCGTGAATGCCTTTATTTTAGTGACCAGACTCGTGGAATATTAACGTAACCAGCATGATTTTCAGGTTCCCATCCTGTTCCACTTTTTCCTCTGATGGACGGCCATGCCCTGATAGACTACCAGGAGTTCTGTAGGTTGACTTTATATCTGAAGAGTATCCATTGATGTAGATGAAGATGTCCATGAAAACAAGACCGAGAGAGTACACGTCTGCTGGTGACCCGCGTGACTTTGTCAGCAACGACTCTGGTGCGCTATAGTCCTCGGTCCCAGAGTAGATGATATCACTGGTTCGTGTGGAGCTTTTATCACTATAGTCCCCGGAGATACCAAAGTCGGCAATGTATACACCATCTTGATCCACGAGGATATTCTCAGGCTTGATATCTTTGTGGCGAATTTTCTTTTGCTCAAGATACAACAGGCCGCTGGCGATGCAACCGCAGATTCGACGCAGTCGAACATGTATGTCGGCCGGTTTCCAGGTATAGTCGGCCCATTTCAATTCAGAAAGCTGAGATGTGGCTTGGTCCCGCAAGTTGTCGTGCTGTGGTGCCTCTTCGAGCACCTTGAGAAGCCGCCCCAAATCGATGCTGGCGCAGGGAAACATGATGATTGTCGTCGTGATTGATCTTGTATAAGACCCGATATATGTGACCAAGTGCCGATGTTGAAGACCTTTCAGGATTTGAATTTCCTTGGCGACAGTATCCTCACCCGAATAGTGTTTTAACTGTTTGCGGCAACAATAGTTTCTTGCCCGTTCATGTCCAACTTGCACCTGAGAATTTCAACATACGAGTCCTTACCCTTGGTGTCTCCCTTATTCAATACGTCGAATATTTTGTGGTTCTTGTCTTTGGCCTTGAGCGAAACATGTTGACCCTCTCCCGACTAATAGCCTTCTATCTTATACAGCCTCTCAAGCAATATTTAGCCTAGGAACTGAGCTGCCACAGTCACCATTTCACCCACGTCATGATCGTGCCATGTCTCTGCCATTTTGGATATCCTAACAAGGTGTGTCGTCAAGAGGAGAGGTGAAGGAGAAATGGGATTTGAGCTAATTGTTGAGGGCAACAGTCAACCAGAGCAGCGCGCTTGCAGAGACAACAAGAATTTGAATGGCAAATGATGGCAGGGTATCGCGTGATGAACATAAACAAGCCAATGAAAACCACGGCGAGATTGCATCGGTCGGGGGGCGCGACGAAACCATGAAAGCCCAGCAATTGAGAAAGCCAGCAGGTAGCTTGAACTAAGAGATAAGCGCCCGGTTCCATAGTCTGACGCGCGGTTGCCGCTGTGGCTTCCGAATTTTGACGGCTTATTGGATCAGCGGGATAGAATATGAAACGCAAGATGCAAAGACACTGCAGAAATCCCTCTTGAGCTAGTAAGCCGCTGTGGTCGAGCGAGACCAGTGCCGCTAATGCAAGAAAATGACCTTAAGACTGGTCTGGCAAACTGACCTTCAGTAGGCTCGCGCCAAAGCCCTTCCAAAAAAAGCAATCTTCGCTGCGTTGCCAATCAATTCACCGACGACACCTCAGTCTGGTTTGGAAGTGGGACACGCCTGTTGTTCCGGCCTTGCTATCTATGCAATCCCATCGGCCGCTCCCCAAGATGGACCAAATACATGAGTCCCCTTCGTATTTAACATGTTTGTGAGGCTGAGTCGGCAAGAGGGCAAGCTGCCCATGCAGGCGCTTATCGGCACGTAAATGGTTGGCACTCCGGCCAAACATTTTCCTGATCAGCGATCGATATCACCATGTAACGTCAACACTGCTTCAATCAATTCCCATCGACAGCTTTCAAACAGTTATGTCTCAACATGAACCACTGCCTTTGTTCTAACTACTTCATCAGCCCATGCTCAAATTCACACGTGACTTTAACACACTTGGGTTACGCATGTGTGCCGCAAATCGAAAAGCGGACTATAGTTAGGGGCGTGGCCATTGACCTCACCTTGATCTCATACGGGTTGGCAAAAAGATGCATGGAACTTGGGGCCGTAGAGTTTGATGATAAATATGGGAAATCAGTTACCCTTAACCAATATTCTAGACCCAGATAGTAGTTCTGGAAGCTTTTATCATGGACAGGCCAAGTGACTACAAAAGGGAGAGTGAGTGGCGTATTGACATTGATCTAAAGTAATGGAAATCCGAATCTAGCTTCACCATCTAACCTCCCAATACCAAAATGAGATGATGGGAATGAACCTCTTAGAGGCGTGCTTGAAAGATGAATCCCCTTCCGGCTATGACTTGTGGTGACAATGGAAGAGTGGCTTTGAAAGATAACGCGCGCGCCAACAAGACAATCTCGATCAAAATCTTTCGTCTTATATGTGACAATATGTCATCAGAATTGACTGAATGACTGCAACTATCAAGAAAGGACAAGCAACATAAGTGATCACGGCTTGAAGAGATCGTTTTGGAGAAGCTCCTCAGTTGTCGGCCTCTCTTCGGGCAACCAGCAAAGGATTCTTCGCGCAAAGGCTACAAGCTTCTCATGCTCTGGCCCTTCAAGCTGTACCTCTCTCATGCTGAGTGACTGCTCTGGTATTGGCGTAGAGGCAATCCAGTTCCCTAATGTATGTCAGAACTCGGTTTCGTTCAGGTTGCTGTACATGACCTATACCTTCACTATCCCAGTATTTTTTGGCATTCTTCACTGCGTTGGAGGAAGCTAGGTGGTGGTGGACCCAATAGTGAGACTATTTCAGCCAAGTGCTGTTCGTCATTCAGAACTCGGCCCTTAAGGGCATAGAATAGACGTCTTCCCTCGAATAAGTCCCAAATCTAGCAAATGGGTAAGTTACTTGGTTTCACAGAACGCAATAAATGTTAGCAGAACAAACCATCACGCCCATGGACCAGATATCGATCTTCGAATCCCACTCCATGCCCAAAATAACCTCGGGAGCCCTGTAGAAGTCAGGCATAACATCTCCACTGTGCTTATCTCCAATTCGAGCCTGTCCAAAATCACATAGGACGGGCATGCCGTGTGTAATTGGCAGAGGCTGGGATTGGTATATAGTTCGGTCTGGTCGGATCTTATGTGGTAACAAGTGGTCCCTCTCGGCTGCTTCGATTTGGGATAAGACCTTCTCGTCATGGATACCAAGGAGAATATTATTTGGAGAGATGTCTGGACAAAAGTTAACTAGATGGTCTACAATGTGTAACTAGACTGATATACCTGTGTGAACAACGTTGGCTTGATGCAATAGGTCTAACCCAATAAGTATTATCTGGTAAGTCTTGATCAAAACATTCTTGTCAACAGTCTTGTCGGGAAATCTATTCCTAAAATCGGTCATATTCATGCCAAGGGGCTTGTAGACGAAGCATCGGTGTGAACCATGTGGGCCATCGACTGTAAAATCGTCGATGAATAGGCGAAGGAAGTGTTTGCCCGGATGATCTGCTTCGTTGACCTGGCTCAAGATCTTAGATGCAGCCGCTTCCGCTTCCGCCTGAGAAGAAGGGTCAGATGATGGCTTATTGATGCAAACTTTCAACGTAAGGTAGTTTTCCGATCTAGAAGCACCGTTAGGGACATGTATCAGAGCAAAGTCCTTGGATGCTGGATTGGTCAGAGTTGGACTCACTTCAAGTCTCGACATATTGTTGGTTTCTCGTCTCAAATACCATGCGGCCTGGACGACAGGCTCCTACCGGGCTTAGAGAAAAACCGTTCCAAACTTTGGACGGAAGGGCTTCTTCTGGGTTTTCTTCTGGGTCCCCCTGGAATCAAAAAAAAAAAAAAGAAAGAAAAAAATCAGCTACACCAGACACCTAGGGCTTGCCTGTATCGTGACTTGAGTAACCATAGGCAAAAGCCTAGTCGAACACAAATTCTGCCCGCATTACCCTACGGAACCCATACAAGTAAGTTCTTACTTTAGAGCATTTTGAACGCGAATGTGTATTGATGGGGACATAGTAGCACTTGGTGAGATGAATTAAATACAAATCCAATATAGTATCACTTGGATAGCTGTGTCAATAGGTGCGAGCGATAGTAGAAATAGAAGCTCTTGATTTTTCAACTATGGAAGGGATCTATCTAGGCCTCTTATAGCTGCTATTAAAGCTAGCTGTTAGAGGCTACGGTCGAGGGCAGGCAGAGGCTTCAGGGTCTTAAGGTTCGACCAACATGACTCGCACAACACAGCTTCGATCATCAATTGGCTATGCCTGGCAGGGCCTGTAGTCAATAGATAAGGAAGTTGCCGATGTGTGTGAGTTAGTATGGTGTCTTAGGGCCAACTGCGGCCGCAACTATCTTCCATTTACCACTTTCCCCGAGAACAGCTATCCCGTGTATCTGACCTACGTTGTGACTGTCGGTTGAGGCGATCGAAATCACCTATGAGTGTGACATATACGACGATATTGCGCTCTAGACAGGTTCACTATATACATGATCAAATGGTACGGGGACACCAAAATTCGGCGAGCCATCGCTGTGCGTTCCCAAAAGTTGAATTTCGGTGTACCTGCTGTCATCACAGGCTCCGGCAGAGTTGGAGGTAGCACTAAGTCACAGGGATGAGCATTGGGCAGAAATTGCTCTGGGCCAACAACTTACTGGTAGACAAGCCATTGTTGATTCCCGGATGGGCTCTGGAAGAAGGAATTATGACCAGTGCCGTAATTTCCGTTGGCGCTGCTGAATACGCAGCCGCTCGACTTAGTCCAGGCTGATGCGCTGGTTGGGCTGGAAATTCCGTTCCATTTGAGAGTTCCAATGCAGTAACTATACCCCGTTAGAAACCTCGGATGAATTATGGATAACTACAGCACTCACTACTGCGTCCAGCAATCGGAGGCAGAATATGCCAAGTATGTGGATCCTTGCCAGTAGAGCGCTGCAGGCCCTTCATTGACTGGATTGCCTTGAGTTTCCCAAGACTGCGTTGGTTGAGAAATGACATAAATTTGGCCAGAAACGGATAGACCATCGGAGCTAAGCTGCTGCAGGCAAATTGATTGGTGGGAGACGCCGTAGAAGCAGGAAGTGGCAAGAAAATTGCCATAAGATGCGAAGCGGAGGACAGTTGCGTCGATGGCCCAGTCAGTGGTCATTTGACCAATGTAGGTGTACGAATCATCCCAAGCGGACGTTCCACCTGCGGATGTCTGTTAGTAATGACCACCGACGAAGATGGGCATCCTACCCTGAGCAACATGAACTCTCTGGCCATTCAGATCGGCACTGTTTCCGGCAGTAAAATAGAGAATCCATCGATTGTTTATCCAGTGAATTTCCGGAGCCCAAACATTGCAGCATCTACTCGCTGTGCTGGATGAGTAGATGGTCTTCTTAGTGGCTGTCTTGAGGCCCGCAATTGTCGTGGACCTCGCAATTTGAACATTAGACCACGAAGTAGTGAGTAGATAGCTAACTTTATTCAGCACCCGTATCAAGTCGGGGTATATTCTTAACGCACTAGTACCCGTCTCCACTAAGAGTGACAAACGGATCAGATCCGCCCGGGTTACGAATGGGGTTTGTCCAGGCAGCAGAAGAGCCAAGGAGGCTGAACGCGCCCAGGAAGCTTACAAGCCAAGACAGGGGCTTCATGTTGACCGCACAGAGCAAGGCTTGAGTTTGGTGTGCACAAATTTTGAACAACGCATGCTCATCACTACACAGAGAAATCCAGCTTCTTGTACAAAGGCTGGACTGATAGGAACAATGGAACCACGTGATGCGACTCTGACATCCACTTGAGTTTCCACAAATAGAAGAAGGGCGCTTGCAACACGTCCAATACTAAGCCCGGCAAGGCTGCGGAGGCTATGGGCCGCGGCGAAAACAGACAGGGCTCTCAGATTTAGCTTTAAACTGGCGGTTGCATCGAGCAAATTAAGCTTGGCGGTTAGACACTTGGTTGGTGCGGATATAATGCGCTGCTTACATTTTCCCCCACCTTCCATCACTCAAAGTGGTTCCGTAATGGGCAGATACAGCCCCAAGTGCCGAACAATCGCTTTAGGTTACCGATATTCTAATTTTACCTACATACAATTATCGCTCTATCCAACCGTCGCATCTTTTCGCGCTGCCTGAACCCCGTTTAGCCCTAGACCGCAGTGCAGCAATGGCGCGTTAAAGTGTCCAGCTGCAACGGAGCCACCGGATGTCTGTTGCTTGCTCTCCGCTATCCTTCGATTTCTTTGCATGAACCAATCAACAGTAGCTTCTAGCCCCTCCTGTAGCGACACGGTGGGCTGCCAGCCAAGTACTGCTTTGGCAAGGTTAATGTCTGGTCTTCGTTGCACCGGGTCATCTTCTCTTTTGTCGAGAAAGTTGACGGGAACAGTTTTATCTCTGCCGAGCTTGGCCGCAACTACCTGTGCGACCATTGTAGCGAGCTCCCCAACCTGCATCTCGTGATCGTTTCCGATATTCACCGGTCGATCATAATCGCTATTCATGAGGGCTTCCAGTCCCCTAACACAATCGGTAGCAAACTGGAAGCACCGGGTTGCGCTCCCGTCGCCGTATATTGCAATCGGCCTGTTCTCCATTGCGGCAGCGATAAAGTTTGGAACCGCTCGGCCGTCATTGAGCCCCATGTGTGGTCCGTAGGCGTTGAAGATGCGGGCCACGCGCACCTCAAGATTGTGTGCTGTTCGATACGAGTATGCGAGCGCCTCTGCGACGCGCTTTCCCTCGTCATAGCATGCTCGGGGTCCGAAGCAATTGACATTCCCTCGATAGCTCTCCGGCTGAGGACTTACTTCGGGATCACCATATGTCTCTGTGACACAATCAACACCGTTCTCCGTGCATCAAGATTCGCGTCAACATACCTGACGTGCTTGCCAACAGAACTCTTGCGTTCAATTTGACAGCCAGATCGAGGATATTTTGTGTGCCACGGAAGCAGGTCTCCAATATTCCGATGGGGTCCTCTTCAAATCGATCTGGGCTAGCGGGACATGCAAGGTGATAGACCTGCTCGACTTTCCCAATGTCTGGTAGTGCATCTCTGACGTCACCTCTGGGATGCAGGGTTAGCGCGACGACAGTATGCGAGCTCGGGGACGAATATTCACATTATGTATCTGAGGTTTTTGTTCCTATCCGCGCCAAGTATGTTGTCCTTGGAGCCAGTCCATAAAGAATCTACTACGACGACTTGATGTCCTTGGCGTAGCAGAAGCTGGACAAGGTGGTACCCCAGGAAACCAGCGCCCTAACTGGTAATCAGCATGGTCATGATGCGCCTTGAAAATTCATATCTCACGCCTGTGACGAGGATGGCCATTTTGGGCGCAGTATTAGGATTGATGTAGGCACAAATTGATGATTTCAATGTGCAAAGGCGTGTAAAGAATTAAATTTTGCATGAAATACCAGCTGCGTGGCTCCTATTATATCATGAACGACACTAGACAAGCGTGCCACTCTGGCTTGGACCTTGAGCCGCGCCCGCATTATTCTAAACCGTCTTCGGGGCAGCTGAATGTCGATCCGTTTGTAGCGCCGCCCTATTACTCTGTCACCGTGCACCCGTCTCGGTGTAAGCACCAATGCTATCGGTTAGATAAGTCAAGGTTAGACAAAGCGGATCCCAGGACGGCAGAATTCCATGACAGCATACCTCAGAAATCTAAGACACTTTGCGTCATGACTTTCTATAATTTGCCACTAATCAATTCGTCATCTCGCACTCCCAAAATCTCACAATCAATCGGTGGAAGACGTACACGCCATATGTGACTACGTTTAGGGTAGGAGGTGCAAATTTATTCTGCACGCGCGTTTGAATTTGATCAAGGGATTGGCAACCCGCGCCAAGTCCATCAGGCAGAGTCCCCAACATGCTCTGCGTTCAATAGAATTAATTATAGGCTTCGATTAAAGTACCCTCGTTTATTTTTTCCAATTTTGTTTTTTGGAGCGCAAAATTTGTGTTGCCTTGACTGTCGGACGTATCGCACGACCCAATAAAAGCGCGGGCAGCTGAAGGCGGGGACTCAAGAGGGGAACCTAGCTGCCTAATTTTTGAGTCAGCACGACAACCAATGGTCACATGATCCGCATATCTCAACATCCACCAAGCTCTGGATTCGGTGATTATAACAAGAGCGGAAGGGGACGACGCTTGATTAGAGGAGCTAATTCGATTCCGAATACCTCGAGTCAAGGTATGCCGTGGTTCCCAGCTTGTCTTGCTCACAAGTTATGCGGCTAACTCAGGGTGCTACCAGGTAACTCACAACATGTCAGATAGCTCATCGGATGATGAGAAGCGCCGGGGTTTGATCGTGTCGCTGCAACAAATACAAAACCAGCTGCGGCACACACTTGGCGCGACTAGAGCTCCAATTGAAGCGGAAGCGAAGGTGCGCTTTCAGGTGGCAGACATCTTAATCAAGACGTTAGACCAGTCACGACATGAACCCTTTATTCATGACGCGATTACACATCTGGATTTTATTCTGGAAAAGTTGCCTCGAGAATCGCTCGATTACCCCAAATACCTGAACTCTTTATGTCAGGCCAGAACTTCCGAGTATATGATAACTGGTGGTTCGTCCGCGTTAGACATGGCTGTGTGCGCAGGACGCGAAGCGCTCGAGCTACACATAGCCACTGATCTTCATGGTCGTGATTTGGAGGAACACGCGAGTATTCTACTGAATCTGTCCTTTGCGCTTTCTCGCCGTCATGCCTTGTCGCAAGACTTCAAAGACCTTGACGCGGCTATCTCATACACTAGAACGCTCTTTGAAGAGTCCCCAAAGGGTTCTGATCGCCGTGTAATGAGTCTCAATAACCTGGTGTCCCAGATGCAAAGAAGGGTCGAGCAAATGTACGATGCCGACCTGGAGGCGGAGGTGAGTACCTTGTTGAATGAACTAGTCACCAGCACAAGATCTGGAACACTGCATCACAGCATTGCGGTTGGTCAGCTAGGCATGACAACTATCAAGAAGTTTGAATCCACCAATTCCTTAGAAGATTTGGATGAAGTCCTGGAACATTGCGAAGCAGCATTAGAGAGTTTGCGTCCGAACAACGAGGGGAAGATTGAAATGCTTGCGAATATTGTCCGCCCGTATAGATCCAGACAGAGGCTCAAGAAGGATACCAGAGACCTGGAGCGTCTTATACACTACTCTGACCTGTTGTTCGAGGCCACCCCAGCGGGTCATCCCTCTCGCGGGGACCATCTACTGGAATATGCTTTACATCAAAAGCAATATCTCGAAACCGCATCGTCAGTAGGGGAGATCGACGACGGTATCAACAAAATCAATAAGCATCTGTCCACCATGTCCGGAAGGTTTCGACAAAGAGAGAGCTGCAAAAATGTTATATCTGACCTTTTCATGATCAGATACAAACTAACGACTGATATCCAAGATCTGGTGTTCCTGTTCACCTACTTAGAAGGGGTGACGGCCGAACATAATTCCAACATTGGGAAATCTGGCTCAGAACGCGCAGCCCCTACAGACTGGATGTGGAGTCTCAGGTCAGATTTGAACATGATAGAAAAAGCACAAGACGAGAATAGCATGAAGGCTCTTGCACAAAAAGAGCTTTTGGGCCTATTCAATGTTTACTTTGAACCGGAAAAGGCTTCCATCGATGTGCTTGGCCAGATATATGAGAATTATGGAATTCGTTTGCATGTCATAGCAAACGCGATTGAGACTGATCAAACACTTTCAAATGAAGAACTCGATCTTCAGATAGCACAAATGCAGAAGGAAAGGAACGTCCACATCGTCACAAGCGCTAAGCCCTCGGCATCCGCCAACGAAAAATATGAAACTTTTGGTAACCGAACACTAGCCATCGACGAAGAATCCGGAGATATTATGTGGGACTTTGACCGGGACATGGTGCTTCAGGTACTTGGTTACGATCCCGATGAGCCTCTCTCTGTCTCAAAGCATGAATTCATCAATAGAGAAAAGAGAATGGAACAGCGTGCAATTGCAAAAGCAAAGTCTGAAGGAAGACACCCGAATCCTCATCTATGCCGAATGTGTCGAGATATTGCAAAGCCATTGCAGCCAACAACAGATGGGTACCATTTGACAACAAAAGAAACATTCCCACTATTTGGAAACCACTACCAGTTGTACTGCAGGACGCACTGCGTTATTTGCCGTCTAGTACTGTCTGCAATTATGACTGATACCGGAGAACTCCACCCACAACTCGAGGCTATAGACGGAGAAGCACAGGGAACTCGCTTGTCGACGGGTAAACTGTCAAGTGGGGAATGTGTCATGAGAATAGAGTATGGTCTCAAACATGTCGGGGACATTCGAATAATAACCCCTCAAAATTATTGTGGAGGCATCCGACAAGCTAGGGAGCTGACCGACCCAGCTGCACTAGAAGAAGCCATCAAGACGCGTGAAGGACCAATACAATCGCACACTGGGCAGAAGGTAGACACGGAACTTCTCAAATCTTGGCTAGATGATTGTGATAGCAATCACTCGTCGACCTGCGCTAGCGCTAGGGTACACGACAGCAGCGAGGAGATGTCCATGATGTTCATTGACGTTGTGGAAAATTGCCTCGTTGCTGCTACTTCCCGAGAGAAATACTTTGCATTGAGCTACGTTTGGGGCAGTGTGGATATGTTCAAGACAATGAAAGATAACTGCGCGCAACGCAAAAAATCGCAAGCTCTATCAGGCATACCATTTCCTAAGACAATTCGAGACGCAATCGCATTGGTGAAATCGTTAGGTGAACGATACTTGTGGGTCGATGCGATTTGTATGGTTCAAGATGATAAAGATCAGATGAGCCTAGACATTCCGAAGATGAATATTGTCTACGGAAGAGCCTTTGCAACTATTGCTGCATTGCATGGGGACAGTGCCGATGCTGGCCTACCAGGTGTATCACCTGGTACTCGGAGACCACAGCATGTTGAATACTTGAGCGTTTCAAAAGGCTCTCCGCTCTTGGATTATGATCCCGCAGACGAAAAAAGTGATACTATTTGCTTGGTAACCACGCCGCGGCCATTGAACCTGGAACTAGACATGGCCAAGTGGAATACGCGAGGCTGGATTTTCCAGGAACGTCTGCTTTCGCGCCGGTGTCTCTACTTTACCTCCAAAGCCGTATACTTTCAGTGTGCTAGCCACACGCGAAGCGAATGTGGATTAAACGAGGAATACACGCCGATGATATTCGACAAGACCCTCCAGAAGCCGCGGCCGGTTTCTGTGAGAGCGGCTCGGGACAATGCTCTGGATCGACTTGATATTCTCCCAAGTTTGGCATCAGAGAAGGAAAGAGTGCTTCAGGCCTTCTGCATCTATAAAGACATGGTCCAATCCTACACTCGCCGAGGGTTTACTTGCAAGTCAGATATAATCAACGGGTTTGCGGGCGTATTCTCGGTGCTCGCGAAGCACTTTCAGAGCGAAATGTATTCTGGGCTACCGGCCGTTGTTTTGGCGCACGCGCTTCTATGGTGCCCAGGCGCACGGATTCCAATTCGTGGCATGCGGCTGCCGACACCATCCGACATGTCCATGGGGAAGCCTGATATGCGATTCCCCAGCTGGTCGTGGGTAGGATGGGATGGTCCGGTCGAATATCGTTTATTTGAGGGAATCCAGGAAAGTGACTCTTTTCCGACACCTCTTTTCTCGCAGCACATGCTTGGTAACACCTCTTCACCAAGTGATGTAGAAAAGCCTGAAGTATCTCGACAAAGCTTAGAGACTCTAGAGAAGACATCTGCAGGTACCAGCTCGTCAGTGGACTCCGATGACAAGGCTCTACCTGGAAATAATGCGAAAAACACTTCCAGATCCTCGCCAAAGGAAAAAGAGACAGCTGTTGATGAAGCTTTCACGATACCTCCAGAAGGGCGAATGGCAGGCGATCCATCCCGAGGTACTGTTTGGACTGTCCTCCCACCACAACCAATGGAGGCCTGGGACCCGCCTATTGACTCCAATGTGCTCAGCTTCACTGCGCCTACCATCCCCATTTCACAATTCCGCATTTCACCTGAGAAGGAGTACTTGATCCAACAAGACCACATCCACACCCCGGGGAACCAAGCTGTCCGCCGTATTTACGATCAGCAAGGAAATCACTGTGGGCTCTGGTGGGAACAGGCTGGATACGGATATGTTGGGCTTTCTCAAGATGTGAAGGCGGAAAGGGAAATGCACATGGTGGGGCTTTCAGCTTATGGCGATACCCATTGTCGTCGCAAAGGACCGAGTCGGGTGGAAGGGGGGATTGAACTTTTCGACAGTACCATATTCCCAGCTGTTGGTCCAGACAGTGGTCTTGTCAATATCCTAGTAGTGAAGCTTGGTCTTGAAGATCAAAAGGCTCTCGGGCGTCGGGTTACGGTTGCAGTAGTTCATATGAAGGCTTGGAAGGAAGCAGGACCAACAAAGTCGAATTTGCGCCTTGCATAGCTCTGTAGGATTAAAGCTGGCAGCATTACACTCCACCTCCTAAAAGCCTCTAGGAAGAGCGTTTTAAATCATGGTCGATTACAAGGTCTGTCTGCCTTCAAATTGGGCTTTTTTATTGGTTAAAACTTGTCAGCTTTGGAGGAACAGGCTAGTTCCGCAATGTACCACTAGCAGACAGCCGGCAAGCTCGAATCAGTTCATCAGTAGTGGTTTTAGTGGATATTGGCTTTAGTTGTGATTTATCTAGGACGATCAAGGAAGCAGGTGGGCATGTGAAGAGTAGCGCCGAACGAAACCCCGAGATTCTAGGATTCCAGACCATTTAATTGCCAGTTATTCGACTTGAGAGAGCTGATTATGTGTGTCTCAGTTGTTGTATCCAAAAAGAGCATGAAACAAAAAGTACCAGTGGGCAGCCGCATTCCGAGGTCCAAAGCTGCGAATATTATTGGGGCAACGCAGTTGTTAGTGCGCCTCTATTCGTATTAATACGCGACTATTTCACGTGGCAAATATGCCGATGATGCAACCAGACTGATTTGGCAGTTTGAATGCACAGGAGAAAACGATTGGGTGATACTCCTAATCGAGGCTGGCGATCGGCGCGGCGCTGACCGTCTGTCCCCCCCGTTGTGCCAGATGTCGAGGAAATCGGCGATTACCGGATTCTCTCAGTTGCAGACTTTGTATCACCGAAAAGCGAAATTAGAAGGTCCAGATCTGCGTGAATAATCGGGGATCGGATCGTGAATTAGGGAAAGCGGGCCGTGCCCATATGAGACGTCCCGCCCGTGCCGCACTCGATACTGGCAGGGGATACAACTTGCCAATGAAACATTAGAATCCGTGATAATAGTATCCATAGGACTAGCGCGAACGCGTCTCACTAGTTGGTATGTTCGTAGCCGGAAATCTATATGCCATGCCCACCTTCACTCTGGCGCTAGACCCATCTATTACTTATCATGGCAGCAACTATAAAATTATTGATAGAGCGCCCGTTCGTTGCCAGTAGCGAAATCCCTCACTCTAAACTCTCCTTCAAATCACATTGTCAAACACCAAGATGGGTGATTTTATTCCATTTTCCAACACGGAATTCCGTTATTCCCATCCAGTTAGCGACGAGGAGGTCCAAGAGAATGGCGCCTTCACCCTTCTACCTGTTCGTCGGAATCTTGCCCACGAAAGCGTGCATCGCGTGGTGTCGGACATAGGCAATGAATGGGCCGAAATTGTAGCTGATAGCACGTCGGATGGGTTCCATGGCATAGAAAATACCATTTCTGGACCCTGGGATGCCTTGATCCTGCCGGAGGGCCAAAAAGAAAGATTGGAGCTTACATCTTGGTTCACTCAGTTCTTTTTTCTTATTGATGGTAAGCCCTCGTATCATATAGATTGTTATTTAGTTCTTAACCCAACTCCCCTTAGACAAAGCAGAAACGCTGTCCCGAGATATTGTATGTCCTCTACTCTGTTTGCGCATTACATCACGTGGATACTGATAACATTACTGCAGGCTCATGGAAAGTTGAATGCTGAGCTGGCAGAAATCCTAGCTGATGCTGGTAAAGCTGAGCCCAAGACAGCGCTAGCAAAAATGCTTGTCCCACAGATTCGAAAGCTTCTTGCACATGACTATGATCGAGGTCTTCCTTTCCTAGAGGCCTGGAGACAATGGGCCCTCCTATCAGAAGCACGCGACGTGGAGGATGTCAAGGATATTGACGATTACTTCGAGCTTCGTACAATTCACTGTGGTATACTGTAAGTCAAGGATGATTATGACAGATTGTTTTCTAATGCGACCGGGCCAGGGGCTACTCGTCTGCAATAGAGTATACAATGGAATTGAATTTGACAGCCGCTGAGAGGGAGTGTGTTGAGCCACTGCGCCACCTTGCGGCTGGAAGAATCGGCTTCAGCAATGACTGGTGGACATGGCCGAAGGAACGAGCCGCCCTTGTAGCAGGCAAATGCAGGCTGACAAATGCCGTCACAGTACTGATGAAGCAGTACAACGTAACCACCCACAAGGCCCTCAGTATGCTGAAGAGGATGATTCTGGATCAAGAGAGGAAGCTTATCGACATGCGAAACGAGCTTCTGGCTGCTGGGAGTGTTTCAAGGGATCTACAACTATATGTTGATGCTCATCTCTGGATGGTGGGTGGAAACGCTTTGTGGGAGTCGACCTGTCCTCGCTATCATACACAGTTCGACTTTACTCTGTAGGGTGACAGCATATCCTAGTTTAACAGAATATTATCCATTTTGCCACATTATGTTCCTTAATCGCCGGGATAGGAAAAAGGCTTGGCAAGACGATGGTCCTCATTCGCTCTCACGCGTCCGGCTCGTAGAACAAATTCGTTTTCAGAGGTTTTAGAGCTTTTTTTTCTTGTCGACTTCGCAGCACGAATGTGCTGTCTAGTGACGGGGGTTTCACAAGGAAAGCACCGTCCGTGATTACCAGGCACAAAAATGCACCAACAATGGCAAGATAGCCCTACAGACTAATAAAATTGCGTCATGCGCACCGGCATGCAGATTCGTAAATCTTTAGCATCTTATTCGTCTGACCGTCAGGGTATCAAGGGTCATCGGGATTGAGCCACCCCACACACACTCTCCGCATTCAGCGTCCCGCGTTTCGCTCCACCTCGGCCCGTCTTATCAAAATGGCCAAACCAGCCGCCTCGCATATTTTGTCTTGGCATGTCCTACCGTGAGCCTATCATCCCGATCCATGTTCGTCATTTGACCCTCTTCATCGGATGCGACCTGAGTTCCCTGAGGCATCCCAGCTTGGACCCCGATGCTGCGTATATTTTCCCCGCATCCCACTCTGAAAAGAAGCTGCTCAAGCTCAGTTTTTCATTCTTTGCCGTTCTTGACCCGACCCAAGCATTCCATTACCGTCATTTTCCATTCCAAAAGGGTCCCCGTGGTCCTTAATCTGTCACCATGTCTGCAAATGATTTCAACGTTCACGCAAACTATGTCCAGATAATCGGCGGCAAGAGTGCTTCTACAACGGAAACAAGACATGGCATCAATCCCGCAAATCTCAAAGCCAAGCCTGAAGTCCCTGTGGCGACCGAGGATGATCTCGATCGCGCGGTTGCTTCCGCAAAGGAAGCATTCAAGCACTGGTCGAAGGTCCCATATGAGGAGCGTCGCAAGGCTGTCATAGCCTATGCAGACGGTGTTGAGGCTCTTAAGGTAGAGTTCAAGGACCTTCTCATTGCGGAACAGGGGAAACCGGTAAGACTTGGACATCTGTCCATTATTTGGGATTGATGATAACACCGTGGTAGATCCCCCAGGCAGCTGGCGAGGTTGACGCAGCCATTGCATGGATGCGTGGCATGGCGGATATTCCTCTACCCGAAGATATCGTTGAAGACACTGACGCACGAACTGTTATTACGCGATATACTCCGATTGGCGTTGTTGGCGCTATTGTTCCGTGGAACTTTCCACTGATGTTGGCCACCGCAAAGATTGCCCCAGCCCTACTGACAGGAAATGTCATCATCATAAAACCCTCGTGAGACTGTCACCATTCACACTGAAGCTATCAAATCGACTAATAATTCTGCTCCAGACCATTTACACCCTATGGTGGACTAAAGCTGGTCGAACTTGCCCAACGGTTTTTCCCGCCAGGAGTCGTTCAGTCTTTGAGCGGAGATGACAGGCTGGGCCCGTGGCTCACCAGCCACCCTGGCATTGACAAAATTAGCTTTACCGGTTCCACCACAACCGGCAAGTTGGTCCTCCAAAGTGCCAGCAAAACTCTGAAGAGAGTCACATTGGAACTGTGAGTTTCATGGTGACTTTTGGGCAGACAGGATGGCTAACCAGACTGCAGTGGAGGCAATGACCCAGCCATTATCTGCCCTGACGTCAACGTCGACAAGGTGGCTGAAAAGGTGATTTCGCCGAGAGCCCCATCTCACTCCTATTTTATTAACATGGAAAACAGGTGGCCCATTTCGCATTCCTCAACTCCGGCCAGGTAAGACTTCGAGCCCGCATAGTGGCGGACAAGTAACTGATTTCGAGTTTGTGGAATAGATCTGCTTGAACATAAAGCGAATTTATGTCCATGATTCCATCTTTTCCGAATTCAAGGACGCAGTTGTCAAGCACGTCAAGACCTACACTCAAGGCGATGGCTCAAAAGAAGGCATCACCCACGGACCTCTGCAAAACTCGATGCAGTACAAGCGAGTCAAGACTTTCTTCAACGATATTAAGGCCCAAGGTTGGGAGGTTGCCGTTGGAGGCGAGATTGAGGAGTCTGAGGGGTACTTTGTTACTCCGACTATCATCGACCGACCTCCAGAGGACTCCAGGATTGTTGTAGAGGAGCCCTTCGGTACACTCCCTCCCCTCCCCTTCCCTCCCCGATCTTATCAATATCTCACTACTGACGCGTGAAACAGGACCAATCGTTCCTCTCTTGTCTTGGAGCAGCGAAGAGGATGTGATTGCTCGAGCCAACAACACTTCGATGGGTCTCGGAGCATCAGTTTGGTCGAATGACCTTGAGAAGGCAGGGCGCATCGCGCGAGAGATGCAGGCTGGAACTGTATGGGTCAACTCGCATTTTGAGATTGCGCCTCACGCTTCCTTTGGAGGGCACAAGGAGAGTGGAATCGGAACTGAGTGGGGACTCAACGGCCTCAAGGGCTTCTGCAATTCGCAAACTCTATTCTTGAGCAAGAATATTGTCAGCTAATCAATCCGCGATTCCAATAAAAGAAGAAAATTTTCTCTCATCCATCCGATAAGAATAAAATCATGGCTCGAACCAAAATCTGAACACGAGGAGAATTCTTCGACACATTACCAAAGCTGGAAAAGTTATCCGTGATTATCTTACAGTGGGGACAGATCTCCATCTTGCAGATCGGCTTGTCGTGCGCTAATCCTGCTTTGGGGAAAGCTTCCAGTCATCGTGGGCAGGGTTCGGATGCGGATCCCGAGAAGGTTCACCATCAACAGAGAGCCGCATCCGACTTCACACCCCGAAGAAGCCGAGTGCGTCATGTGTCCATTCCGGAGTCAAGGATATTGATCATTTTAGGGGATATCCACGGTGGATAGCGTATCGTTTGTGCATTGCCGTAGACTTTAGTCCTAAGCATGTTTTCCGTGTCAAAACAAGCCGCCGTACAACCAACACTGTCTTTCGAATTGTGACGCGAAGTGTAAAATATTGAGCAGAGTAAAAACTCATCCAAATATGTTATGCTTCTGTGAAATACTTGAAATATAAAGAGAAATGCATCGATCAGCTGGGTATTTGGCTGGTCCTGCGACGGGCGGGCAAGGACAGCCAGCGCCCAGGCCATTTCTCGGTTGGGGGATACTAGCGGGGTGATGGGATTTGCTCAATCCGTCACACTGGGGGACGAGGGAAATTCGTCGATAATCGCATTGTTAACTATTACCGGAACGGAAAACAACTATTAATATGAACGCCCTATACGCCTACCACTTTGGGCTTAGGTCGTAAGATAGGGTCAGCAACATCATGGTAAGCTCGTTTCGTCATTATTAGCCATATATTAGGTGCTCATTACTGTAAATTAAGTGCTAAATAAACAAATGCCTCTCTGAAGACTCATCCATTAGAAAAGAAAAAGTAGATCCGTCATAGTACTACTGCTCTTTTGAGTGTCAATAAGACCTCAAAAGTCTCCCCCATAATACCCTCGGCTATCATCAATGCCTTCGTTCTCCAATCTTGTCCCTCGCATGTAGTCGTCGAAGATTCTATCATCCACGAATGTGAAACCCTTAAAGTTAGCTTGAATTGACGGAGAAAGAGGGGTCGACGTTGTGAAGCCTCGAGCTAGGGCTGCTGCCCGCTCGTTCAGGGATGCGTTTTGGTCCATTGCAGTCGTGAATTCCGGATCGAAATAAGATACATCAGTCTCGGACCTCAGGTTGGGCTTGAATGGAGGGGTGACGAGCTTCTTGGAGAGGAGATCCCAGTCGATATCGCGGAAAAAGGGGTGTCTTTTCAACTCCTCGGCACCGTCAGTTGCACCCAATCTGTGCTTAGGGTTTCGATTCAGGAGCCCTTTGATGAGGCTGCGCCCGTCATGTGATAGGGTATTGCGAGGGAAGCGGACTTTGCCGAAGGCGATGTTCTTATACATCTGCTGCGTGTCCTCGGCGTGGAAGGGGCTCCAGCCACAGCACATCTCAAAGAACAGAACACCAAGAGCCCAGAAATCGACCATCTTGCTATATCCAGATTCGTCGAGAAGAATTTCGGGTGCAAGATACTCAGTTGTACCGCAGAATGTCTTTGTTTTGCCGTCCTCCATAACATTAGCCTTGGACAGGCCGAAATCGCACAGAGCAATGTGACCATTTGCGTCGAGGAGAATATTTTCGGGCTTTAAGTCTCTGTAAACAATATCGTACTTATGAAGATGTTGAATAGCCAAGATTAATTCCGCAATGTAGAACTTGGTGCGCTGTTCATCAAATCGCCCCGCTTGCTGTAGATGGTAGAACAACTCTCCTCCAGACATGAAGTCGATGACGAGATAGAGGTCCGAAGGCGTCTGGAATGAGAACTTGAGGCCGACAATGAATGGCGAGTCAGACAAGGTGGTCCGAACCAGGATGTTCCGCTCTCCCACCGTGTGCACCACCTCATTTTTCTTCACGATGACCTTTTTCTGCAAAACTTTCATTGCGTAGACCCGTTTTGTGTCCTTCTTTCGAACTTGGTACACCTCACCGAAAGTGCCCTTGCCGAGAAGCTTTAGGATGTCAAAGTCTGCGGGTCCCAAGTGGTGGTTACTCTCGGATTTATGATAAATCGCTTCGACGTGAATTTCACCAGTCGGCTCACTCTTTGGCGCAGTGTCTGGATGACCTTCTAGTGGAAACCACCCTCTCACTGCGCTTCTGTTGTCTGTGCTGGCCCGGAACTTGACTTGGCCAAGAAACGTTTCGCCTGTGGCGGTATGATCATACACCGATAATTCGATCATCATGTCGGTGTCAACCACATCACTATTTCATGTCAGTGACTCGCAATAGATAACCACACTTGAATATGTAACTTACAACTGTGCTTCGGCGTCCCATCTTGGGTTCGTGGACGATGGGACAGTGGACCAGCTCTGGGCCAAGTCGTGACTCTGACTGCTGCTGGTCTGGCGGCTCCTCATTGGGATACCCATAGAACGGCCAGGATATTTGTCCTGTGATTGAATCGAAACGCCGCCCATGGGCAGACCGGATGTCGTGTAACTGGGATCATCATCATTATCCACGTGGCGAGGCCCAGCCGAGATGAGCTCGCTCCGTTGAAAAATGGCCACCACGTAAGGCTTTCGACTCCTCTTCAGCCCGCGTCCTTCGTTGATCTTGATCGTCAGCTTTCCTTTGGTAGCAGGCGCCTCGGCGCAGCTGACTTCGGCATTTCCATCGTATCTAGTGGAGTTGATTAGCATGATGCGACATCGTGATATTTTTTGTAAATAGCAAGCATATCGTTCAGAAGCGATGAAGAGCGAAGGTAGTTCATCGTAGGAAAGTCAATTTTCGAGCCCAAGACAACAAAGGCATGGTCGAGAACATGGCAACACCTTTGTTAGCGCATGGCTACCTCCTTGCAACAAATTTTACCGTCACTGCATTCATTCGCAGTCATGGTTGTGACATCTGTTGCGATAGGATTTTGCGGAGAACTCGGATCTGGCATTGCAATCATGCATGGTACCGATAAAGCCGTCCCGTCCGGCACGCCGATAAGCTAGCTCCCTCCAATTCCTAATCTCGCCGAAGATGCGTCAGGCAGCCACGCGGTGGCAGAATACACCAAACCAACACGTTTCTAGTCGACCTGAACATGGGATGAAAAGCTCTCGAAGCGGTTGAGACGGAAGAGACTCCCGAGAGACAGCCAAAGATGTATCAATTAGGCGTAGAGCGGGGCTGGGGTATGTAAGAAAATGATAAGAAAGGTGTTTACAAACCCTGCCATGGTTGCTGTGGCTTCGGAGCAAAGCCTGAAGGCCGGAAGGAAGGTCGGTATGGAGGTCAGCGGTGTGTGTGACAAAGAGGTGTGTGATGGCTCAAGTCAAGGGACGGGACAATTGCGATAGGCTATGGTTATCAAAGCATGTTCAATGTCAGATCATCGATGACGGGCGAAGATGGGTGATGTGACGGTGAGAGGCGCAGTTGGCGGTGTCCGGGCGATGGGACAGTGATGTAAACGGCGGTGCCACATCAGCGCTCAAATGCAATAGCGCGCCTCCCGATTTTTTTTATCTCGCCTAATTCAAATCTGTTGCTTTTTATTGTCTAAAGCAGTCTAGTTTAGGGTTTGCCACGTTGGAACCTGAGCTGTGCCTAACGCTGCCATTGACGATGCCACATGAAAATTCCAGCGCTAAGATAATTTTAGCAACGCAACGGGGCCTCCTATTATGGGTCTGTCATGGCCAATTAGGCCTCACATGGAGTGCAATGGACACCCTGGCCCAAGCGCCACTCTTCATTTCACACGGTGCCCGCCAAGAGGTGCCCAATGGATTCAAAGGGGGCATTCAAAAGAAAACAGGTATCGAAATGAGGTTTTGAAACAAGAAACGCTATCACATTGTCCAACATCTTGTCATGGACTTTCGTAGTCTGACAGCAAGAACTTCGTTCGCTGATAGGTTCATGGGTGTCGTCCTCATCTGCCCTCAATACTACCCTACCCTGCAGAGCTCAAAATACAGCTGGGGGACCTTGTTGGCGATCCATACATAACAAATCAAATGACATGAGGGTCCAGGATTCTGCAGTTTTTTCTGACATCCGCCCGTGCCACAACGGTGGATCAGTGCATCTAGTTCAAAGGGGATATCCTCTTGCAGGAGCCAATGTGCTAGCCCATAATGACATAAATACAGCAGGGTTTCTAGATAATAAAAAATATTATTTAAAGTTTCCCTCTACTTAGTTTTCGAAAACGAAACGAAGGCACTTGAATCATAGTAAACAGACTGCTACTACTGGTCGAAATCCAAGCTTCGTCGGAACGAAAACGAGAGTGATCGCATTTCAACCCCGGGACGGAACTTCGCCCGAAGCCTAGGGGAAGCAATATCCGATTCCTCAAAGGCAGCGACCGTATCAGAAGGGGCAAATTGGTGAAAAAAAGCACCATATCATATGAACCAACACAATCATCGCAACAGCAATCTGGCGAATAACCAATCACTTTCACGCCTCTCAAGTCGTAGCTTAGCATAAGCCATCACACCTGCTCGCTGAATGTTGTACATACTTGAACTAATAATTCGATCAAGAAATATTCATTGACATTCGCGATAGCTTGCTACGTACCTTCTTAGACCTCTCTTGCCGCCATGCTGATATTTGAGAGTAGGTCAGTTCTCTGTGCAGTCGCCTAATTCTTCGGCCATGGTCATCTTCGAACAAGTGCTTAAATCCCATAAGGGACGTGACTTACCCATCGCGATAGCGCACCACTACCGGCACTGGCTATACTAGAATCCCCAAGCTATTGTGGCACTGATGCTTCTATATTAACCTTTTGCCTGATGCAGCTTAGGCCGCATCCACGATATTCTTCTTGTACTTGCCAGCGAAGCTCAGTCCTTTCCCAAGCCCTCGAATTTTAGGCTTGCTTTATAGTCTCGACGCAATCGGATTTGCCCTATTTTCCCCGAAGCATTATGGTCCTTTTATCTACCTTGCACGCACGTTGCCATCATTAGGCAACCTGAAAGCTCTGGCACACAAGTAGCGGAGAGGCGTAAAATACTCGTAGGATGACGGACAGACGATTGCGCTATTCATTCTATTCAGTTATATCTTGGTTACCTTCCAGCAGGGCTTGGCGGGATGGGAACTGGCACACATCTAAGACGCTCACACCGTCATACCAATTGAATACTAAGTCATAATATTCCTCCCATACACATCATCAAACATGAATTATTTTAGGCCCAAGTCTCTTTGTCTTGCTGGCACTTTCTTCCTGCTTGTGGTTTTGGCGTTTTGACCACCCTTGGGACTGACTCCCCTTGCGTGGGATATTTTCTTGGTGGCGCATCTTTGTCTGCCAAATGGCCTCGCAGGTGGCTCGAGCTTTCAGTTGCCGCTGTTGTTGAAATGTAGCCATGTTGTGTAAGGGCTGACTTTATTGTCTGAAGCTCAAACACGTAGAATCGATTCATGAGTTGACACACTTCTTTCTCGCCCCGCCCACTCTCTGATTTGCATGGAAGGGCCAGCTACCAACGCGATGGCGAGGGCAAAGCCAATCCGAACAGTCCCATGGAAGAAAATATCACATCGCCGCCGATGATAATCCAACATAATAATGCCGTTGATTTGGATTTATGATCGATGTTATATAAAATAACTCCAGCAAACATTGATGATGAGTTTGGTTGCATGGTAGTGGGGTTAATCACGTTAGATTAGCAACTGTGTTCCTTTCGTCACATTACCTATTTTCCTGCCTCGGGATAACTAGACCGTGTCTCGCTTTGAAAAACTGGGATCAGAACTCAGATATTCAAGCCTAATTGCTTACCTGTCTCGTCCATTCATGCGGGACTCTTTTTTGCGCCCCACTGTGGCCAAGACTCATGGCCCGAGCCATTAGGGGTTCTGAACCCAACCTCATCATAATGATCGAACAATAGCATATGGTGGTAATTACCAGTTGTAGTCCCATGTTGTAGTCCTAGTCTCCGCAACCATATTCTGGGAAAATAGAGCCACAGTCGTTTTTGCGTGCATAATGGGACATGACTCTCACACTACGTACGGGTCGAATGAAGTCCCGTTTCGTGATTATTCCACGCTAGTTTTATGGTTTTGGAGAGATGAGAAAAAAATCGAATCATGAATTCAGCAGCGGGTTCATGACTAGAGATCAAAGAATTGTTGTCAATATTTTATTTCAATCTTAAGAACCCCGATTCATATCCAAAGTGGCGCCATTATTTCAGCTACGCAGGTGGACACTCGGAGTTGTGTCGGTGGGAAGTTGCGTTGTGGCGTCAAGTGGGCTGGCAGTCTGATCCAAACAATGCAGCTCTCTTGCAAAACGATTCGGTGCATGCCATAAAGCAAACAAGGCTAAAGACGCCGTTGTTTTGCTTGGCAGTGTAGCGCACGGTACGGCGCCACGCCTTAAACAAGTGGCGGGCTTTTTTTGGCCTCAAATTTTGTAACGCCAGAGTGCAATATTGGATGCGTTGCTGGAACTCCCTACAAGTTGCAGCGTTGGTCAGAATTCGAATCCATGGCATAGAATCGCACAAGGAAAATAATATTGCGCGGAGAAACGGACCAAGGGATTGAAACTTCCAGTTGTTTTGCGCGCTATGTTTAGGTAAAAGTAAAAGGTTCAAGAACCCATGCGACGCCATGTCTGGGAAACACTTGAAGTCTCGGAGCCTCCACCGCTATTTTAGCGTACAACGTCATCCACGTAAGGGACAAGACAAAGCTGAACCAGGACGAAATGGCGATCAACACTGGTGCATCACCAAGCTATCAGAGCAGCTTCAAAGACGCTGAGTTGGATACAAGACTTTGCTTGCTCGACTATAAAATCATCTGCGCCCTTCACTCTTTTCCGCAACATCATGCTCGTCCATTCATCAATCACTCACTCATCGCTTTGACATTCGCTGCTCCTACAATAAGCACGGACAAGTCAAGTTTACCGTCCTTCAACCAATTTCAAGATGCAGTTCAAACTCTTCTCTTTCTTTGCCATTTTGGCCACTTCCCAGGTCACCCAAGCAAGCCCTGTCGAAACTCGTGGGGATGTGGCCAATGTTCTTGTCACAATCAATCAACTGAAGGATGTTATTTCAAAAAATGATTATGTTTGGGAGTCATTGAAGCTCACAAACTACGACAAAAGCTACCCTGTTTGTGAGCCCGTTAATCTAAATAACATACCGTTACTAACCATTTGCAGCCTGCCCGTGACGGCTTGAAGGATGGCGTTGCCCTCGCCTCCTTGACATCTCAGCTATGTGCCAGCGTTGACGCCGCCAGGGTTCTCAGCATAAATAGGGTGGCTGTCTGCGATTCAATCTACTCGGTATGCGTTCCCATGTCTGTTTCTTGACAAAGGCCTAACTGTGTAAAAGTATACCAACGTGCAAATTAAATTGCTGAAAACCATCTCTTCTCGAAGGGAATTGTTGCGAGTGCATGTCAACGATGTCGAGATCAGGCTTGCTCTGCAAGGTCTCGGAGATCTGATCGATCACTTGACCGTCAGGATTCTCATTCCTGCCAAGTGTGACTCCCGAGTCAGGTCCAAAGCTCAGGAACTTTCCAAAGCCTTTTCTGAAACTCAACAAAGGATGACCTGAACTGAAAATGTTGGGTGTATACGCAGCTCCTTGGCCAATTGAGCGAAGTTGCGCGGAAACCACCGGCACTATATGGAGTTAGCATGAGGATAGGTATGCCTTGGTTGATGTATCGTGCTATTGACCGGGATTGAGGTTCACGTGGAAGATCGGATAGGTGATGCATCGCGATCGAATGGCATCTCAAGTATGAGAAAATGTATAATGTTCCTGTGGATAAGGATGATCTTGGTCGACCATATGGTTGCATTCTTGAGGCAAAATTCACATTTTGCCTTCGACATCTTGTATTAAAACATCATAGATCTTGATGGGTGGGTAAAATACAATATTGATTTTGTGTACTTTGATTGCAACCCCTTTTGATATAATCGCGCGTCTCGAGGATTTTATTCCGTTGGGTTTCGGCGCCAGATAGCATTCGTGCGCCGAAACACTGTCCTACTAAACTTGAGAGAAGAAAGTGAATGCGTTGAAGGGAAGTTGTTGGATGTTTGAGCATTAAGTTTCACAAAAAAAGTGACGCCACACACTATGCTGAGTTATTTTATTTTATGTATCACATAGAGCATGCTACTGGTGGCGTTTATTTTTCGCCGGAAGACTCTGTTTGCTCCTGGCCGGCTCGGTAGGCTTTGAGTAAGCCATGTGTCTACTCCACTTGAAGCGAAATGATATTCATACATGGCATTCCATCTCCTAAATCGCGGCTGCCAAATCTAGATGTGACCATCCAAAGAGGTGCCGTCAAGGTGACATCGGACAAGAGCTTGAATGATGAAGCCAAAAGTTTGCTTGTGCCTACATGTATGCGGTACTCCCTGCAACGCCATTCTTCTTTATTTTCTATTAATTCGGTGAACGGTTTGGCGAAAGGGAGGTGAAGCTCGTTTGGGCTGTTGCTGATCAGACCCACCAAGTTCATTTGTGGATCAGAGCACAAGCAACGTCTCGGCTGGCGACCCCGAAAGTGTTTCCTATCTCCACTGCTAAGAACATCATCTTGGCTTGAGTTGACTACAGGGAGAGAGTTGGATTTGGGCACATACTGGCACGGCTGGATGCCACATACCCTTCAACTGCCGCAAATCTCCACCTCGGTCAGATGCCTTGCATCGTGCACAAAACAACAAGAATTCCATGCTCTGTCATTGGCTGAAGATAACATGTATGACCAGGATGGAGGCTTGTGAGATTTAAAGGGGTGCGACGAATATAAAGTAGTGGGCTTTTGGACGCAGCTCATTATTGATGTTGTGTGGGCCTGGTTGAGTCGTTAGCGTGACATTAACCTCAAGACCTGCACCACTTGTGCAGACATTGGGCACAAATATTGATTGCGAACCAGCCGTCTTTTTTAAATTGAGCGGCACGGGCTCGCTGCGAGGTGATACTTGCGGCACGGAACGACCTCGCTACGGCAATGTTTACCACAATGTGGACGCCGGCTTGCTTTTGTGGCGTTTTGTGCTGGCCCGATTGGCCCTCTCCCGCCTCCGGTAAATTTGGTGCCCACTTGCCGCTCGAGAATGAAGGCTCCTCTTGCGTCATTCATTGTACAACTGCCCCGCCGTATCTTCCCGCTGTCTCACTTGAGGGCTTTTGCTTCTGTCCGTAGAGTTCAAAAAGCCCGTCCGTTCCGTCTCCTGAACATGACCATGTAGCTCCTTCGATAACCAGCCAACATGAAATTCCATCATTTCATCCCATGCATGCTTCTCACTGGCCAATCATGCGGCCAAAGCGATGAGGAAATCCATCTGCAATGGGCCATATGCGACCACGACGCGATGACCGTGCTCCAGAAGCTCGGCGAAGAGCCACGCGACCCCTACAAGACCAACCCAATCGTGTACTTCGACACTCTCCCACCTACACACACGCAACAAGGCCTCATGTTTCGCACAAAGGTCAACAAAGGCGAACCGATCTCCCTTATCAAAGTCCGATTTGACGAGAAACCCCACCATGTACCTGATAACACATCCTGCGTCTGGGATCGTTATGGTGATGCCACTTTTTACACCTGCGGCGAAAAAGCATCTTTGCCCGAAACCCGCTCCAGCCCTTGGAGCCACGATCAGGTTCGATTCGCTGAGCGCTACAACCGCGTCGACTGGAACAAGCTCGTCCCTTTCGGCCCGTTTCCGGATGGCAAGTGGAAGTTCAAGATACTGGGCCGCAAGGCAGTGTTTGACGATGTCGTTGCCGGAAATCTGCACCTCATGGAGATTGAGATAGCAGTGCCAAAGGCCGAGTCAGAAGCTTTTTACTACTCAATTACGGACTATCTAGTGGAGCGAGGCGTGGTGCTCTGTAACCCTGAACTGCCGAAGACTTTGAGACTTTTCACAGCATTGGGATATGCTATGGGTGAAGATGCGGACACTCCTGATTCAACTGATGATTTGTAACTGAGTGGGACAACAGGAGTGTTCATGGTTGTGTCTTGGTATTTGTGTTGGATGATGTTTTCTGTGCCATGATGAATCAGCACAGGGGGTTCGAGTTCGCGAAATGGAACATTCTGTCGAGCCAAGATAATGATAATGATCTTTTTTGGGAATCGCGAACTCTGAAGACCCCTTAGTCCGGGGTGGCTCAGTGAGGGTATCGTGATGGTGGCTTGGTCGTTTGCGAATGCAGATAAGACCATGGACGTTGTGCTACTGTATTTCTTAGTGCGGAATACGCCCGTATGTGTGTTACGTCTCTACTTTCATAATTTAATAATTCTATGCATTGAGCCATTTGACATTATGGTGACTGTCTAATTGTATGCCACCTGTGGCTTGGTTCCCGGGTCGCCCGGTTGAGCCTCCCGCTTGTTCTTTTTAGTCAGATTTAAATAGACTAGCAATCCCAATCGGGAAAGTTCTACCTTTTAAGAATTGCACTATTTTCTAGGATTATTGGGCTTGGATATGACGTGTTGCCTGAAAAGGCAATGTTCCATTAGCTTTTTAGGAGTGACATTATGAAGCGGCGCCAAGCACAACCGCTGCATGGTAAGTGGGGGCTTTTGGTCTTACGGGCATCTTGAAGAAATGGTAAAATGCCGAACTATATGATACGGTAGGGTCAGGATGGTAGGAGTGTCAATAATATGTAATAGGAAGACTAATATCTTATTTTCCATCTGCTCCAGTAAAGTGCATATATATATATACCTTCCCAGCTTGCCTGTGACACAACACTCACAGATGTTCTGTGTGTTTTGGCACTATTTTCGGACGACCATGCATATATCTTGAACAGGTAAGAATCCTCTCTGAAGTAAAATGTATTATTTGTTGCTCTTTTGACCTCAGACAGACCTCATGTGAATATTGTAACCCAAGTCTACTATTCCACATGTATTGAGATACCAATACAGGAGTTCGGATCTTTGTCGGGCCCGCTTGAGAAGGAAGCCTGTTCTTGTTTTATCTTGTAATTGGGAACATTCAATCATTAGGCCACCAGTAATTTGAGAAAAAAGACAGTTTCAAATGAGACCATGGCTATCAAAGTGACAAAAGGTCTCCCGGTCATTGGCGAAAGAAGATTTAATATTTTGAGTTAAGAAACATTCAATTCTTGTCCATGAGTAATCGCAGTGACTCTGAAAAAAATCAACGCAGTGTCCAAAAAGGCTTCGCGTATTTCCACATAAATGGGACAAGCATCAATAGTGTTCCACGCTATTTGATCTATCCTATAACCAAAAGTGCGGAAACGACGTGAGCTACCTTGCATGCACATGAGATGCACTGTTTATCGTGCCTCCTAACAGAAACAATCCTTTGACGTGTAGCATATGCCTCCACTTCCTGGCGAGGAGTTCCATCTCCTTGAGTGTGCGCGACAATGATTTCATTGGGTTCGGCCATGTTGGTCATAATCTCCTGGATTGAGTGAGCCACAATAACACGTCCAGCCCAGGTGAGATCTGGCCCATGATTGCATTTGACTCCCACAATGATGTGGTTTGTCAATTCCGCTCCAGAGAGCGGTTTAAACGGACTTAGGGTCCATGGCTTGCTTGTCGCTAGCTGGTTCGGTTGCGATGCATCGCCATTTTCGCCTGACTCGCTGGAATCCTAAGGGAATGTGTGAGCAGATGGTGGCACCGGCAAGGCACGGTTTCACTTACATTGGATGCCGGGACCGCAGAGATTTTAATCTTTTCGGCCGTCAATCGCTGGTTGGTCCTGAGCTTCCATGGCCAACCTGTGTGTCTAGGGATGAGGCAACCAGCCAGGTAATCCAGTACCTGAGGCTCTATTTCAGCAAAGATATCCGTGTCAACCGCGGCGCAAATGGATGCCATGAGAACAAATATTATCTTGGCATAAGTTTTCGTGTAGCCTCCAAGCCACGGCCAAGCCCCCTGGCACAGCAGACTGGACAAACGGTCCCACGCAAGCCAGGGTCTCCAAGCTCCGATACAAGCGAGGGCAATGATGTAATGGCGCGCTTCCCGTTCCTCCATGGTGTGCATTTTCCAGATCAAGTCTTTATTCATTGTTGGCTGTGACGAAGTCACACCCCAGGTTGGGAAAAGAGTTTGGAGCACGGCGAGGGCATTCGGTACACCGACAGCGGAAAGCGCCGGGGCGATGAAATCCCATTTGCGGATCTCTTTGCCCCCGGCCTCTCGGATGAGAAAATTATCGAGAATGAGATTCAGGCCATGATTGATTTTGAGCGTGTCTGCTAGCCCTGCACTGACTAAGCGTGGAGGAACTACGCTGGGCCATGCGGCGCTGAGACGAGGGTAAGGGACAGACGTCCTTTTTCTCACAATGTCAGCAACGAGGCCTCGTACCACGTATCTGAAACGACTGAGGCCCTTTCTCTCAGCTCTTTGAATTGGGCCCGTTAAGTTGTTTAGCACATTCTCTACGGGCTGCAGCAATTTGTGGCCTCTTGCTTCTGATTTCTGTCCTACCTATCAGCAACGGGGCCCTTACTTTGACCACTCCAGACGCCCTCATCCAAACTGGTGACAGATGATGAAAAGAACTTAGAGTCTCTTACCGTATAGTATTTGTCCCAAAAATACTGTTTTCTCTCCTTCGAAATGACGTGGCAGGAGTCGAAATCGAGAGGATCGATCTGAGATAGTTTAATTTGATCATCGCTCCAAGGTGCATTGATCCAGAATTCACAGCGAGGCCATATTCCCATAACAATTCTTGCCCTGGTCTCTGAAGACATGAAAAGGGAGGTAAGCTTGTAGTTCCTGTAGTCAGTAACCATGCTCACTGCTACTTGGGCCGCCATGATGGGCAGTGTTGCGATGCGCACGAACGAAGAGTCTGGGTAGAGAGCCTAGCGATTTGTGGTGGGTGATGTGAGGCAGTTAACTGTTCAGCCGTGAATTTTGTGTTTATGCTCTTCGCCAATTGAAGTTAGGGCGTCTTTATCTTTATCATGCCCCGGAGACATATCAAGTGACTAATGCTTGGCGTTCGTTAGTCTGCACCGCACTGCTAAGGGTGGCGCTCGCAGCACACGTACAATTGGTGTGGTTGGGATGCATGCTCCGCGAGAGCTGCCTTGGCGCACGAGCAAGGCGTATTTCAAGGCAAATTCTTAGAAACCAAATGATCTCATTCTAATGATGCGAGATGTTCATTCGTCCTAGAAGGAGAGCCTTGGGCCGCAAGAATAGGTGACGTCGAGTAGTTTCCATACCGAATACAGTACCTAACGGCGTTTCGCATTCCGTGCAGCCACTCAAATCATTGTAAAGTTGAAATTCCATTCCATTGAGGTGTTACAGATATGTCTCAGTGATGCTGGCAAACAGGTCTGACACGACAGGCACGATTCCCCAGACCAAGTCAATATAGTTGACTTTTGCCGGGCAGTAGATGCCCTCCGTAGCATTAAGATACGCCGCCCAGATCAACCAACTGCATGCGCAAGTTACTGGCACAAATGTCCTCGCAATCCACTTCAAGGAGTCCATGTCATCTGCTTCTGGCCGCCCACCGACCTGAAGAATCCTGATGACCACATACAAAGCCCACAGAATTTCGAGACCAACCGAGATTAACATGACGAAGCCCGTGTAAAGCATTATCCTATACCACTTTAGCGGCTCATCCTGCGCCGGCGGATGTCTCAATGCTGCCGCCAGGATGCGCCCGACAAAAACGCACGACAGCGCGCAAATAAATATTTCGCAAAAGATGCTCGACAGAGCAGCGTTCATAAAGCCCCATCTTCGCCTGACCTGTGCCAAGTTTCCAACAAACCACGTTGTTCTCGGTCGGAGCGCCCAGAGCTGGATAATCTGCCATGGATCAATCTTGGTCTTGCCACGTGCTAGGTATGCTGTAGCGACCTGGGCGCCAATCTGGAATGCAAGCTTGCTGACGGGACTGAACCATTTCCATGGCTTCAGTGTCTTCACGAGGCCGCCGGCAAGGAGATTCTGGAAGTAGATGTTTCGTAGGGCAAGGAAGGCGATGATGGAAATTGCGTTGTACAGGCCAAAGTGGGCCAGGGCTTTGCCGGCGGTCGGGCAGGTGGTCGAAGCTGTGATTTTGAATTGCTCGGGCAGCCAAGAGGGATAGCCCTGTGCTGATGAGGTCGCGTTGGTAGAGTTGTTCATCGGGTTGATCGGAACGTGACCAAATAGATTGAGATGAACTTGTTCTAGGAAGACTTGACGAAAATCACGATTTTGCTCAAGGTTCCCATATGAGTGATCCCGGCGGTCCTGGTTAGCCATCTCATGGTACCAATCAAGCCTGATTTTGGTGTTTTCCAAGCCACGCGCCATCACTAACCCAAACCCGTTAATATTTATGCATAACCAACAAAGCTGTGTGGTGGATTGGCGACATCTGCATGCCACCAGCCACGGCTGAATGCGCTAACTTGTTGGAATTCAACATGGACCAGTCTGGACTGGCGGTTTCGTCATCATCGCTATCAGCAGGTTTCCTATTGACCATCGGCATCTCGTGGCGTGCGGCAAGGCATTTTTCGCATCGGACCACTGAGACCCATAAATTACGAAATATCCAATCATGGTTGCAGGCGTTTGATCATGGGCCCAAAAACTCGCAAAAGGAATGGATCTATACAAAATGAACCAAGTCGGGTTGGAGCAAAGATGACGCCTATCGTGGAGGGACAAGCCCTGGAGGCACTGACTACAATCAAATATGTAATAGAAAAGATTGCATATATGATTGGCTCACCGGATAACAAGCCACGGGCATTGGGTAAACAGTACCACAGGCCAATTTTATCCATATTCAAATAACGTAGATGACGCTTGGGACGCGATATGCCATCCTTTAATCTCTATCCAACAGATGTTCGATTTAACCGGCGCGCAGTCTTGATCTCGATGTCCGGCTTTCGGGACAAAATTATTGCGAAAGCGGGGTTAGATGAAAGGATAGACCCATGATTATGGGACCCTGGAACAATTTTCACTGTTTGTGTGAAACAATATGCGGCGCATAGTGTGTAAAAGAATTTGACGATAATTACGCACACAGATAGCCTTTTCTTCCTAGTTTTCCAGTCTAAGACGTTCTGACAAATGGGTGACTCTGCAAAGGAATGGACCCTAGAAGGGGCCTTGGCTGCCAAAGGCCTTCCACTGCATACATTCAGGCAGAGTTCCTCTTTGGGATTCTTCCACTTGCTCGGAGAACTCAAGGGTCTGAAGCGCTCTGGATGGATACTGCGTGGAATTACCGAGTAGGTGCACATATTGCCTCTCAATGCGGGCTAACCTTTTTTTCTTAGGTGTGAAACAATTGCTTCGCATTCTTTCCGCATGATGGCCATGGTCGAGCAACTGCCCAGTGGCATCGACAAATATCGGTGCATAAAATTGTGTTTATATCATGACTTGGCAGAGTCCATCGTGGGCGATTACACGCCCATGGACCGCGTCGGGAAGGATGAAAAGTACCGCCGTGAGAAGGCCACCCTGGAATACATCGCACAGACCCAAGTCAAGGATGAAACGGTCGGCTCTGACATCTTGTCGTGTTGGCACGAATTTGAAGATGGAGAGACAGAGGAGGCCAAGTACGCCAACGACATTGACAAGGTTGACATGATCACGCAAATGTTTGAGTATGAAAAACGGGAGGATGGACGTGTTAATCTTCAAGAGTTTACTCGGGCCGCAAACTTCCTGAAAAAGCCCGAGACGAAGGCTTGGGTTGATGAGTTGCTTGTAGAGAGGGAACAGTTCTGGGCCGGCAAGAAAGACATCGCAGTGGAGACGGATGAAAGCACGAAGAAGATGGTGGACGAATACTACGGATCGTCCAAGCCTGAATGAAAATGATAGTGATCCCTATTGAAAAAAGAAATAAGCTACATCAAATACTCGTATTCTTTGATCCCTCCTAGTACACGGTGGTGATGGGTGTCGAGACATAAGTCTCCAAGCTCGTTGTTCCGTTCATCGCTTGGGAAATGGCCTGTGCAAATGCCTGTGCACTGAGCTTGGCGCCCGTTGGGCTAGTGTGGGTGTGGTCGTTGGGGTATAGGGCGTTGACTTCGGAGCTACCAAGCGAGAGGTACATGTTACTGACAGCCTGGAAATGATCGACAAAGGTAACACTGGAGCTAGCCAGCGATTCGGTGGCGGTCTTCTGATATCCCACGAAGCGAGGAGCTGTTCCGACGAATGTGCCAGTCTCCCACTGGTTGTTTGGTGTTTGAGAGCTCAGAATAACGCTCGCACCCTTCTCCAGCATGAGCTTAGAGGCTTCAACGACATAGTAGACGAATGTGTAAACGGTCTCTCCCGTCGAATCAGAAGTGCAGGTCTCGGAACCGTCGCCAGGGCAGTCAGATCGATTGTTGTCGTTGGACTCGGGGGAGCCACCATCATTGTGTCCGAACTCGATAACCACAATATCTCCCGACTGAACTAGGTCAGCAACAGCTTGGAATCGACCCTCGTTCCAGTAAGATCGAGCCGAGCGGCCGCCGATAGCCTTGTTGACAGTAGTTGCTGTCAGATAGTCGCCAATGTATTCACCCCAACCATCCGTGTCACCATCGTTGGCACCATTCTTGGCCATTGTGCTATCGCCACAAAAGTAAACGGTCGGTGTGGCCCGTCGTGACAGTTGAGCTCCGGGTGCAGGGGCAGCTGTAACGTGCGCAGCACCGAAGAGCAAGGCCGAAAGGGAACAAAGGAATTTCATGATGAAGAGGCGTCCTGCGAATAACGAACGAGAGTGGTGTTCCAGCACCAAAATTAAACAAAGTAAACGTGGGATTCAATCCTTGGACTCGAGCAAAATCAAGACACAACTGAAAGATACGGGTTTGAAGTCGTTTATAAAAACATCACAAAGGCGACTCCCCCATAGGCGAATGCAACCATACAGCCAACCATCGAATGGTTTTTTGTGCGATGGCCTGCACCTCGTCGTCTGGAGTTGTCGCAGAGTCAGTTCCGCTTAGCCCAGTCGGGCGTTTTTCTCCACCCCATGTCCTATGTTCCGAGACGAAACATTTATTCCACCATTCAAACAAATCAGTTTTAGAATGAGGGACCAGACCCCATTTCTAGAAGCTGAAACACCAGGACCAGCAACTTGGACTTTGAGAAAGGAAATCTTGGCCTCGGTCCTAGTGCATGCCCAACTTAGCTATTACATTTTATCACTAGTATTCACGAGATGAGGGGGATTTCTGTGTAGTTGCTGGTCTACAAACTCGGCCAAAATTCGAGAAAATTGTTAGTATTCAAGATATCGGTATTCAAAATCTTGTGGTGACTTTCAAACGGTAGATCAGTGCATGCAAACAACGTCGAGAAACGCATCAGGATCGTCCACTTGTTTCAACGTAGCGACAGGGTGGCGCGGCGTGACGCGTCGCGCTCCACGTCATTCATCACCCGCCTGAACAGAACCAAGGGTATTTATCGAAACCAAAATAGGTTGGTGGTATTTCAAATTTCCCATAGAAGCTTCATTCAGTCTTAAAATAGGTATAGTTTGCGACTAAGCGACACGACAAAGGCGGCCGTTCTGGGTCGGAACCCCATCTACCTGATCCGTCACATACCACCGATCACTCCCAACGCCCTGAAGCGCGTAGAAAAGTCCTGTGGGATCGACGGAATCTTTAATCGCCAGAAGTCGGTCATATTTGTCCTCGCCATAGAAGGATTGTTTGAAATTCGGCTCTGTCACGTCCGACTCTGATGCATACGTCCCACTCCCCGGAGAGACGTCGCGCCAAGGCTTCATCCATTCGTTCGTCAACCTTTTGCTTTCCGTGGAAATAACACTCCATGGGCTATCTTCCGCCCAGATATTAACGGCAATGGCAAACATTGCCGCCTTTCTCCAGGCGGGGTTGACGGCGTTGTTCGGGTACGGGCCGGGGCCGCCGGTGATGCCATAGCCAATAATCTGACCCCCCTTGTCGGACAGGCTTTTTAGTGCTTCGAATGTCTGATTAAACTTTTCCGGGTCATCAAGGTTTTCCCTATGGGGCGTTAGTAATGATCCCTTAATTTCCATCCCCGGATTCTTACTTGGGGAAAAGTCGCGCGGCTGTCTTTGAGTAGGACCTGCCAACGGTTTCCCGAGGAAACCCAGCTTGCCAGGCAGGATAAAAGCTATCATGCTCAGAGGCGTTGACCTCAGTCTTGATTCCAAGCCTATCCCAGGCTTCAAAAACCGGAGAAGCAAGAGTTTTGAGTTCGGCCAGGGTGTATCCCGGGGCAAACCAGGGCTTCATGGTAAATGTCAAGGTCTCGTTATCAGTGTGCCAAACCCTCCAATACTCATAATGTTGGGCCTCATTAAACTTAGGGACAAGTTTCCAGTAGGCCCTAATCGCAGCCCAGAATGTGTCATAAGAAACAGTAACGCTAGTGCTGAACGCTACACTCATGAGAGCAGCTTTGGTTTTGGGGTGCGCCTTCACGATGTACGAGGTCACGACTCCAAACGTACTTCCGCCACCACCGCAGAGTGCCCAAAACAGGTCCTTCTCTTTCTCCTCATTTACAGTAATGAATCTACCATCTGCGGTGACAACATTGATACTTAATATCTAAGTAATGGATTTGTCAGCCCAGGACGTGAACAGGGGGCTAGAACAAACATGCCTGATCAGCGCCCAGGCCATGCACAGGTGTCATTGGTGAGTGTCCACCGCCGGCAAGGTAACCACCAGCGAAACCGACGCTCAGGCCCTCACCACCAACGATGGTGACACCATGATTTTCAGCCGCTTGATACACCTCATCGACGATTACGCCAGCACCGACCTTGATGGCCGGGCCCGTGTACGACTTGGACTTGTAGGAATCAAAGAACTGAATGCCCTTGAATCGATGCGTCCAGATGGAGAGTGCGCCTGCCCCAACAGACCGACCATTGAAGTCATGGCCTGTATTTCTAATCACTAAGCGCAAATTTAGGTTTCGAGCAAAGTTGATGGCCATTTGGATGTGCGCAACGTTGTGTGCTTCAATAACATAGGAAGGGAACCCGCCAATGGTACACTTGTTGTCGAAGTCGTATGTCGGGCGGCATGTCAGGCCTTGGTACAGTGGGGACATGATCGAAGACGGGTCACTCATACTGGATAACTCATTAACCTTTTCTGAGTAAACTAAGAGAGAGAGAGAAACGGGCGCACTGGAGAGATGAATTGGTCCACTGATCTTTGATTTTCAGACACAGAGATTCGTTATAGAGGCCAAGATTGTCAAAGCAAGGCGCACCAATCGGAACCGTTTTGATCAAATTACCTCGCGTCACCAGGTCTACCATATTCCAAGTAGATTTGCTGGGCCAGGACTTATCGCCGGGGAAAATCTTGCATTTCGTGCCATTCTTCGCCAAGTCCTTATCATTGATGTGAGGGTTGGCAAATTGTAACAGCGATGAGTCGGAGAGCTGCAGCTTCAACAGCTTCTGCAAGGATTTCTCCGTGAATTGGGCTGCTTCGTCTGTGAAAAAATTCCCAGCCACACTTGTGGACACATCGAGCACATTGTCCTGGCTGGCTTCTGAAAATACACATCAGTACACCGCGTCATTCATGAAACTCTATCATTAGAGGCACATACCGACCGTATTTCCATTTACAATAATAGTCTGTGCAAGGGCTAAAGACGAGGCCCAGAGAGCTATCAAGGCTCTCATTCCCGTGCGTTGATTGCGCTGCATCAGGACTTGCTGCTTGGAGATAAATATATGTGGAAGCATACGCTGAAATGAGCGGGTGGGGTCATGGGACACGAGTTATACATGATTTTGCTTGGAGGGGATTCTTGGCCACCGCTTCCTTCACGTCTTCAGCTGCATCGCTTCAACTGCAAGCTGAGCGAACAAGACGCGACATGCTCCACAAGCTGATTCCTCTGATCTTGGTCAGCGTCACGTATTACCCGATTCATGGCAAGATCAGAGCTTGTCCCCAGTATTCATTTTCTGCAGGGCCAGCTAAAGCTGTAGTTGGCTGGCTGCTATTCTCTGCCAAGCCCGGAAGCGAGGGGATCGACACGCGCTAAGTCGCACGAACAAAAATCTTGGAAGGAAATCGCGCTGGTGCCAACGGAAATATCTCTGTGAGAGGAGGTCAGTCGATTCCCAAGAATAGCATAAATTCTCATCATAAAATAGTTATTACCAAACTTTCTAGCTCACGTTTCTCATGTTTTGTTCCGGAAGTGGAGACAAAAAGGAAGGCTACCCTACACTGGCGTGTTCGTGACTTTATTCTCGTGCATTTTGTTAGCAAGCGTTGTGACGGGCTTTGCTCCGTCAGCCGATATCAATGATCAGTCAAAGAATTTGAGGTGTACGCGCCTGAAATGCAGCTCCAATGACAAGTTTATATTATTGAATGACCCAACACACTGAAAATTGAAAACCAACATTCACAATGAAGCTTGCTCACTATTTCAGCAGCAGCATCTCGCTCGCACGGATCAGTCTTACCCACCACGTAAGCCGGGCTCTATGCCCTTCGATGACAAAATGAAGCAACCCGAATAAGTGGCCAACACTGGTTCGAGAGTAGCATCTCAAACCTCTGCATCAATGTCCCCATCACAAAAATTGGTGAAGAGAATTGACGAGTAAAGTCAGTCTCAATCTAGCATGAGAATAAGACTTAAGTTCTGGTTTTGCACCAGTTACAAGGGGTGTATCAGTGATGATGCAAAACACTACGCTCGACGTCACATGAGACACAGGGCGTCCGTAATGCGCGTCAGTGAAAATTTGATTTTGTGCAAGGAAGTTGGGCTGGAACCCTTTGGCTCAACATAACTTAGCCAGTGCCTGCTGCCCTGGCCATGAGTATTCATCCACTCTTCAAATGGTGGCTGTTTGTGATTTCTGTTGACTGGTCAAAACAACGAGCCACAAGGCGTTCACTTTACTTTTGTCGGGGCTAGTGGGATCTTATGGCCTTGTGAAACCCTTGGCGTATCGACAGTGGTACTGGGCTATGTCCAGTATCGGATGTCTGAATGACAGGCAAATTTCCCACGGGGCACGTTATTAGTGTTTTGGGCAGACCTCGAAATGAAAATGCGTGTTCTTATGTCGCCCTGTTTGTATTGTCGCTCTGTTGGTTGAAGTGCGTGAAAGCTGCGTTTGGGTCAGGTACAGGAGAATCTAGCCAATGACACAGCGTCAAGTTAGAGGTGCATCCCTTCCCGCTTGGTTTAATTTGGGTTATGAAATAACCATCAACAATCGCTGGTAATATTGAACTGTTGGAAACGACATCTTGACTGTGGTAGAGGGCTACGGTCTGCGTTTTATTAGCTTCTAGGTGTTATCCTCGAAGGGTTCGCCACGGTAGCTCTTGCAAGAGATGACGCTTTTAGCATACGGAGCGAGCTTCTTGGGAAAGTGAAAGTGTTACTCCGACTTTCCCCAGAGAACAGTGTGCCTAGGCTCCGAATAGCCCCAGAGACCGAATCTCTTGCCCCATGGCCAAACTTTGATGAGGTACATGATTTTGGCGACTGACTAATCTAGATCGAGGCTGTGATTTAGTTGTTAGACCCTCATGTGTACATCTCATATATGACCATGAACAGACTATAGCCTATTAGCACCGCTAACTATGAACGCGAAACCTGGAATGCATTACGGTGATGACGACGACCAAGTAGATGTGTGTAGCAAACATGACACCGAAACATCCAACGGCGCTGAATATTGGCAATGCGCTGTTTTTAGTCACATGAATATGACCTCTAGTGTTGCAAAGTAAAACATGGTTTACTCGGTTTGGTCATGCGTAGTGACATATGGTGATGAGAGGTGCTATTTTTGTATATTTGAGATTTCTTACTAGCTTCACTTTTGTATATAAAGATGCTCTGGCAGTCGGTTAATCTTCTCAGAAAACTCACAAAATCGTTTTAATCATTCCTGTTCATCTCATCTCAGCTCTTTTCATCTTGTCTCTAATTGCAATTTCTGAAACCTTTCTCCCAAACTCACCATGCATTTCGGAAACATTGCTATGACTATCGTTGCAATGATTGCGCTGGCGCAGTCGCATCCTGCCGGCAGTGAGACTGCTTTCAGGAGCCGAAGCGAGATGACCATTGCAATCCCCCCTCCATCTAATAAGGGTGCTGCTTCACCCCCACCTGTTGGTGAACCACTTGCGCCTCGTCAAGGCCCACCAGGTGGCGGACCTCCAGGTGGTGGCCCCCCTCGAGGTGGTCCACCCCCTCCACCTCGCGGCGGACCTCCTCCATTTCGTCGTCGGGCTCTTTCACCTCGTCAAGGGCCGCCGGGAGGGGGCCCGCCAGGTGGCGGCCCCCCTCGTGGCGGGCCTCGTCCCCCGCCGCGTGGTCCCGGTCCTCGACCATGATAATCTTCTCATGACGAAGTGATTCGCGCATCCGATTCTCTATATAAAAATGTGAGAGCAAAATGATTGATCGTTGCAAACTTGAAACATCTGGAATTTTTCATGCAGTTTGGCACCGATCAATGGGCGAAGGATGGAAGGGAAACTCAGCCGGCTGAGTTTGCAAATTATAATGTGTTTTGTTTGTTGCGAAGCGACAGTGTGGTGCATGGGGAAACTGAACTGTTTCAACTGGGGATAGTGTGAGGGAAAAGAAATAAAATTTAGCATTCCGACAGCTTCTGTCCGAAAAATGGTTTCAGTTGTGTTGGGGATCTTGGCTACAATATCTCTACCTGGTGAATTCAAGATCAGAATGTGGAGCCACAGAATGAAATTAATACTGAACAGAGATCAAATTCCTCATATTGACATCTGGGCATCCCGTAGTCATGCTAGAAGTGTGGCTTGAGAGTTTTGAGATGACTGTCTCGATATGGACCCGGCCCCTTGGATTTGCAAGACAGTTGTGTGCAGTCTGATGATTCGGATCAGGGCCTGGGAGAAACACAGGTTCAGATGAAATTTATTGAATCTAGATGTTGTCAAATATCATTTGCTTGACACCCATTTGCCCGTATGATGAGTCTAGAACACCCGGATGAACCCTTGTCACGAAGAATTCATGTTGTGTATTTACTGTCGACATTTAGGACAGTGGACAGATACCGCAGTACCTGACCCCGCATGTTGGGCTTTGATACATTGGACAATGGTTGAAACAATGGATGCATAAACAATGAGGCTTCTACCCAGGCTCTGACAGTGACCACTATGACACTTTCTGGAATTCTCCTTCTTTAGAGGTCTGGGACACCTGTCCGGGGCGGTCGAACGAACAAAGTCATTAGTCACACGACTGTTATGATTTCTAATGCACCTGTAAAAGCTTTAATGACATGTTGAAGTCTGTGACATCCCACCTACATTTACAGTGATATAGGAGGATCTTCCCTTTGATATTATCATCAGATCTTGGAGAACCGGGTCTCATCGAGGGTCAATATCTGGGTTGTACCAACATTAGAGCAATAGACCTCCAATAAATTCATGTGCCTCAAAGAGACAGCTTTGCCGTGAAGTCTTAACCGCGGGTATTCAAATAAAGTGTTGAAGTTTGAAATAAAAATTATGACATGTAATATTATGCATCTTATTCATACAGTTACATGAGATATCAGTCGCATGCGTTAATATCTATACATAATGTACATGATTAAAAACCTATAGATAATCGGCCGAGCTTAAACCTCAACAAGGAACTCCATACAACGATTATCTATACAATCCTCCATAACATATTCTGAGTAGAGAATATATTTAACACTGAAAAGATTAGTCTTCGAGAGTTTTTCCATATTCTCGGACGTGGACTCACGCAGAAGTTCTCTCCGCAGTAGGTTTGGAGACATCCAGAGGAGATCAGTCTCAAGGTGCCGAGGCAGGTGCTCTGAAAAACGCACTCTCGCTTCTCAAGGCCATTGGTTTCAGCCTGAGGGTTAGGCAGTGCAGCAGCGAAACTGGCAAGGCCGACAGACAAAATTGTAAGGAACTGCATCTTGAGAATTTTTTCTTTAAAAGAGAGTTTGGTTGAATGAAGAGATGAAGGAATGGGATGAGAAAGCTGTTGGTTCTGTCTTCGGTGTTGATCAGATCGGTATGTGATTGCTGGGCTTTTGTGTTCTTAAATACACCATTCTTACTCTTACTGATGGCAAAAGCCAGGTTGCAGGCGAGTGCAAGGAAGAAGTTATCAACAGTGATCAAACCGAAAGCGAGAGTAAGATTAAGGGCAAGAATTAAAATCGAGCCAAGTACAAAAGCAAATTCTAGAAGAAAGCCGGGACCAGGGATAAAACCTTGGGCACGGATAATCGCGGTGGTGACGAACAAGAATAAAATTGAGAGTGTCATCAGATTATCCTGCGGGGTCAAACCAAATGCCGGAAGCCCGCAATCAATTGAGCGGGAGAGGCTCAAATACCAGACCGGGGATACCTTGCAACAACAGCGATCATTAACCTATATGGATGATACGGTGTATGCACCTACATTGTGAGCCGAGCCGTGTCGCCCGACGCATTTAACGGACTCTCCAGGCTGATGGCTGGCTATTTAGGCACAGCCACACCATGGAGGCGAGCCCCACAGGTCAAAACCCTCATTGACACGTCCTGTATTAATAGAGAATCAGGGCGGCTTCATCTCTCAATTTAGCAACTCGATGTGCCCATGCGCGCGGTGTAATAAGAACCATATTCACGCCATGGCTTTTTGGGATGCGGCTGGGAGGATATGGGATAATTGTGCTCATATGTGAACATCTTGATATTGTGTCGACTAAAAGATGGGAATTGAGATTCAGGGGCTCGGGTTTCGGGTTCGGTTTCCGATAGGGCGGTAACCCATGTCGGCATTCCATCCATTAACCGAGACCGTCGCAAACCTTTACGCGGTTGTGCGGCATATTCCCTGTCTCTCCTGTCGCCCTGTTTGTGGATATTACGTGTGATCCAAAAAAAAAAAAAAAGGTTTATAGCCTGGTAAGCTAATCCTATGCTCTTATGAAAGCATACAAAATTAAATCATGGTCTATAATGACCAAAGCCTCACCGACTATCTCATTATCCATGTGACACAAACTTGTCAATAATGTTCTTCACACTTTACTGTCGGGGCTGCCAAGTGAGGAGTTTCATTACTGAACTCTGCCATTCATGAAACTTGTTGAAGTAATAGACACCCTCTTGCACAAAGTGCAATGCGCAAAGACGTCGTATCATCCACACCAAATTGATTAATATTAAAACTACGGGTAGCAGATTAGCTTTGATGTCAATCCGTCCATCACGACAGTCGATGTGTTGCGCATGCCAGCGTAAGGTGCACTATCAAATCAATACCCGACGGCCCTTGCAATCAAGTTTCGTACTGGATGCGGGTTTTGGGCGCGATGGAATGGACAGATAGCAACAAAAGTCTTGGGCAGCTCAATAAACTTAGCCAAATACCCAAGCATGGTATATATGCTCTTTGGAACTCTGACAATACCCTTCATGGATGTTATGTAACGGTAGAATTTCGCGGTTACAGCGGCTTCAGGGATCCACATATTACGGAAAGATCGCGGTCGATTACATTTTGATATTTAGTCATGTTATCTTTGGTGGTTTATGAGTTCTCTTCAATATCAATTCTCCAATTTACTTACTATCCTCGAAATTCAGCCAATTTCTTTCATATTTTGAGTGCATCGCATTGAATGGGCAAATGACTGAGAAGGAAGAAACTTGGTGAACGATAAAAATCTCCGACTTCATGATGACAGACATAGAATACAGCAATATTTTATTTCGAATTATGCATGACAAATAGGACCTCGTATTCGAAAAGTTTACCACGATTACTGACACCACCGTAGAGCTAATGCGCACATGGATGATAAGGGATGCTCAGTCAACACACTTGAGGATTCTTTTTGATGTCAATCGAGGACGAATACCTCCAAACCCCGGATATTAACAAGCGTACAGCATGTTCACAGCTGCTAGCTCTCAGGCAGTTTGTGATTGATACATTCGCATTGGTGCTCTTTATATGGAATGAGAAAGCAGGCTGGGATAAAGTAGGCCTTTCTCACAGCCTTATAGGGTAGGAGGGGGCTGTGAAAAAGAGGCTAACTAACTGAGATGAAGAAGGACGAAAGGGATAAAAAAGAAAAGTGAAGTGAAGGGAGGAAACTTGCTATTAAAGTATGTAAATAAGATTGGATTGACCCCTAAATGCAGTTGCTCTGAGGCTATTTCATAACAACCACGAACGCGGTGGGCCCTTCGTTCTAATGCACGGAAAAATGCACATAGTTTTCCAATTAGGTAACAGAATGGTCATATGGATGTGAGTAAGCACTGAGTTCGACATCCACATCCTTCTAAGCCTACAGTTTACTCTATTTTGGACCTTTACGCAGGAAAATGACTCAAAGTAGCACTAGCAGATATTACAACGAACAACAAGCCCCTCAGTAGCGATCTCTTCACTTGTTTAGATTCAGGAGGCGCATTGTCTTGTGGTCACCCATTCTCGGCGCGCACGGAATGTGCGCTATTTATAGAACAGAAACAGGCAACCATTCCACAGCTTTTACCGGGCCGCCTGCGGTTTGACCGTGGTCTAAGGCAAACCCGTAGATGTTGGACGAATGTGGATGTGGTTCCTGAAATCAAACCAGGTGGACTTTCGGCCAGTTCATGGCCAATCATTCTTACACTTGATTTTTTTCTCAGTGAAAGTCATTTCTACTGTCATTCACTGTTGACTGCTTCCGCAATTACAATATTGAATCTGTCAGCAAAGCCAGGGAACCGACTGCGGCTGCTTGCGTTCGAAAAGTCTTGGGTTGACAACTTTCAATGCAAAGGATAAGCCCGTAGCACAAGTATGAGGTCTAACCATTGCGGCCACTGTCAAACTTTGCCAGCCGATAAGCATCACGAATATTTTCTTCAAGGATGAGTGTCAGAGACTTGGGATATAATCCGGATCATTTAAGGCTCGGGGGGCAGTATTTGCCGTCGCTATATGCTCCTTTGTGTGGTATATTTGGGGATTGATGCGCGATAAACTGGTTGTGAACTCCGATCACCAACTCACCATGTCATCATACAACACCACCTCCCACGCTGCAGTTGAGTGCATTGTGCTCTAAATGACCAACCATTTCTAGGCCTCTCTTATAAAGAAACGCTGTCAGCCAGTGCAACATAACCTTTATGGACATGCAGCATACATTAATTAGATGCGGACTGTAAGAGGATCAGCTGTAACCAGGTGTCTGTCCCTCAAAGTCTTGGTGGACATTTCCTTTTGCACAAACCTATGCTTTTCAGTTTTCGGGATGTTTTAGATGCTTGAATTCTTTCTGGGTGAATAAATTATCCTTCCTAGAAGAGAACAAATTTATTAATTGATACCTAGTTAAGTATCACGCTCTCTCATTTTGCTTCCCAATTACAGAGCCACGTTATCTCTCCGCATTCGCGGTTCCGCGGAACAATCTAGACCTAGCCTTTTCGATCGACAGTCGTCTGTAAACCAGAAGCCTCTGGGACATTTCCTTCCTCTGGGTTCCACTCGCCTAGTTCGGCCAAATTACCTTGATTCATCGGGCTTGAATCCTTCTCATTCATGTCTCTTGTACCGTTTGAACCTCGCAAAGTTCTCTCATCATCTTCACTTCGCGAAACTGTTGTCCCTGTGACGACGCTAGCAAGTCTGGTCCAGCCAACACTAACAACAGGAAGCAAGGGTCGCAATGCTGGTAATGCGCATACGAAAATTTGGCTGACGATCTCTGCCGAACTAATAACAGCTGAATTCTGTTAGTGATTTGGATGCAGAGATAGAGATTGGAAGGGCTCACTTGTAGAGTAGGTGAAGATGGACTGCTGAGTGAAAACAAATCGTAATGTAGTCATGATGATGGTTATAATACCAACGCTAAATAGACCAAGCAAAGCAATTTGATCTCTTCTTGGGGTTGCCTTTAATCGTTTCAGCATTCCAAATGGCAGGGCAAAGACTTAAATGGAAACTAGTGTTAGCAATGTAAAGGTAAGATGGTAGTCTCCTTACTCATTATTTCTGCAATTAACCCAATGGGCCAAGTGATATTAAAAATCTCTGAAACCAGATATAGGGAGCAATCATTATCATTTGTAGACCTTTAAGCTCAGATGTAAGTCATTCAGAGTTCATGTTTAGCGTGGAGGTCAAGTTACCAATTTTTCGATACCGGTAGTCCACACCAAAATGTCAAGAGAAAAACGTCCACGAGGAATGCACAAGTCGTAAAGGCTATTGTGAAATAGAGGAATTTTCTGAGTCGTTCTTCAGAGATAGGAAAGAGTTCGAAATAGAACGCAAGAAGACTAAATCTTGGAAAATAGTATCCTGCGTCAATAACCAAAGTAAGAAAGAACTTCCACTATGAATGCACCTAGTTAGTAAGGGTATTTTATTAGGTAGGGAGTCATACTTTGTTATAGCCGACATTACTTTTGTCTAACCAGTCTCGTAGATTATGGGACCACGTATATTCCTCACCACTCACAACAATAGTAAATATTATAACAGAGAGTGCAAGCCAGACTTCGGATAACCAGAATCTCCACATCCTCTTCCAGGTACGCACTGCAAGTCTGGTGGCCACCAAAAGGATGCATAACCCTACAAAGGTCCACAGAATGGCCTAGATTAAGGGATGATTAGTGATATCACTATGCTGGTCACAAGAGTCCCACTTACCATTTCCTGTTTGCGAGTGATGTCACCCATGATTGATTGGTCAGACTACACTGGAGTATTTTTGAATTCGTGAAGAAAGATTATGCACCGTTACAGTAAGAGCAATTATAAGATATATTGCAGCCAAATGGAGAGTGACTTCACGCGGCGATGAAGATGTGACAGTGAAAGAGGTCAATGAGGAATGCGCACACTGCTGGGAGATTGGGTTGATAAGAGGCCGTCGAACAGTGCCACTCACATTTTTTTATGGATACCTCGGATTCTAGAATCTCACCACCATATCCCGAAACAGCAAAATATTGATAACAAGGTTAACGCTTCCGACAGCCAGCCAGTCCCCTCATCCGGAGCCTGTTTTCGAACCGGGCAGGGCACTCATAAAACGAAAGTGTCCCGGGAGTTTCATAGTCAATCTCGGGGTACGTAGCACATCTACCCTCATATAAAGGCTCGCCTCTTTTCCATTGAACTCGTAAAAGGTACTTCGTTTCAAATACCATCCTATCAGCCACTGTCTCAGCGTGGTTCGCTTTGGCGTCTAGATTCGACAAGAAGATTACTAAAACTCGCTAAGGTGTAGTAGATGCGATTGGGGCAAAGCGCTAGTCTAAACTTCGGGCTAAGTTCAAGCACTTGTCCAGACCCATCCGTGCTGAGCACAAAACAAACTCTCTGGCCATCCACACCAACGCGAGAGGATGGGCGAATGCAATTTGTTTGGTCGCATTGCATGAAGGCAATGTAAAAAGCAACAATGAGATACTGATTGTCTGCTCAGTTCACCACCATATTTCTTGTGTATCCGTGCCTTTGGTGGCCAACGACCATTATATGCTCAACATTGGCACACTAGCGAGATTCGGCATAGCCTTGCAGTCTATCCGGCAAAGAAAATTCCAAAGTAAACTCAATCGGGTCTACTAAGAAAACTTTCTTCCTCAACCTGCCGGATCAGGGCGGTGTTGCTCGTGGCGTTGCACAAATGTTGAGTTTTGACCCGAAAACCGTCAAACCAAGGATTCAATTCGAGGTTAGAGACATATCTAGAAGAACACCAGTCACTTTCATCACATAATTTCAATCATATTGAAATCGACAGAAAAAGGAATACATTTGGTCTTGATGAAATCCTTCTTGCCCACCAAATCCATAGAGGGCAGGTAGGAGGATCTTGATTGGCACACGTATTTTTGCTCTCTCCCATTTCGATACAATTCCAAGCTATTCTTCAGCTTAGAATCACTGTGAACGACTAACACGCCTATCATTGGTTCATCTTGGTCGATGACGAAGTGTTTAGAACCCATTTCGGCACAATCAGCCAAGAGCCTTCGCATGGGAATGTGCAAGCCTCGGCTGCATGAACGCATCGCAAATCATCACCTGCATAATCGCTTCTGACAAAGGTAACATTAAGTCCATCTCATCTACAATTTCCATGGTACAGGCCAATAATGACAAAAGCTGTCAAAATTTGGCATTATGGCATCGTGCTTTGGTCACAGTGCGCTAAGTGTAGTGACTTTGGATATTGTCTGGATGGAGGATATGCCTGATCGTCAAATTAAAACTAAAAACCAACCTCTTCATGTTTGAGAGCTGTTTCTACTCCACACCAGCGCGGCCTGTTATTGGCTGCATCATACGCTCAGACATCGATGATGACAACGAACTAACGCGCCTCAGAGTTAGCTCGAGAATAAAAGGCCACAAGGAAGCAAACCTCCGGGTCGATGCCGTCACGACCCATTTCCTTGTATGTAAAACAGGTTCCGGGTATGCTGTGATGCCTTGATGCTACGGCTCTTGTGTTAGAGTTGACGTGTCCAAGTTTTCCAAGCCTGGCAAGCACCCCATGAACTTAATATGGATCGTTAAAGCATCTATCTATCGATCTTATGGAAGTGTTCTCTAGCTGAATCCTTGGCTCCAGCAGGCTTTCTTTAACATTGCCGAAATACGTCAGGGTTGTCTCTCTATTCACTCGCGCGCGGGTCAGTAGCTAGACCCATCGCTGCAATTGTGACATAACCCTCGTCCCGTTCTTGCATGAAACATAACATATCATTGGCGTAAAGAAAGTGCTCTCTATCGCCATTAAAACATACCGTACCAAAGCACTGCGGTTGATCCGTCTCAGCCCCCTCCTTGAGCAAGAAAAAGAAAATTTCAATATGTCTCCAGAGCAATGCTGCTCCAAGAATGCCGACGTGTCCCCACTGCTTGAGGGGCATGTTTACATCAGCCCCCTTCTCCACTAGATACTCAACTGCCTCGAGAGAGCCACCATATGCGGCTGCGCAGAGAGCGCTGCCATAATGTCCACTCTCAAGCGGCATGTTCACATCGGCTCCATTCTCAATCAACCAGGCGAGAATTTCATGCCGCCCATGAAATGCCGCTGCCGCTAAGGCGCTGCCATTAGTCCCGCCCTCAAGGGGCATATTAATATCGGCCCCATTTTCAACTAAATATTTCACAATTTTGATGTCGCCCTTTTTTGCTGCTGCTTCTAGGGAACTTCCGTAGTCTTTACCCCGAATATGTAGGTTCACGTCGGCCCCACGCTTTACCAAGAGTTTGGCAGTTTCGAATTGGCCTTTGCATGCTGCTTCTGCCAGGGCGTGGCCATAATTGTGACTTACAAGAGCGGCATCTGTCACCCTATTCAAAATTGCCTGATAAATTGGCCTGCAACCCACGATAGCAGCGATGGTCAAAAGGTCATCCCCCTCGTTGTTTGTCTCAAAGAGGGGAATTTGTGCATTGTCCCACCAATCTGACAAAAGTGAATAAAATGAGAAGTAGCACATTGCAAATGCAGAAATATTTTCGGGTGATAAATGGCTTTCTTTGAAGTTCTTTGACCCAAATTTCAGCTTTAATTCTTGTTTAGCGGTAATTTGTCGACACCACTTTCGATATTGAACACTGCTTTCTCCCGGAGATCCAAGAAAGCTCTTCAACAGATAGCTCAAGATTAAATCTGATTCATGTCCTTCTTGAGTTTGAACATGATTTATCCAGAAACGGCGCGAGTATTCCACAAACCCGTGGCTCGGATTAACCGTAACAGAGGTTGTGCTGCTCAGACTTTGCTCATCGCCGACATCGACCTCTTTGTACGCCTCAATGAGGGTCCTGAGACAAAGCTTGGATGTATAGCAATGGGATCGTTGAATCTTCCAGTGAATTTCCTCGAAGTACTCGGCCACAGAGAGGTGAGAGAACCTCCACACTTGTTGCTGAGAGTCATGGACAAGCAGGTTGTTGCAAAGGTGCAGCAGCTGAGACTCTGTGATAGTACCTGCCAGACATGTCCCGTCCTCCGGATTTAGACGAAGTGCGGATAAAAGCTCCTCATTTTTCAGTGGCCGGTAAGCACACATGATAAGCATAAATGCGTGATCTGCCAGTGCTCTGTCATACTTATTCCTGGCTCTTATCTGATTGTAAATCTCATCATAAGTTGCTTTGAGGCCGTCTGGAAGTTTTCCAAGGCGGTCTTGAATCGCTTCCTCGGTTTCAAGATTCAAAAGTTGCTTCAGTTGCAAGTGCACCCATTGAAACCTGCTTTCCGTTAGCATTACTCATGTGGGCCACTAATTGTAACACGAAAAACACAGTTGTAATGAATGCCCATTTTATTGGTTGTTTAAGCTAGCTCACTACTTTTTAAGATGTCTCCCAATGCCCCTATCAAGCCCTTAACCCTAGGCCTCTTCTTGTTTGTCGATTTCGGCGATCTCGTCGATCCTCTTCCTAATTGCTGCTATCTACTTGTTGTGTTCCGGCTTAGTGATTTTTCGAACGAACTGTTGTTTGTCTCTTGTCGGATCTTTAAGATTGCTTACTGTGTGAACTACTTTATATCTTATCTTCTGTATAACTTGTTTTTACTTTTTAATAAAAGTTTTATTTTTATTACTGAGGTTATTAAATTTTAATTCTAAAAATTTAAATTTAATAAATTTTAATTAATAAAATAAATTAAGATTTTTAATTTTAATTATAAAATTAAATATTTTAAATATCTTATATAAATTTAAATATAATTTTATAAATAAAATATTTAAATTTAAATATATATAACTTTTAATATATATTTTTTTAAAAGAACTTATAGATATATTAAATATAAATTATTAAATAAATATTATAATAAAATATAATTATATAAGATATATTTAATTATAATAATTAATAATAAAAATATTAAATAAAAAGTATTAATTAGTTTTAGTAAAGTAAAGATATCTTAAATAATAAAGAGCTAACTTTATCTTTAATTTATAAAAGTAAAGTTTATTTTAAAAAAAGATTTTAGAAGAGGATATTAAGATATTTATTTCTTTAGTTAAGGTAATAAGATTTTAATAGCTAACCTTATTATATAACTCTAATTATATGCTACCTCTGTGGCCTGGTTCCTTGTTGAGCCTGCAGCTTGTTTTTTTAAAAGTTAGATTTAAATTACTCATGTGGGTTGGGTCAAGGTGTTTCCGTACATCCCACCACTGCGTGTCGTGAGCACTTTAAATATATCTTCTTTCAACGTTACAGGCATATTTCCCCAGTTTCCGTGTTCGATGATTTTTGCATCCACCAGCCTCCGTATGTCCTCCTCATTATCCCAGGCTGTGATTTGGATACTCGGGTTATCGAAAAACTTGCTCCGAATATCTCGGTCAGGTCTGCTGGAAACAAAGACCTTGAGGGGTTTTTCTGAGTTTAAAATCAGGTGCTCAATTGTTGCGATGAGGCGGCCGCGTGAATCTGGCTCACACTCGTCGAGGGCATCCAGAATGAGAACAGTCTGTGCATAAAGCTTCATTGATTCGAGCAGCTCAATTTTGCACATGTCAAATGTTAGTGTCGATCCCTTGAGCTTTGTTTCCCTGTGGAGGGCGCGAAGCCTTTTTTGCATGTTACAAGGATTGTTGGTGGCAGATGACAATTGGCGCAGGTAGCTTCGAAGAACAGAGAGGGGATCGCGACGCTCTGGATCGTTCTGACTGCAGTAGAAGAAGGCAAGGCCTTGGTTTGGCGAAGCCTCGGACAAGCCTTGAACATGGTCGATAACTCTGGATGTCAGAAACGTTTTCCCAGTCCCAGCTGAAGATGTTAGTTTAAAAGACTGAAATAATAAGAAATTGAGGAACTCAAGTTGGTGTCACTAACGGGAACCCTGTAACCATATTATATTTGATGAACCGTTGGCCTCCCAGTGACGAAACTTCTCCTGCTGTAATAACCACTCACACGTGTCGTGTATCCGGGCTTCTTTGACAACGTTATGGTTTTTTCCGTATGCTATCGGCGAGATCCATTCTAGAATCTCAAGTCGCTCCTTCTCTTCTGTTTGTTCGAAGCCGTCCAGAAGAAATTCGCTGGCCAACTCGAGTGAGCGCACATTCTGGCCCATTTCAAGAGTTTCAGCCCTAGGTGGAAACATTAGTTGCGGTATCTGCGAATAGAAGACGCAACGTACAGCTGATCGATGTTGATAGCGGTAGAAAGTGTGTCACGATATCTTTCGAGAGTTTGAACGATACTATCGACATCTTTACACTCAAAAGGCCAGCGAGCATAGGCGCCAATTAGTTTAATTATCTTTTTCTTTTTACCAAGGTTAAGCCTTTTTTCCAGCTTCGCTTCAATTTTTATTAATTGCGACGAACAGTCCTCAAGCGTGTCCCGCAACAAAGCCGACGTCTCGAGCCTCGGCCCATGAGGGCCTTGAAGTAGCTTCTGCGCGCCCTCTAGAACGGTTTTGAGCCTGCTGAGCTCTCCTATTATGCGTTCAATGTCCGTTTTTGCATGCTTGGCGGTTGCGAGGTATTGTGAACATTGCAACGAGATGGTCGTCAGGACTCGCATCGCACTAGTAATGCTATTAGCCACAAGGAGACCTCTCATCTTGTCGATGGCCAGCGAAATTCAAGCAGCCTGGTAGTTGAGAGAGCTAAATGGGTTATGCCAAGTCTGTGACCCCGAGGCGTTTTCCTAGGTTCAGCTCGATGCAGGTATGACGTGGCATGGAAGCTGGTGCGCCTTGTGCGACGACGCTGCCAATTACATAATTACATGCACATGTACGGACTTTTTTGTGGGTCCATAATCACGACTAGAAAGGGAAATGGTGCAACCAGCCACATTTGGGGATATTTATTACACAAAGCAGGATTCTAATTAGAAATATCCTCCATTTTTACTACTGCAGACTCCTTGAATCTCCAAAGTAGTTTGTTGAAGTTGGGGAGAGTAGTTTAGAGAATGATATAGTGCAGGGTAGGTTTGGTGGCAACGCAGTACGGTACTAGGTGAGATGGAAACCTTCAATTACATCAGGTCGGCATACTGGCTTTATCTCAGTTCATAATTTTGGCCGGCTATGAGCCGTGATTTTATGAATGCGCCTCTTGAACAGTCGCTCGTCGTGCTGTTTGTAACATTTGTTTGAGCTCCTGGTATGGGCTCGTTTTTTTTTTCATTATTCTTTTCATCCTACCTTCCACAGTTCACAAGTTAGCCATTTTCCCACGACCCCTGGATTGAAAGCCAAGTCTCATTTTTCTTGAGCTCGGAATTAGATTTTCTGTCAAGTAAAATTGCCACCCATTTATGGCACTGAAATGCTCGTAATGATTGCGCTCTTTCATTTTTCTATCAGTTCCAGTTCTATCCAAAACACAACAACTCCCGAATCATCCAAACCCCGGACCACTGAAATCCTATCCTTGACCTCGTTTTAACAATAGTCATTGTTTCCAGACCCTCCATCCCTACACCCATTTTCACAATACGTCACATAGCGGATCCATCCATCGCCACCCGCTCCGCAATAAAACAAAGAGTACCACATGTGTTTGGGATCAACGGGGTCCCCAACCCTCTCAAGCTCCGCGACAATTTCTGACTGATATTTTCCTGCCAATGAGGGTTAGCGAGGATACAATTGTTGAAATAAGATGAACATGCCTTTTTTCGCGAGGTTGTAACCACAGTATGTGATGCCATTTGTGCATTTGGCAGCAAGAGTGAGAGTTGGAAGAGCGCTTGCAAGCGCAACAACAAAGACGGAAATTTTGACCATTTTGATTCTGAGTTCGACTTGAGGTTTTTGAGTTGGAATGTAATTTGTTTAGTGATTGAAGATGTACAAGGTTCGTGTAGAGCATGAGTTGGGCAGATGTGGGAAAGCAGTTGCTCTTATATACCGATTTCGCTGTCGGTCGTTTGACTGATTGAAGCAAGCTCAATGTAGGACGCAACGGCATCTCCGACAATTGATGGGTTGCGTTTAGGCGTCAGTGGTTGTGGGACGTCTGGTCGCCGATTACTTCTCAGGCAGCTGCTCAACTTCCTATTGGCTCATCATCCCCGCGTGAGGGGCTGTGAGTTGCAGAGTACAAATGGGCACTAAGCCTGCGTGTTATGATTGGCCAATTACCGAAAGTTGCGCATTAGCCTGCATGCGTTTCGGAGAACCGAGTTCCAATGCAACGAACGTGAGCTGAAAAAAAACTATGATCCTCTGTTATTGTGGCTTGGATTTCTTGGCGAATGCATTGTCATCGTGCCATTTTGGACTTCTCTGCAAATTCAACACGGTATTGGCACAGCTACCTCGGGGAAGTGACTTTGACTTATGATACAGGTTACAAGCAAACTGGGATTTTAATTGGTTTCATTTTTAAATGACATTCCTAATCCACTTTCCATCATCCACAACTCAACGACTTTCTCCCGCCTGTTACCTAATATACAACAATGTCAGCTGCACCATGTTCAATAACCCAATTGGAGCAGCCAAAAATAATTCCTTCTCCTTTCCCTATATTCCATATCATCCCGATCTTGTCCTTCTCTGTCAGTTCCTTGCCCATGTTGACGAGGTGGTGGCGAGACTGTCGTGACAGTGTCGGGGGCGTTTCCACTTTCATCACCAATCTCGGTAATACGGCAGATGAGATCATCTGTCGGAATTTAACGCTTCTCCTCACCGCTAACGGGGAGATCGCGTTTGCCAGCAACGTTCGGGATAATCCCGCCTTCACTGCCGACGGGGAGGATTTTGCTGACATCGCCAATGAGATCAGCGCCAGGGAGATTGCGCTTGTCCTCGCTGCCAGCTGGTAGGATGTCGGCAACCCCACCAACGATCTCAGTTCCAGGAATATTGCGCTTGCCAGTGCGACTGGAGAGGATGCCGCCATTACCACCACCAATAGGGAGAATATTGGTGACCTCGCCAATGAGATCAGCCCCGGGAAGAGCACGCTTGCCAGTAAGACTGGAGAGAATGCCGCCGTTGCTGCCGCCAACAGGAAGAATTTGGGTAACCTGGCCTATCAAGTCGGCACCAGGGATGTCGCGTTTTTTAGTAATACTAGGGATAATTCCGCTCACACCTCCAACAGGGAGGATGTTGGTGACCTCGCTAATAAGGTTGGCACCGGGGAGGTCTCGCCTCTCGCTAGGAGTGATAGGTGCCGCCACGGCCATGGTGGCAAGCGTAAAAATGCAGAAGAAAGTGGACTTCATGGTGAAGAATTGAGAAAGTTGAAGGACAAAACTTTAAGGATTGTATGGAGTGGGTGGCAAAGAGAGACTGAAGCTTCCAGAGCTTATTGAATGAAGTGAGTTGTAAAATAGTGATTGAAGCTTCCAGAGCTGATTGAATGGGATGAGGATGAGAGCAGAAATTCTGACGCGAAGAAATGTTGCCCCCCTTTATACTTATTGTCCGTTATCCTGATCTCGATTTTCCCGTCATGCATTCAGCTGGATGTTTGACGGTCTGATTGTTTTTTGCCGTTCGAGCCGCCACTGGACCGAGCTCAGAATGCGGCCTGTGAGCCGCCAATGTGCTTGGCCATTTTACCAAAGCAGTCGACTGGACCTTTGATAATGGATTGTCCAGTATAGCGCTACAATCGTGTCGTCGAGAAGTTCATTGGCTGTGAAGAGGGTGAACGTGCAGTGATGCGTTTTGGCTCTATCTCATTTCGTAGGGCGATCTTCTAATGCTGCGTTTATACAAAACCGCTACGTCGGCACTTGTCAATGCTAGAAAATTTGTCATCTCATCTTTGCGCTTTGGCCCCCATTAGCGTAATTTCTCTTTTACGCCTTGCACCCAGCAACAAAAGACGAATGCAAGAACTGTGACTTGCCGAAATATCGCGGAATCTTGAGATATAAAAATGATTAATAAATGTAAAAACAAAATAGATCCTTAGTCTTAGAACGTAGACTGTTATTGCGACTCTTTTTGTTCTCCTCTGCATCAAAATCCTGTCCGTGGACCAATGTTTCGTCCCACAGCTCGTTCACCAACAATGAAGCTCAGACCACATCGGATGAAAATGACCACGGCTAGAGAGCACAGTGATTTTAGTGGTTTCACTAATGGATAGCCGGACGAAAAAGGGCTGTGACTTGGTGCAAACGGACACCCCATATATATGAACGCCAAGGATGTAATAAGTAACACATATTCACAGGAAATTGTACTTACAGGGTTCACCGTATTCCAAATCAATCTATCCGTTGAGTTTTACTGATTAATCACGCAATGCACCCCCTCGACTTCAGACCCTGCTCTTTCTAGTCAGTCCTGATGGTTTTGCATAGAGGATTGCCTGTCACATTGTTTCTAAGCCGCGCGTAATATGGTATGAAGTATATTATGGTAGATGCAGGCGACGGAACACATGATGAAATGTTTTTATTAAGTGACAGGTACTACCCTGGCAATGAGGGTTTTTGTTTGGGCTGGATGACTATAAAGTGAGGAGCTAACACCCCTGTGAAAGAAACAGATTTTCGTCGCAATCACTAGAAGAAGATTACATGGTTATCTGTATAAACAAGCAATATGTAATCTTGAGCCCATAAGCAGCCAGACCAAACAGACCGCCTAGGTATTGGAAGCTTACGCTCTCCTTATCCAATGTCTACAAACCCGGCCGCTCGCCTAATTATTAGGTCTTAAGAGTCCTTACGGGATATCAGGTAAAGAACTATCCTTTAGACGTGCTTCAGCAACCATAGATGAATATATTCCACCTTTTTTAGCCAACAGTGCGCTTGGTGTGTCAAATTCTGCAACCCTTCCATCATATAAAACCAAGATCTTGTCATACATCGCCTAAATTTCGTTAGTTTAAGAAGTAAAGCAGGAGATTTCCAAAATGGCACAAACAGTTAACTCAAGCTTGTGCATAATAGCAACCATGGTTGAATTTTGGAATGTCTCAAACATGCATTCGTGAATCCAGGCCTCCGTTGAAGGATCCAAGCCGGAAGTAGCTATAGCAATGGACTTGTTAGCCAGGATTCATGTATGATCTCGCCATTTCTAGATGGCTTACCCTCATCCAGTATGACAATCTTGGACTTGTGCAGCATGACTCGAGCAAGTGCCAAGAGTTGAAGTTGACCAGCGGATAAACTAAAGAAATATTAGTGCCTGGTCAGTTATGCATAATTTGTATATGTTAAATGGGTGGAGAGCTGAATTACGGGAAGTCCAATTGGATATCAAGGATTGCAAAAGCCCTTTGGCTATCTGAATAGTAATTGTTGGCGCCGCTGGCGATTGCATCACTGGCCTTGGCATTCTCCAGTGCATCATATATTTCGTCATCTGTGTATACCTGGAACGGGTCCATGTTCCAGCGCAAAGAGGTGGGGAAAGTACCAGGATGCTGAGGTATAACGGCTAAAGATCCCCGCAATTCGCTCGAGCTGCAGGCCGAAATGTCTATACCATCAATGAGAATCTGACCACTTGTCTGCTTCATTAGGCCAAGTAGACACATGGCCAAGGTTGATTTTCCTGCTCCGGTGCGTCCCACAACGGCCACTTTCTCACCAGGTTGAATGGTTAAGTTCACCGAGACGAGACTTGCGGGTACTGACGGGTGATATTTTGCTGTGACTTCCTTCAATTCTATTTTACCTTGTGGCCACCATGACGAGGTGATGGAAGTCGGACCTGCACTGTCCAGTGGTGCAGAACACTGTTGATCGGACTTTCCAGGCTTGTCAGAGTCTGCAGCATCACTGTAGTCATATATGCGACTGATGGAGACGGCATCCGCTTCCAGTTGCGAAGACATCCGAGCTAAGACACTTAAGTTGGTGGTTACTTGAAAGACGTAGGTCATGACAAAGCCAAGCGTGCCGGGGTCGACGGAGTGTGTAAGGAGTGCCAAGGCGAAGACTTGCAGAGCCACTGATAGGACATCGAGTCTTAGTATTAGCCAAATATCCACACAGCAGAAAGATACCAAAGCACAGAGATTGGTGTAAATCAATTCGCGATAATCTTTGATTCGTTGTCCAGCCAAGTGGTGGACACGAAAGAGAAAGCGACCATTTTCAGTTTCCTGGAGATAATTAATCAGTGGTGTGCGAGATTTTGCGTCCAACTGGCGGAGATCACGCAGTCTCTTTATGTATGCCGTCTGGAGCCTCACACAAATCAGAACCACTGGGATGATGAATGCGGTACTGAGGGGGACAGATATGATCAAAACCGCAAACACGATACCAATATTTGCAAGTTGTGCAATGATAGAAACGATAGATCCATTGAGAGATCCATCAATATGAGAAATATCGTTAGTGAAAAGGTTTAGAATCATGCCAGTCGGGGTGATATCGAAGAAGTGCTGATCTTTTGCGAGAATCCCAGACACCAAGTTGGCATGGATAGTAGCTGCCGCAGGTATGATGCAATATACGTAAAATGCGAGGATGAATAGAAAGAATAAAACGGTTTGAAATAAAGCAAACAAACCAAATATTCCAAGGGTAGCAAGCTTACCAGAAGCTGTGACCTGAGCTCCCAAACCTCTGAGAGCGTTGTTGCTGTACACGGATGCAAATCGTCCCGCGAGCAGAAGTCCGACGGCCAATCCCCACCCAGATGCTCTTACTGACAGCATGTATGATATAATAGGGTGTCGAGAATAGTTTTGTTCAACGGTAATAGGTGTAGCAGCTGCAGAATCCATCCTTTGAACAGACTCAGCCGATGACTCTGGCTCTGATATTTCGGCTACTGATTCTTGCGCCCTCTTTTTTGGTATTGGAATCTGATAAAAATTTGTGAAATTAGAAACCTGACTATTCTGCATGAATATTTGTCACTTACAGGAATATCAGCCACTTCAGCACTGTTGATGACTTCTATAACTGTCCCAGAGACACGTGTTTGCGTAATTGTGCGTTGGTCAACGTGGTAGACTGTATCCGCTTGGCTCAGCAACATTGAACTATGGGATGAGACAATAACCGTTGGATCTGAGAGAAGACCTTGTGCGCCAAATAGTAGCCGAAATATCGTGCTCTGGACCTTGACATCGAGAGCTGCGAAAGGATCATCAAGAATGTACACATCCACTTCTGAATATACTGCCCTGGCAAGGCATATACGAGCCTTTTGCCCTCCAGAGAGTGGCACGGATCCAGTGAAAATAGTTCGATCGCCATTGGGAAGCCTTTGCAAATCTGGCCCCAAACAGCATGCTTTAATAACACTGGCGTATCGTTGAGCGTTATAAATCTGACCAAAGAGAATATTTTCGCGAATCGTTCCCCCAATCAAAAACGCATTTTGGCCTAGGTAAGAAACGCTACACTTTCGGGCCGATTGCTGAACACGTTCTAAAACCCGTTGCAGAGAGATGAGCAGACTCGATTTCCCTGCTCCTGTAGGGCCGGTGACGGCAATGAGTTTGCCCCTCTCAACAACCATCCAACCTTCTGAAATGAGCACCAAGCCATCAGGCCAGGCCAGGCGCAAATCTTCAAATTGGAATGATTGTTCTGAGCTTTCTGCTTTCATTTCCCCAGAACACTGGATATTTTGGACCGGAAAGTTGAGGTACTTGAGTATACGAGCGGTTGACACTTTGACCGCCTGCAATATGCTTGCCAAGCTGGACAGCTGCATGAGGCTCGCATTGAGCATAGTGAATAGCATGATAGCAGAAAATATCAGTCCGTTATCCAAGATTGAACCTTTCCAAACAATGACTCCGAAAGCAGCCAGAGTCAAAACGGCAGGTGTCGCCTGCATAAGACAGACTAGCGTGGCATCGGACATTGCCACTCCCTGTAGTGAGTGTAACTCAGCTGCGCGTCTCTCGGCCACGAGCTTTTCGAGGCTAGACTCCCAGCGTTGAATCTTGACAGACTGAATCAATCGAAGTATTTCGCTTATCAGTTTGGTGCGATAATCCTTGGCAGTAAAGTTTTTCTGCATCCAATACCGGATCCCAGCTGTGGAGTAATTGATGGCGGGATAGATGCTTATCTGCTCATAGTCAGCTCTGACTGAGCAAAATAACCTTGTGCTCCATAGGAACTTACGATCCCGACGGCTACGGCTACCGTTCCTTCCCATGGCAGCAGATATGCAAGCCCTCCGATGGAAAGGATTAGTTGGACAGGAAATGCCCAGATGTCATGAATCTGCTTAATACCATTGAACAGCATTTGAGAGTCCACCTCCCCAAGTGTAACGACGTCTGTCGCATCACTCTTCAAATCACCAATGTTCAAGGCCTTCTGGTGCAGTGAGGCTGACAGGACCGCCTTATACTTTGCAGCAATGAGTCGGACGCAGTAGTTGCTATAATTGCCACATAACGCTCCAGTCGTACGAGTGCAGAAGAGAAAGATGGTCTTGCCCATACCTGGGTCTGCAAGTACTTCGCGAAGAAGAAAAGGGAGACTGAACTTGGACATGTCGTCAATAAGCCGAAGTATGCCGCTAATGATTACTTCAGAACGATGATTTAGCAAAATGAAACTCCAGAAGGTTTTCCAAGTTCCCTCTTCATCTCCCTGTTCCGCGCAAGCCTCCAAGAAGTTATTCAAGTAGCGGTCGAAATCGACAAGCAGATCAGTATTGGGAAGGTGCTCAGGTTGCAAAGTGTCTTTGTATCCAACAAGAGGGTTGAGCCATGCAAATGAGAGCCTCTCCAAGAGACTCAATCCAGACAAATTTGGGGGAAGTCCCTGTGGTAAGGAGGAACAAAACAAGTCTGCGAGAAACGCAGCTGCAAATAGCCATGGCCATACATAGGCAAGCTTTTCATCTGAGTAAGGCGGAGTTTTGGCAAGCCAGGTCCACACTATGCAGCTAAGCAGATGATATATTCCCCGACTTGTCGACGTCCACTGAAAGAGGATTGATAGAATGTTCCATGATGCAACAGCACACGACGAAGCTATAACAGTTATCAGAGCCCAGTTGAGGTGTTCTTTGTTCTGTAGAACTTGCTTGGTTAATCCTCCGGCGAACAAGGCGGCAATTAAAACCTGCAGAAGCTACTAAGATGGTGAGCTTGTACCGCTGTCAGCTTCGTTTCAACCCTACTACCTACCGTAGAAATTCCAAATAAGTTTGACCACTTTATTCCCTTCTTCCTTGTTGTGTTGGTTGAAAAACTTTGGAGAAGGACGGCACAGAAAAAGCTCAGATTTATAGAGATACAAAGCAATCTACTTGGTGGGTCAACGATACGATTGTACTCAATGAATGGTTTTGCAGCTTACTCAGGAGCGCTCGCGGAGAATTTGAATTCCGTATCCTCGATGTTTAGAGCTTCCAAACTGACATTGTTTTCTAATAGCACAATGTCTGAATGAAGCCGCAGGGGCAATATTGTTTGCAACATGACGACTGTCGAAACACGTGGAACCCCACGTGTTTGCAGCAGATGAAGGGCCAGATCTGAACTCGCCACGCTTCCAAACAAAAAACAAGAAAGAAAGAGAAATTACTGCTACACTCCATTTTAACAAACAGCACCGCCGACTCCCAAAAAGTATGCAGACCTTCCCTTTCGTGACACAGGGTAATGTGGAGAACCAACAAAAAGAGGTTTGACTAGCTACTAGCGGCGTTCCCACTCTCCTTTTTAGGCATGACGCTCTATTCTACGGTACCCTGGTCCAAATTAGCAACGTGGGGATGCCAACTTCAGTGTGCATGACCCTGGACCCCATTGTGAGTCATTGTATCAATTTTTGAAGAGGAACCTACTAAGATTGGCAGCCAACAACATATGCATCAGCGGATCATGATGCGTTGTGATCCGGTACAGCGTTTCCTCGCTCCTGATTAGGAAATGTTTCTGTTCGCGTGGAGTTTCCCGACAACCCCGCTATGGCCCCACCGTGATAACGTCTCCACGGTCACAGGTTGGATACTAATACTTATTTCACACTACTGCACAGTCTCTACTGTGGCAAGTATCACCGGGATAAGTGTCTTTTGTGTATTTGAATATCTCTAGTAGTGTTGTGACAAAGGATTCGCTGCCTAAAACCAGCCCAGTTCATGTGCGCGTGCAAAATGGACCCGATGAAACCATTTCCGCCATCACGTCGTGGTGAGCGAAATGTCCGCCCAGACCTCATGATCGACCTCAGCAGAAGGTTGGGATCCGACAAATATGAACCTGTGTCAAATCCTGGCGGCATCGTTGACCTTGGCTCGGCAATCAATGATTTGATGCAAGATGATCTGGCATCTTGGGTCAAGTCGAGTATCAACGTTGGAGATCTCATCGATAGTGGGTTGGGTGCCATGCGCAGAACACGAGGTATAGCAGGCTAACATGAGCGCCAGATCTTCAATACGGTGATACGCAGGGGTCTCCTCAGCTACTAAAGGCCGTCGCCGACTTTCTAAACCTCAACTTTGGAGGCAAAGTACAGCCCACCAATGTACTAGCTGCCAATGGAGTGACAACGCTGCTAGATAGCCTAACTTTCAACCTAACTGATGATGGCGACGTGGTTCTCTTACCCACGCCGAGTTATGGGATGTTTGAGCATGATTTGACGACGAGAAACGGCGTGCAGGTTATCGCTGTCCCATGTGACGACATTGACCGGTTCGTTGAGACACCTGAACAAGCCTCGGAACTCGTTGCGCGTCTCCAAGAGGCTGTTGAGAATCAGCAGAGTCGGTGCAAACGTGTGGCCATGGTATTGCTAAGCAACCCGGAGAATCCTCTAGGTCGGTGCTACCATCCTGCTGTGCTTTCTCGCATCTCGCAGTTTTGTGCTCAGCATACAATTCACCTTGTGGTGGATGAGATATATGCATTAACTGGAGGAAATAGCTTCAAGAGCATATTAAGTCTAGACTTAGGGACCAACAAACCAAACGTGCACGTGCTTTGGGGTCTGAGCAAGGTAAGCCCCGTAAATTGATGAATGTCAAATACAGCTTGAACAAGACTGATCTCATTCATGGGCAGGACTTTGGGCTGGGAGGCTTACGTCTTGGCTTTTTGATCACCTTTAACGAACAAGTCTACGATGCCATGAGGACATTGAGGTACGAAGCAAATGGCTGCACACTATATTTAAAATGCGCATCCTCTCCGCTAACCGAGATAGCATGTTTGGCTGGGTCACAGCTTCGAGTGCTGCTTTAGGTACAAAACTGTTGTCTGATACTAAGTTTATCAAACATCACTATCTTCCGAAATTTCAGCTTCAACTTGAGAACAGGAAGCGTGTAGTTGAGGAGTATCTGGAGACGAACGATATACCATACTCCAGACCCGACGGCGGGTTATTTTATTTCATAGACCTCTCATCGTGGATGAATGATGGCAATGCCGTTGAAGATGGTCAAGAGGTACATGAACTAAGACTTTTAGAGAACATGATGGATCATCGTGTATTCCTCGAGCCAGGCACGGTACGTATGCGGCATCTTGGTCTTCTCCTAACATCTGGGTTGAGTTTTGGATATTACAAAGCTGCAAATGTCACTTTTCCGATTTCGAAACCCTCTAACAGTAGTAAAACAGGCGTTCTTCACAAACAGGCCAGGTTGGTTCCGGCTAAACTATGCGACTAGCAAGTTGACGTTTGAAAGAGGACTGGACAACCTGTCCAAATGCCTCTCATCCATAGACTTGGAGCCACGCAAACAACTCCCTGCAAGCAAGATAACCAAGCGTACTGGCGTCTGGAAAGTTCTTTGCTTTAATTAGATGCAATGTTGCTGCAAAGACGATGTGGATCAATGAAGAACCTGTGACATGAATCATAGGTCAAAAACTTGTGGTGAAGCCCTGTTCTGTCTGATTTCGTTCCGGTAGCGATGGATCAAAAAATATCAACTCAGACATGAAAATAAGCAGTTAATTTATAGAATTCAAATAAATAGAAATTCACACGATCATAATAAATGTTCTGAAAAAAAAACGCTTTCCTCATGTAATTCGTAGCAGTAGTTTCCATCGAGATGCTCAAACTTTAGGGTAACTCTCCCGTCCTGACAATAGTGCTGTGAAGGGAAGTTCGCTTCAAAGCGATGATCATACGCGGAGGGGTAAAAAAGGAAAGAAAGAACAAGACTTAGAAGTCCGTTAAATTCCAATGATAACATAGTCTTTGACACCCAGTGCTGCTATCTCTTGTACTCGTACCGTTGAGACCCACGTAACGATGAAATGGGGAAGGTCACTCGAACCGTGAACCAGGCTATGCCTAAGCGGGAAAATCCAAACGCCGTACCCTGTCGGCAAGGCCTTCAACCCAAATAGCGCGACTGCCATGATAGCGCAGGTTAAGATGAATTTAATGAGCTGGTTTCTCCGGCAAAGTCCCCTCCTTGCAGAAATTTACCTTAATGCGGTTATGGAAAGCCGGACCGCGTTAGTTCGTGCGTCGAAGGTCTACAGCTGATACGGGACCCCCATTATTTTAGTATTGGTCACTTTTGGGCGAAACTTCCACCATTTTCCATCGTGAGTGTCGTCCCATCTGATTGACCCCATGCATTGAGTAATAGTGCCCTGCGGTCGCATTTTCCAACCTTGGCGCAATTAAGCCAATATGTATTTCTCAAAAGCGTACTTTCGCCTTGCCACACTGGCTGTCTATACAGCACATGTCGCCAAAGCCTCCCCGGTCGACACTGCACAGATAAAATTGGACGTCGAGACCACGCCCATTGCCAAACTTGCCAACAAGATCCAACAAAGTGACACAATCTGCGATGCTGGATCTGCACAATGGACCGGCACCGTAGGCGTCGGCGAAGGTCGAGGTCTATTTTATTGTAAGCACTCTTGAAAATAATACAAACTGTCGCTCATATTTCTAACCCATCAAGGGTATTTTGAGAGTCGGCACGAGCCAGAGCACGCCCCATTGGTGATTTGGCTGAATGGTGGCCCGGGCGCATCCTCCTTGCTTGGGGCATTTCATGAGATTGGCCCCTGCAAAGTCGAAGATGGTGTCAAGGGAACACAGAGGAATGAATTGAGCTGGACAAATTTCGCAAACATGTTGTTTATCGAGTAAGTGAAAGCCGATGCATGAAATCCCCACGTTTGCTATAGAGACTGATTCTTTTGTTTCACGCAGTCAGCCGGTTGGTGTTGGATTTTCCAAGCCAAATGACACCATTCTTTGGGCGGACAATCTCCTCGAGGGTGGTGTAGACTTTGCAAGATTTCTCGACACATTCATCGAAGATCTATTCCCGGAATTGAAGGGACGTCCCATCCATTTTGCGGGCGAGTCCTTTGGCGGCAAGTATGTTCCGGTGTACGCTACCATGTCCCGCCGCAAATTCAGCTCCCTCATTCTTGTCGATGCCATGGTCGACTTTCCCAAGACCATTATTGGCCTTTACGAGCACCTTTGCGTGCGTCGCTCCATGTCACAGGCAGGCCATGTGCCACCCAAATATCTCAACGAAACGGCTTGTGCTGCCATGGAAAATAGTTATACAGACTGTGAGCGTGCTGCGAGATTCTGTGACGTCGTCTATGATGAATCTACTTGCATGGATGCGCAAACAAAATGCGCAAAAATGTATGAAATTTACATGGCTGAGGTTGTCCCAGGTGGACGTAATCCTTACGACGATCGGCTACGCTGTATTGATCCCCCCATGTGTGGTCAACTTGGTATGTCTTGTGTAATTTTTTTCGCTGTCAAAAAGGCGCACTTTTACCTCCAGCTTTCCCTCGATCTGGATGTGTCTAAGATCAAGGGCTAAATCGGTTTACCACAGGTATGCAAGCAGTTTCAACATATCTCAATACCGTCGAAGTGCAAGAAGCTCTGGGCTTTCAAACGCCTTTCAACTTTGAAGTTGTAAATATGGATCTAAACATGAAGTGGGAAAACCAATCCGATCTTTTTATGCCTTCGACGCGTGAGATTGCAAGTCTTCTTGATCACAAAAATACTCCCATACTCGTCCTGAACGGGAACAATGACGTAATAGTGTATGTATTCACAACTGTCGCGTTTCAGCTGGCAGACACAGAACTTGGCTGACACTCGGGATAGTAATAGTGAAGGTGTCGTTAGTATTTATGACGATCTTCTGTGGACCGGACACGCAAAATTCAAGCACCAAAAATTTCGACCGTTGCTTTTCCACCAACCCGATGGAACTTTAGCCATTGCAGGGCAGTTCAAAAGCGAAGGAAACCTGATGGTTGTGATAATTGATGAAGCTGGGCATATGAGCCCGATGGACCAGCCAATTGCAGTTTCAGAATTAATGACAAAGTGGCTCAAACATGGCGCAGAAACGAAATCTCATTTAGCCAAGTCTCAGAAGAGCAGCCTTAGGAAGGAGTTGTGATGTCGTTGCTCCTCAGACGTGTAGGTGCATAGAGCAGTTCTAGTGTAGTGTTTAGAGAAGAATTTCATGTCAAAAGAGACTGATTTAGATTGTAAAACATTCAAATTGGATTACACATCCTCGACGGACTTTGGCCCTGACGGATTGGCCTTGGCGAACAGAACAAAGCCGCCAGGGGAGGTGAATATGGCTCTCAGGGCATCAAATATCCGGGCATACCATTGGTAGCGAGGCGATGTGCCCAGTACATAGGCCTCTGGGCCACGCGATACCTCCACATACGACCACAGCCCTCAGAAAATACTGGATCCCGTCTGCTCTCCGAGCGTCAAGCTGAGGAGCGCTTGAGTAGTAGTTGGGTCGGTGACGACCAGCGAATGCCGAGTGTTGTATGTTTTTTTTGACTCGTTTTCTTTTTTGACTCCTTGACAGTTTCATTTGGCGAGCCTTAGACATCCAGTTCGGGAATACTGCACAAGGTCGGTGGCTTGTTGTGCCGTGGGGGTCAATACCTCGGCAGTACACCGATGCTGGGGATCTGATCGCGCAACATGCAGCATTTGGGGCTAAGGTTACGCTCTATAATCTATGATGGCAAAATTAATTGAGTCTTGCCATTAGAAAATAAATCCAGGCATATGATGGCTTGTTGAAAAGTGCGCTAAGCTGTGGTTGGCTCAATTCATCTGGCTTGTCTGTTAGCCCATTTTACTGACACAACACGCAAAGGCTAACCAGACGAACAGTAACAACTACAGGCCGGGTTATTTCGGGTCGTTTAGCACGCATCAATTGGTAAGAGTCTACTCCTGGTCGAATCCGAGCGAAAGTTTCAACAACCCTGGCGATTTAAGGGTGGACAGCCTGACCTCATTCGCGTCTGATGATATCCTACGCTTATCGAAGGCTTTGGTGGCTGCAACTACGTCGCGCAGTGCAGCCACGCCAATGTGAACCTAACGTGGAGATGCTGTTCAGGACCATTGTGAGTGGGTTACATTCAGGATCACTGATTCTACAGAAGACCACATGTGACCTTCGCGCTTCACTTTCTTCACTGGCTGCAACGAGAGCCAACATCAAAATTATATCCATCTTATGCAGCTCCAGGTTCCTGAGACACATCCTTTGCCAAACCAAAACTACGAACACTTTGTCCTGAATAATCTTGAACCCATCCAAATCCAACTTTGTAGTCTTTGAATCCTTCGTGATCGTTTGCCTGTACTTGGGCTAGATTTCGGCCTCTTGCAGCCGCAATAATGGACGAAGGCTTGGTATCAAGCATTGTCCCTGCCTGGAGCGCAGCCTGGGTTCCCAGCAGAACCGCAATCAATGCCAATAGAATACTCACTGTGTATACAATCCAGAGTTGAGTTTTGTTGTAGGCGAAAAGTGTTGTGAGTCGTGACCTAGTGCATGGATATGCCGTCTTCTCGCCACCAGGCCTCTTGCCGGAGGGGAAGGTAGCATTTTGAGCCCACGAAACCACGGCAAAGGATGGGTCTGATAGTAAAGATATGACGATATCTTCGTACATGTCCGGTATATCTCTGCGGAGATCTTTTGTTGGGAGATAATTCGGGAGGGTTATGAGTTTTGTCGAGAGAAGATTTGTGGTCGTTATGATGTTTGGCATTTTTATCGTGCCATTTAGGAAGCTCCGGAAGGTCTTACCCAGTGAGTGATAGGCGGCAACCCTGCGGTACTTGCCAACATCCTTTGGGAATATGTAATTGCTTTGTGGTGATGCTGTGATGTTGTCCCAGGTGCCGTCGTCTGCCATCTCATGGGGCTCATAATCTGTATCGATAATCCTCCTGATATACTTGCGGTCATTTATGTGGTAGCTCTGAATACCATTGACATACGCAAAGGTGACCCTGTATCCTACTTCGTAGTGTTCACATCCAATGATGACTGGATGGTACGCGTCATGCCAACCTTCCACAGATCTATTTTGAGGTTGTCGTACAGCATAGTTCTGGACAGTGGCGTATCCAATCCATATAATTGGCTCCGTTCGAAATGCTCCAAGGTGTTTGGGGTATGGAGGGTTCTGTTTTGGTATTCCGGCAAGTTCACTGTCTATCTGTTGCTGCGCGTATTCACCCGAGTAAGTTGCAGCAAGATACGAGAAATTTCCCTCTGGTATGATGTCGCTTGTGTTGAACGGCGGTAAGGAATTTCCTAGCCTTTTGACTTTGGAACCTACTCCGGACGCGAGCTCCTCACATTTGTAGCCGGGAGCGACAAATTCAACACTATAGGAGCAATTCCAGCTGGAAGTGCATATATCTGTTCCAGCGTTTTGTCGAGTGATGGGTTGCCGAGAGTAGACAACTCTTGAAATCAATGTTTTACTTTGCATGCTGGGTTGAGCATAGTAATCGAACGCATAGGGATCTTTCTCGCCAGGTAAAATTTCCGTAAGATCAGTAGTATTCCAAACCGAAAGCGAGACTGTATAGTTGTCATTCATTACAATCGGTTCCCTCCAATTCAGAAGCCCTTCAAGAGAAAAGTTGAGAGTGCGAGCTTCAGGGCATAAGCCCACCTCTTCTTTGATTCCACCAATCACTGAAAGAGTATTGGATGTAAAAATAACGATCAAGGGAGCGACCCATATGTAGAGTGCGAGAAATGTTGCTACTTGGGCCTTTTTGATTGCCCTCCAATCGAGCAGAGCAGTAACATCCTCGGCTGCGGTAAAGATGGAATCAACGGTGCCAAGGCGGATTACTTTCTGACGAACCGTCATCCATACTCTCTGTTCACGAGATAAGAGAACTGCCGCGCCAAAGCTTGCCTTGGCACAGAATGCAAGGACTGTGCCGTAGCGAAGAATGATTGCCTGGCTTTTGGCTTCTTTGCCATGGAGGCGCATATAAAATATATGATGCCCAATGGCAAATGCTGTTCCAGCAACCAGAAACAAGTACATGCCCCATGTTTCCTTCTGATATGCCGTTCGCATGTTGTAAATGAACGATGAAATTCGCCCACCGACATCACCTGGATGACATGTCGCAGTGTGACTTTGTATGTCATTTGGGCCCTGGGGGACATCAGGCACAAGCAAAGCTGTTCGGCTCTCGGTCGAGGGTGAGTTGCTCCTTCCGCCTATTTGGGGAATGAATTCAAAATCCGCTTGCTGCGAGCTCTCCACGAGAGATGGCAAACGCAGTTCGGTGTCGGGCGTCTTGGCCATGGTTAAACCCTCACTCTGAAGAACATAGCAGGATGTGATGCGGGGGCATTTGGCTTAGGCAAAGCCTAGAGGGTCGTGTATCGAACTCGTCTAGATGGATGAGCGAGATGTTGCAGGTTTTTAGTCTTGCCGTGCTTATGCTTTTGCTAAGACGAGCTTTTATAGCAAGAAGACTAGCGGCGTGCGTGAGGCTGAAGAGAGGCCAGATGAATAACCAAAAAAAGGCACCACGAGCCAAAGTATAACGATGTCTGCCTCAGCTGGATTTATGGGTGGTGCACGGGACTAAACAGAGTCTTGAAAAGCTCGATAATAACGCCAAAAAGACCCCAGTGCATTTTATGCCCATATATTATCTTGATTTACCTCCTACAATTGCTGCTAAATATCATCCTTGTATAATGCTTTGCGCCCGTGGCCAAATACATCATTTAGGCATGTCTATTCAGCCGTCCAACAGTCAGATATCACATTACTCGCACTGCCACAGCCACCGCAGACGGTGCAAAAATCCGTCAGCAGCCACCATGTAATTAAACCATGTCCGGCGATCTGGCTGTGAGCTAGGGCATATGGATTGAATCTTATTTTCCGTGACAGGTTGACGCGAAAATTCAGCACGACACGGATAAAATCTTTGGAGCCATTGAACATTGAAGCCATGCAATCTGTCGCAGAAAAAAAGAAGTTGGAATTCGATGGCCCATGTCTGGCTTATATATACGCCACGCTGATTGGCTGACCGGCAAAATTGTGCAGGGAGCTAGCTCGGTTCGCCTCAAAGTCGCTTGAAACTCTTCCCCGCTTCTGATCGTGATGAGAAAAACCGTTCAAGTGTGTACATCGTTAAATATTATTTGATCTTGGCCACCATGGTCAGTCTAAGCTTTGGCGGAGAGACTACCGCCATACTTTCATTTGTGTTGTTGACCTTGAGTTTTGGTGTAAGTTTCACAGTATTCGCCGGATGCACAGAAAGAACACGCTCCCAACAACAGGATATGTACTGATGAGACATTTCAGGCGGTATTGCTTCTTGCTTCTTGCTTGTATCATCTATTTCTACATCCCTTGTCCAAGGTCCCTGGTCCCAAGATATATGCGATATCGCAGCTTCCATATCTCTACCACCTTATCAAGGGGGACTGGCATCGAGTCCTGAGAAATCTTCATGGAGAATATGGCCCTGTTGTAAGGTACAGTCCCAAGGATGTGTCTTTCAATTCTGAGGACGCCTTCAAAAAGATTTATGGTCAGAAAGCAACGGGGGAGAAGGACTATGAAAAGGATCCCTCTTTTTACCTTCAATCTCATCCCACCGCCAGAAACATGATTTCGGCTTCCAATTCCGAACACAAACGGCAGCGGCGATTAGTAGCGCATGCCTTCTCCACCAAAGCGCTGAGCAATCAAGAGACTGCGCTCTATTATTATGCGGACTTATTTATCAACAATTTAGCCGCGCATGCGAAGAAAGAGGGCGGTCTTCTCGATATTGTTCAGTGGTATAACTTTGCAACATTTGACTTGATTGGAGAGCTTGCATTTGGGAAGTCCTTCGACTGTCTCAAAAGCGGAGGCTACCATCCGTGGGTAGGCCAGATTTTCGACTCGATTAAGCTGTTCCCCTTCAAGCAAGTCTTTATCCGGCTAAATTTGGTGAGTGCGGTCAATATGATTATCCCGGCCTCCGTAAAAAAGGGTGCCCAGGAACATCGAGCATTCAGCACCGCGACGGCGTTGCAGCGAATTGAGACAAAGAATCTTGCTAAAGAGGATTTCATGACCTACATTCTTCGCTACAACGACGAAAGGGGGATGTCAACAGACGAGATCACTGAGAATGCAGCACTCATCGTTTTAGCGGGAAGCGAAACCTCGTCAACGCTTCTGAGCGGCGTGACTTATTACATCCTTCGTCACCCTGCTGTTTACCATAAACTCGTCAAAGAAATCCGGGCCGCCTTTAGCACTGAGGAAGAAATAACCTTGACACGATTGGGTCAGCTTGAATACCTGTTAGCTGTCTTGAACGAAGGCCTCCGTATATGTTAGTCTCCGTCTACATTCATCATGCCTTTTTGCCTTTCGGTTAGCAACTTGTACTGACAGTATCGTCAGATCCTCCAGCACCAACAAGCCTTCCCCGTCTGATCCCACCTGGTGGGGATATGATTGGTGGCTATTGGATCCCAGGAAACGTACGTTACAGAACGGTTGCTTGGCACATATCCCTGGCTGACTCTCACCCGCCATTCCTTATAGACCACAGTTTCTGTCTCGCAGTGGACGGTATTTAGGTCAGCGTCTCACTTTCGCGATCCCGACAGTTTTGTCCCAGAGCGATGGATGGGTGACGCGCGATATGCGGACGATCACAAAGACATGTTTCAACCATTCTTGACAGGCCCCAGAAATTGCGTTGGTCAAAAGTGAGTAACGGCGATTTTCCATTTTGAAAATGTGAGAACAGACTAATGAAATATTGCAAATAGTCTTGCTCATGCGGAGATGCGACTGATGCTTGCTCGTCTGCTCTGGAAATTTGATTTGGAGCTGGAAGCGGGCAATGAGGATTGGATAGATCAGAATGTCTATGTCTTGTGGGAAAAGAAGTCTCTCATGGTGAGACTGAGTGAGGCTATCAGGGAATAGCCCGAGTTAGTGGTGCTGGTATCAAAATGCACCAGCCAGTTGCATTCAAATATATTAACGGCTGTAGGTAATGATGTATATGGTTGATTCTGATACATTGTATGACTGTTTCTCAATGCTTAAGACGTACACCTGCGACTCGACAGCCAAAAGGCTCCATCGGCTGTGCGAACAATTAATTTCAGAGGTCAGGGTCCACTATTTTCTCGCGATCAAGCATCCTTGAAGTCCTGCAATTAATCGCATTGGTGACATAGAGTGACTTCAATAGTTAAAACAAATAAACCTCTTTGTATCAAGCAACTCAAGGCTTTATTGGCTACCTTAGGTATATCAGTATTGTCTATGAGCGTTGTTGTTTGGTCGTGTATTTAAATTCAGATATGGTCCGACTCCGTTGCTATCGACCCCTGAGTGAATTGGCTAATTCTCGTTCCCATCATCTGACAGCGTTACTTAATGGAGCGTTAACATGGATGGAGTGTTTCCAAAACTCCTCGACCATCTGTTAATTAACTAGTCTCACTTGCAATCTTGAGCTTTCGCGGAATGTTGTTGTCTTCGCCAGAATATGCCGTCACCAGCCAGCGTTCATCAAACGGTTGTAACTTATCTACGAAACGCAGATCTGTTGAAACTCGGATCCGATTTGTTGGAGACTGATTTTTCGCACCCGCATGAATCGTGAAGGGGGTGTGGAAGACAACATCGCCGGCCTCATAATTTCCCTAGCCGCGAGAAAAGCGTCTTAGCTGCACGTAGATTCAAATAAACTCGAATCAAGATGTCTGACTCACCACCAGCCAGCAACGAGACCATTTCTCACCGAAGTAACTTGCGTTCTGGTCAATCCAGCCACCAACTTGCATGTTCCTGTTGAAGGCAGACATTCTTTCCTCGTCTGAAAGACCGGCGTTCATATTTGAGAAGTCATCTTCGTACTTCACGCCAATATCATGAGCTCTGTCGAGATAAATCAAGCCGCCACCTTCAACTTCAACATCGCCAATTGGCACCCATGCGGTGACGCTTGTCGGCGGTCCATGTCTGAGAAAAATTTGATCGTAGTGAACTGGGGTCGTCATACCTCCGGGAACTGCGCAGCGAAGAATGGAACGTGGTAAGCAGTAAGAGTCTTCAAAACCAACCAGCTTACCCACAAATGGTTCCATCAGTGTCCCTATTTGGTTCTTAAAATTCCGATACTCACCACATTGATGGGCTTTGATTGAATTCTCGACGAATTTGCCTTCATCAGGGACCCCAGCCGCAAGACGAACGGCGCCAGGAAGCAAATAGTCTCGCCAATCTGAACCAGAAAATATACCGTCCCTGGCATTCGTTCCTGGCTTAAGCATTCCAGTGCCTTCATTCACCATGCCCAAAAACTTCTCACGGAAGTCATTTACCAGATCTCCATCAAGGAGCCCTTTAACCTGAGAACATGTTAGACAGCATGATGAAAAAAGGTCCCAGAAAATGACTTACCCAGAGAACACCATCTTCCCAATACTTCTTTCGAAGCTCTTCTACTGGTGCGTCAGGATAAGAAGGCACGAGGTATTTGGTGTTCTCTATCTCCTTGTCATTCCCATAGAGCACTGGAGGAATTGATGGATTCGAGGTTTGGCGATGAAATCCAGCCTCCAAGTCCAGAGGGCTGCTGTTTGCTAGAGTTGTGGTAGCCATGGTATTTGTGGATTGATCGAATTTCTGTGTTGGTTAATTTAGAGACCGAAAGTGTGAGGAAATTTGGCAGAGGCAGGCGAAAGGTTATGAGGAGCCTATTTATGTTATTTGGATTGCCCACTTCTCTTCACCCTCAGATGAGATACTTTCACTAGCTAAGGATGACTGTAGCCAATAATTCAGGAAGGATTCTCATGAGACACTAAAAGCCTTCGGCAAACTGTCATGGAATTTCCGTATTAGGAAAATCATCAAGTCTTCGGTCCGGTCAATCTGCAGGGTTACCCCGCAAGAAATGCCATTTTGACTGGGCCACTCCACACCAGCATTTAGATACGTAGCAAGTGACGTGGCGCTTGCAGCAACTTTCCAACCGAAACGCCCCACGGCAATGTCGAAATTTAATACACGATATGACTCTCCACTATGAGTCAAAATTCTGTTTCACTATGCTTGACAGGCTTTCACAGGCTTCAAGCGTGGATTATTATTCAGAGAGGTGATCTAGAACTCCTGGGTCAAAGAACTCACCGAGCGCCGTGGGATCAAAGAAAAGATTCGACCAAGGCCCGATGACATCCAAGGAACTATCACTAAAATCCAGCACATGGTCTTCTATCCTGGTGCTTCCAGCTACATTAGCCGGTCTCCCTAACGCTGTGCATGCGTCATTGGTTGTGAGTCCGCTCAGCTCATCCAACACTCTCACGTATCGTTGTCCAACTGGGTCCGCCTCTATAGCAGCAGGAAATGCTGTCTTTGCTTCTTCAGCAGTACGACGCAATTCAGTAGCCTCTGGCCATAAATGACAGTACATGAATAATGTACCGATTGCAGCGAACTGCAAGTACATAACCATGGTGAATTCTCTAGAAAACAATCCTCGATCGGCCAAATGATTGCATTCGCATACAATCGTATTGGCCGCCTGAATGGCTTTGTCATGAAAGCCTTTGACCCAATCATACTGCTGACTAGCTCTTCCAGATTTCGCTAATCCAAGAGAAAATAAAATAAATGGGCGACAGATGAGCAAGATTGTATGTGCATATGTCAGCTTGAGCGTGGATGCTTGTCTCTGTGCAAGGATACACAATGCTGATGATGGAAGGGTCGTATGGTTGAGGTACATAGGAAGGCTTTCTTTCCACAAGGTAAGACTACCTTCCAGTTGGATCGCCAGGTCACGAAGACTTTGAATATTATGATTGCAGCCCTCTGGTCCATATATCTTGCGCAATACCAACCCCAAAGTCTTTGCCAGTCGGGTATAATACACCAGTCCAGCTGCCGAGCAGAATGTATCTTGTGGTGTAGGTCGACATGTTAATGGTGTAATGTCCTCATCATTTGCCAGTGTACATTCTTCCTGGTCTATATCTATGTCATGCAGGGCATACGGCCGACCAAATATGCTACTGATGAGCTTATCATGAATGAATATAGCCCACAGAAGTCTTTTGCGATACTCATGTGCTACATAGCTGGTTATTGGCCGGGAAGATCTCCGATGAAGCCCAAGTGCCTGTGCATGACGAACCACAACCCCAAATAGAGACCACGCCTCGTGCATGCGGGAGTGATTCAAAAGGTACAAGGAGATGAGCAATTCGGATTGTAACGAAGCGAAAGTTGTGTGGTTGGATTCCTTCCGACGTTGACACTCAGCCATTTCATAAAATTGCACGCTGCTTTGGTTAGCTACTTCACCAAAGCAATACTTGAAATGAAAATTCTCATCATGAAAAAACCTTACCTGGACATGTAGCCACACCATACATTTTTCACTGGGGAGTAATGTGAGCCCCAGGCGAGTACCATGTAGATCAGGGCTAATTTGTCCGAGGCAAGCTGGTGTGAGGCACTTGGATCATATAGTTTTTCATAATCAACAGTTAGGCTGGGTTGATGCACAAAACGTGATGTGGCAAGGCCAAACTCAAAATAGTTGCTGATCAGCTGGTCCGCAATTTGCTTCAGGGGCATCACGCCGGGGCCACCCGACGAAGCCAAGGGATAGTCGCAAAAGTCGATGGGCATTGATGGCAAACTCGCTAACCTCTGCTTGGCAAGATTCAAAAAGACAAACTCAGATGCACCGCCGTGTATATGTCCATACTGGTCTTCTTGTAGTGGAACATCCGGTGCGCCGTCATGTTGCTGAACGTCGTGGATCTCGGTTAATCTTGTTGGTCGGGACTCGGGGACACTTACGGCATCCCAACGCGAGTCAATTGAAGTCACTGCGCATGCTGGAGAGATTGCGCCATCGGCATCCGTTCTTCCACTAATAGATAAGCGGGCTAGTCGGCGGGAGGAAGACACTGTTGGCGTGTATTTGCATTCTTGACCGTTATTTTGACATCGAACACAGGGCTCATTCCCGGAGCACCGAGCCTTCTTCCTGAATCGCTTCGTCAACAAAAAGTTCGGGTTCTCACTGGATCAATAGACCGCACTCACTCTCGGCAATAATTACAAGCTTTACGCATCCTGGGAGGGGCTGCAACGCCCCTCGCTGTATCATCCGCACCCCGGCGCCTCCTCTTCCTGCCATCGACCGCGGGGTATTGGAAGGGCACCATGAGTTTGGAAGGTCCTGTAATTTTCTGTTGCGTCATGGTCTAGGTAATAGACTTTGAATGGCCAGGTGTTGCCGCTGCAAGTGGCTTTAGAAAAAATGGGCGAGCGACTGTCGATTTTCCCCTTTGGGGAAATGAGGTCCCCGTTGCCGGGACTGCGATGTGTCGTGCTTGCGAGGACGTGGAAGGGTTTCATCGAGCCGCTATTTCCGATCCAATATTAAACAAAAACTAATTCTCAGATCAAATAAACACAAATTCATTTATATGAGAAATCTATGATATACTACTTGTTTGTTGCAATTTTTTTTATCATAATATCATAGTAAAATGATATTCTGTAGGGTAGCACGTGACCGATCACAATTTTTTCATCCCCACTAAACATACTCTCATGACTGGTACATTTTGCAGCCATCCATGAGCCTATTCCTGATCAGGCAATTCACTTCAGAAATTTCCGGGCAACTTGGAGAGAATTGAGACGATGCAAGATGCCGAGAAATCGGGTGCTGGTTCTTAGTCTTGTCCGATAACCGACAAGCACTTATATGGTAGGCGTGCTGGGTGTTGTTGCCAGCATAGAAGCGAGCCTTCACATAGCCCACGATCTTGCACTCCAAAATGAGTTATTGAACAAGAATAAATGTGATGACTTTGTTGAAAGTTGTTTCAATTTGCACATAAGCTGAGATGCACTTAGAGTTTTTTCCGCATGACAAAAGTACAAGGGATTACACGCTGGCTGAATTCTGTAAGATCACCTTCATGCTTACAGAAAACAATTGCGGTGGGCCAAAGTTCTAGGGTTCTGCTCAAGTTAACGTTGAATTGTGAGGGCATGATTTCAGAGTGAAATGTTAACTTGATTCATCTCGGGCTAACTATTCGCCGGAGGCATACTTACTTGCAACCGTCTATTCAGTTGTTCCCGAGCATTCTCGATATTGATGCCGCGTTACCTATGAGCGGAAGGGTCTGTCATGAGACCCATGGCAATCGGTCGCTTTTCAATCCTTATTCTGTGTAATAAATCTCACAGAGAGCTTCAGACTCTGATGGCCTGTTCCAAATACCTGGCCAAAACTTCATAGGGAATACTAAAAAGTAATCACAGGATTGGGGTGAATGGCAATTTCTCTCATTCAGTTGTCGGCCGGGAGCCGATTTCTGAACGTTCGGAGAAAACGATTGAAGTCCTGACAGCCGAAATAGATTTCGAGATAACATTTTCTCATGGAAACACGAGTGAGAGGTCAATGTCATTGATTACGGCGTCTAGAAATATGCCCCCCCGACTGCTTCAAGTATTCGTAATGGGATAGGATAGTATTCAACTTTTCACAGCCTTGAGATCGGAACATGTATGGGTCGCTGGCAAGACCCGACTGCACTTTGGTGTAGGTATGTTGGTAATTTTCGTCGAAACGACACACGAATCAGACAATGACGGTAGCGTCGGGGTCGCTATCTATCTGGTCGCACAGTATATTCAACTGAGTCATAATATAGTAGCTGTAGTGAAGAAAACAAGAAAGAGTAGATGCAGTACAGATTCTAGGTCTTGTACCTCAGAAATAGATGTACGGACCGGTTTTTCGCACAACACGTGCAGACCCTGTCGAGAGTTGCCAATGTTTGCGTCATGTGCATATCTGTGGGAGATGCGATAATTCCCACTTGTAATCCTGGCGAAGCAATCATTTTCTCAATCGTAACATATGCCTTCACACTGAAGGGCGCCAAATTCTCCTCAGTCCACTTCAGTTCATTCTCCATAGGAGAGCAAACATTTATTCAAAGCGTCTGGTAAAAATGCACGCCGGCAATAACAGAAATTGTGAAGTCACCTTTATGTTCCTTCTAGAGTGTGACTTGAATCTCTCTATTTCAACGTCTACGAGTGAATTTCCATAGATTCATAGAACTCGGTTTCGCATTACGTAAAGCTCTCATGGGATTTGATTTGACAGGTTAAAGACGGAGAATTTCACACTCCGGTAAAGGGTAATGGAGAGGCATAAAAATCCTACATTTGTATCATTTATCACACCTGTTGCAATTTGATATCTGAATAAAACGACGATGGTAGATTTCTTCCAACACAAACGCGCGACCGATGCTCCGTTGATCACGCGGGGCTAATTTGATCCGCCATTGCTGACATAAGTTCGTCAAAATCAATGGACAAGTCAGAGAGCTCCAATTGCCCCAAAATTGATTCACCCTCCACGGACCTTGGGGTGGAAACGCCCACAGAATCAGACGTTAGTTCACTTCCCAAGGCGGACTGGCTGGTCGCGAATGACTTCCAGGATGTCGTTCGCTGAACAGATGCATTGGCTTCGAAATTCGACGATGGATAGGTTGTTTGCGCATCGGGCGCAGATTCGAAAGCTTTGCAGACTTGATCAAATGTCCGAACAATGACTTCATGGATCCCATCTTCGTTTGAGATAGACACGAGCCCACCACTGTGAAGGTTTTGTATCAACGTAGATGGAAGATAAGCACTAACGAACTCTTGAAACCGATTTAAATCCATGGATGGCTGCGGATCAATATAAGGCGATTCAGGCTGGGGGTTCTCGGGAAATAGGATGTTCCAGATTGCAAACCATTGTTCAGAGATTGAGACGTCACGCTTTGACTTGCGAGCCAGCTGTCTTGACTGAGAATAAGACACCCCGTCCAACTTGGCATTCGGATTCAAAGTACATCCCGGGGCTGAATTCATGTGCGCCATCTGAGCTTCTGAATCCGCAAATATGGTGCGACAGCGGTCACAATAGTGTTTTGGCGTGTGCTTTCTGGCTAAGTGTTGCTTGACGTATGATATCTTGTCCATCCTGAGTTTGACGCATCGATAGTGTTGCACAGGGTCTAGCTTCCAGAATGGACACGCTAATAGCCGGCAATGGTGGTCATCATACTGTAAGCGGGATCTTTTCTGTGGTGTAGAATCGTCAGAGCGCCGGTCGGGGTCCTCGTCACCATCGTGCTCTGTCCGTTTGGACGAGTTGTTGCGTGATCGTCCTCTTTTGCGACCAAGTGATTGCCCGCGATACTCGCTCGGTGTGTGCTGCCCAGCTTCCTCTGGGCGTCTTTCCCCTTCCTTCGGTACTTGCATACCCGGGACCTTCCATCGTAGCGATATCCCAAACTTTCGTGCTCGATGCCACAGCTGCCAGCGTGGGGTGATGTCAACCCTCAAATATGACCCGTGGAAGACGACGTAGTAACAAAATGCCAGTAATAGAGATATGAAGAGACAGAAGAGCCAGTGGTACTGTGATATCTGTCTAAAGGAAGGTTCTGTGTCTTGTGCGGCTGGAGAAAAGCGCAAACTTGATAATTCGTATCGATCGGGGAATAACCGGCAAGCCTGGGGGTATGTTGTTGCTATTCCTTGTCTATTGGGTGACAAGGTTGGTGTCATTGCATAGACTTGGGCCTTGCCATAGGAGTCTAGCTCTGGAGGTTTATTCGTTCGTAACTCGATCGATGCGAAGTGGGCTTCGAAGGAGATGGTGTTGAATAGACGCTCCTCCATCGCTAGCGGATTTAAGGCAAAGCTTGCTAACGAAAGGACAAGCCGCAATCCGAATTTCTAGAAAGACTATCGGTCAAGAGATCAGGGGTTTGCTCGAATAACCGTCATAGATGGCATTATCTGCCCGCATGAGGCCTCTTTCGTCAAACAATTGGGATTGTCATCAGGCCATCATCTGTTGTATAGTCATCCGTGCCTCAGGCCACAATATTACCATTCACGTGTCAGTGCGGGGGAACAGGGGCAATGCCACGCTGTGTTCCGACTTCAAGTGTAACATACTGCGTGGCTGAATGCCCTCGCACTCCACTCCAATAATTCTAATGCCTACGCATTAGAATTATTTCCGCAGGTCATTTCTACTCTGTTTACCAAAGGTTCGAGGGCAAGCCAACAAAATATTTATTTGGATCTAGAGTCTGTGGCAGGCAGTCTCGATTCCTAGTCTAGATTTTAATGCTCGGATGCTGTCTGACCCTTCGAGCGGGCACCTTTTACGACAATCCTCGGAGCAGAAATATCCACAAGCGGCGCTTTCACGAATCCCGAGGATTAATTCAACTAGAGATTGTCAAATGTCGTTTCCATTGTCTGAACGAGAATGACAGGGCCGCCCACATGGTGGTTGTGTCAGCACTAGCCCTCGGACTTTTCAACTGGTTTCCTCAAGACAGACAGCCTTTACACCAAATTGGCATGCCAAATTTGCACCCATTAGAGCCCTTATTACCATTCTTGGAAGGTTATTGAATTCATTAAGAATAATTAATGACGACAATTTGGACACGGTGCAATGGTGCGACTCCGTCATCACATATGGCTCCCACGCGACAGAGGCTCCAGGTAATGCCCATTACCTCCTGGTTTTCCAGCGCCCGCGGCCTCATCTTGGGCCCCACAAAATCCTTCCCGTCTGGTCAAATGGCCGGCCCTACAATTGTAAAAATTGATGCCAGTGGTCATGGATGGGACACGTGAGCCGCCATGCGTCTTGTCTCATCCCCCCCTACCTTCGCCAGCAGCATCCAACTTTGAGGTAATATTCGGGGTCATGGAAGCAAATCCGGATGCTGCGGGTGCTTAACGAAACAAGGATCGAAAATCGGTATGCTTCGGGTCCAGCCGTAAAGACGGCTTGGTGAGGGACGGCTGACCAGGAAACGAGCCCAACCATCTCCCAGGTCCAGTTTCTGCGCTTGCTGGAAAGTTCGAAATCGCAAATTTGTTACCGCAGGCTTGTTTGATCGTGTCTCGGTGTGCCAATTCAGGCCCATCCTGTGTTGGCGCGCGCGCTGTGATAGGTCCTGTTACCTTAAGCCACCATTACCCAGTGTTGCATTGCATTGTCCAGCAGGACATTCTTCAGCTATCCAATAGGTGTCGCCCTAATTGCACTGGACAGTACTTTGATGAAGATTTCAGCAGTCGCCCTCCCCCGCTCACTTCGCGCTCTTGGAGACTCCTCACAGCAAAGACCCACGCATCAGCGTCGTGAAAACCCATCACTAAATCGTTAGCCCCATTTATACCAAGCACAATATCATTTGAACACATAAGACTTTGATTAATGGTTCCATTCAGCACTTGCTAGAAGCGCACCACAGTATCAGGTCCACGACATCATCTCGTTTCAGGATAACACACTTGAGTAAAGGCATTTTCTAACACCCCCTGGACTACTCCATCATGGAGAAGCAGTCTCAGACAGTCAGGTCAGTTGTGAATACGGCGGACTTATGGCTGATGAAAATGTTAATGATGTCACCAGTGATTACCAGGCACAGGATCCGCTCCGACCCGAAGTGAACGGCCATGACCCTTCTTCTGTCCAGGCCCGCCTGGCCCTTGGTGAATCTGCAGCACCTACTGTGACCCGCATCAACGCATACATGGACCTTTTTGCACGAGTGGATATGATCCCGGTCGAACCGAATCCGACCGACGAGTCGAAGCCGCTGCAAGGGGAACTTCTTGGCCGAAATATGTTTGGGAACGGATCGGGAACCCCAATAATGTCAGCCGAAAACTCACTTGCAGTGCAGACGTCTCAATTCCAAGAGGAATCGCTTAGTCTCGGCGAAACAGCGGATACCTCCGGCCAACTTGCTCTCAGTAAGCTCAGGGACAGCCCTGAGTTGGCCGAGATGATCAAAGGAATAACAGGAGGAAGTTTGGGTTTCGAGAAGAGACTTGAACCTCGAGAAGATGATCCTTCCTTGCCAGCTATGCTGGCCGAGCTCGACGAGATTGCAGACCGAGGCGAGATGACTCTTGGTCCAGCCCTTTTGCTGTGCATCTCTTATACTGAGGCTCCCTCGACAGTTGAGACTCGCCCGTCGGGATTGCCGAACCATTGAATGACAGAGACCGACGTCTTGGTTGGGTACGTGGTACGTGACTGTGTTTTGTAGAGCCGCGAATACGGTTGTTGGATGGTCGGCGAAGCATAAGAAGGGATAACAGGAGCAACCCCTGTGCGGGCGTGTGTGGCTGTTTGCAAGTCAGAAGTTCCAATTGACATGCTCACCTTTGGGAATGCTCAGGCCTGGCAGCTTTTGGTTTGACTCGTTCTGCTGGGCCGTTCATCACAGTGCCCAACTGAACAAGAGGCTCGCCCGAAAGGGTTCCTATTGGTGTTCTTGTGGTTTATGTGGAGTGGTCGTGAGGGGTAACAGAAACCGAATCTGTGAGGTGCGAGGAAAGGCGTGAAGACAGAGCGAAGGATGGTAAAACTGCCGCAATCACCAGGCGAGGCTTGAGCCGTCGGTAAGAAACAGAAGAAGTTGTAGGAATGCCAACTTGGTAGTTCTTCAGCATTCCGTTCCTCGTTGCAGAGCACATTGTGCCTTTGCATCTGGTTGGGTGACTGTAGAAAGCCCACTTGGTGCCTTTGCATCTAATTGGATGGTTGTCGATAACCCACTCGGTGCCATTTGATGTCATTGGCCCAACTTCACAATTGCTCGTTCTGTAGAAATGCGTCAGCAAGATACCAGCGTTCACGTTTGCACCTCGCAGACAACAACCGGGCCAAATCACATTCATATCTGCATACAGGATTGTAAGACGGGGCCACAAACCGCTTGATCACTAGAATTATTGGGACTTCTAGGCAGACTCGTCAATCATACTCCCCGCCACCAACAGCGTGACTATTGGCCAATTCGTGGTCACGAGCGCCCAAGCTTACTTACATCGCATGGAACCTCCCCATTCAACCAGCGGGGACGCTCTTGAGGGAGTGGCGAGATAGAATCATCATGCATAGAGCCTCTCCAAGCTCATGAAGGTGCAAATGCTATTTGGTAGAATGAGGCTCCGTAAATAAAGACCAATAACAAGGTCTGGGCGCAGTTAATCATACTATCCACTGGCCAAAACGATTGGACAGAGATGAGGCCGTCAACAAGCGTTTACACGCCCACCAAACCAGAGGTTTTGCCTGCGAGTGGTTGGTTTCTCATGACACACGTTTACGCGGCGGACTTAGGTACTTGTTCCTTTTCTTTCTGATAATACAGATCTTTTCTTTCCTTCTCTGGCGATAATTATTCTTCATGTTAAGCGGCATCTACACAACAACGGTGTGAAAGGCCAACTAATGCCCTGCATGAGTCTTTGTGACGTGTGTAAGGAAGTGCTACCCGATTGCAATGGACAAGGCGGAAATTCGGGTTGGAAAGATGTTGCTTCCGGCCGCTTTTCGGAACTTAAAAAACATAAGAGATCATGCCTTTGTGCAAATCTATCAGCAATTATCTTTTACTATCGGAGATGCTCCAATCAATCAAAAGGGCTGCGCACTTCAGGAAAGAATTCTGTCCCATTATATCTGGGATACGGGCAGTTTTTGGGAGTGTGACGGATTCATAGCGAGCGAAGTTGCCCTCATTAAGCGTACCGGGTCGGCGTCTGACCTGAATCGACGAGATTTGATGATTGACTCTGGAAGGAATTGAAAAGAGTATCCTGGCCATTCATAATAATGCGGTACATGGCAATTTCCATGACTTTTAAAGAGGACAGGCTGACTGCTATTTCTGACATCGTACGTTTGCTTTCGTTTCGTCTTGGCCATAGATATGTTGAGGGGGGTGGGGGGTTTGGATTGAATTCTGGCAATCCGACCTTCTATGGAACCCTGAAACAAACCAAAGAGATATGCCTTCCACAGGTCGTTAATTTCACCCAACACTCGGCAGCCGCCTCTGAGTGTGCCCTCATGGTCGTGGGCCGCTTGCCCAGGATGCATATTGTGGAAGCTTATTTCTCATCTCAGAGTGGATTATGCTGAGAAAAAGATAGAATCTTTTGATTTCTCGGGAGTCTGGCCTATGCCAATGCTCAAGAGAAATTACATTGACTCAGTGAGCAAGGGTGCTCTAGGGAGCTTCGAGGGTGTCTTAAATCTGACTTGTAAAAAAAACAAGTTGCAGGTTCAACAAGCAACCAGGCCACAAAAGTGGCATACAATTGAAGTTATAAAATAGGATGGGCCATTAAAATCTTGTTGCCTTGACCAAAAAAAAACAAATATGTTAATATCTTCTTCCAAAACAAACTTTGCCCTAATGAATCGGAGATAAAGTTAGCCCCTTGCTACCGATCGGCACCCTTCATCCGACGCCTTCATCGTCAGTCACTACAACCAAGCGCGCCTCGCCTGACCACACCCATTACATTATATCCTTGTTTTTATTAATAGCAACAACAACATCTGGAAGAACAAAAGGGAATTTAGAAATAAGATTTACCCGGGGGGTTGACTGACTAAGCCGGCGAGCCAGGGTCAGGCCCCGCTCCTCTCCTTTAAAGAAGGGGTAATATAACCTATATCTATATCACTAGTATATCTAAGTTTTATAACTTTACTATACAATAATAATACTATTTAAAGCCTAAATTAATTCAAATTAAATATTTATATTTATCTATATCTTATGTAATTATAATTTAAATTTCAGATAATTCTAAGTAATATATAGTTATAACTATATATACCTATTTAGTAAATAGTATAGTTATATATATAACTATACTATTTACTAAATAGGTATATATAGTTATAACTATATATACCTATTTAGTAAATAGTATAGTTATATATATAACTATACTATTTACTAAATAGGTATATATAGTTATAACTATATATACCTATTTAGTAAATAGTATAGTTATATATATAACTATACTATTTACTAAATAGGTATATATAGTTATAACTATATATACCTATTTAGTAAATAGTATAGTTATATATATAACTTATATAAACCCTACTTTAGCTTAGTAACTTATAATTAATAAAGTTATTTATTTATATTATATAGTTCTACCTCTTATAAAGAAATATATATCTTTACTAAAGTCAAATAAACCTTTTCTTTTAAAATAAAAGAAAGAAAACTTTCTACTAATCTTAATACTAAATAAAGAATATACTTTAATTACTTTTATTTAAATTATTAAAAAAAGTATATTTATTATTACTAAAGTTAGTTTAATTAATTATATAAATTTTATATAAAAATATTAAATTAATAATATTAAGATTAAATTATTTAAGACCTAAGTAAAAAGATTTTATAAAAAGTATCTAAAGATTTAATTTAATAAGTCTAAAATTAAAGAGATTATAAAAACTAGTATAGAACTTAATATACTTAAAATAGAAAAGTAATATAAAGAATTTTATATTATTATAAAATAATATAATATTTATTTAGTTAATTTATAGAATTTTAATAAAATATTACTATAAATTAACTAAATTAACTTATTATTAAAAATATATTTAATATAAAAAAAGAAAAATACTAAACCTATAACTTTCTAACTAAAAAACAAAAAGTCACTTACCTTTATTAATACAATTAACACTACTAGATTAACTATTCTATCTTTCCTTATTCTTATAGCTAAGGTATTATTAAAAAAATATATTATAACTAATATTAATAACTATATAATTCTCACACATACAAAGACTAGCTTTAATAATAATCAATAAATCTATCAATAATTATAATACTTCAATAAATACTCTTTTTCTTTAAATAATAATTTTAATAATTACTCAATTAAGAGTTAATTTAATTATAGACTTTATATTAAAAGAGCTAATTAAAATTATT
>KV875271.1:3246-184889 GCA_001879505.1 Calonectria pseudoreteaudii
ATATATTTATTAAGAATATAGTAAGTTAAAGTTTTTATATTAATTAATTTAATTAGAATCTCTTATCTATATATACTTTAATTAACTAAATCTTATAATATTAAAAAAATTAAAAATATAAAATTAAAAATATAATATTTAAAAAAAATCTTATTTATATATATTTTAATTAATTAATTTTTATATATTTTAAGATTTTAATTTTATTAAAATTTTAAATTTTTTTAGAAAATAAATTAAAACTTTATTAATAATAAATAAATAATAATATATATAGAAAGAGAGAAAAGAAAGAGAGTAGTAAGCATGTAATAGTAGTACATAGCTAATAAACCCTTTTCCTTATCTCTCAACAGCATTTTACAAAATCTGAAAACTCTTACCATCAATACACTACTACCACTACCACTACCACACATAGCCACTACTGCCACCATCACCACACGCACATACATACACACATAAAAGGTTGTCAGAGCCAGGTGCAAGGGCAGCCCTAATAGAAATCTTCTGGAAGGAAGCTTCTTTGAAGAGCATAATGTTTATATATCATAAATTTATTCTCAGTTCTCTTCACATGGCTATGCTATCAACCTGCTGCTCCTAACCGTACGACAGATTTCCTACACACTGGACCCAGAACATTATTGACAAGTGACTCTCATATCACAACTTGATGATACTCAACAGTTGATGGCCGACCGAGCCGGTATGGTAATTTCTGCACCAATGGAAACAACTGAACCAATTTCTGGGTTTGCATTGGCCAATGCATCCAGAGCCACTCCATTCTTCAAGGACAGGTCCCACAAACTATCACCATCCACGGCAACATAGGTGGTTTGGGCCGCTGCGGATAGACAGCATTGCGTCCCGCTAACTGCAGCCTCACAGCCGGATGGAGCATAGGTCAGAGTCTGACCAGCGTAAATGCTATTAATGTCGGTTATGGCATTGGAGGTTGCAATATTGCAGACACCAACTCCGAAGCTGCTGGCGATGTTGTTCAGATTCTCCGCACTTGTCACCACATGTGTCTCGGGGGTGCCACATTGACGTGCTGCCTAGTTCATGAAGAAAGATTAGATGAGAAGTGGAAATGGGTAGGGCGAATTCTACCAGGTCTGGTGCCTGTGTCGGCAATGGTGGAGTGACAGCCGCACTTGCCATCGAAGCAAGGAAAACCACTGAAGTAACCTTCATGATGTTAGATAAGTAAAAAGCGCGTAGGTTGGATATGTGAAATAGTATGCAAACTTGAGAAGGACGATATTGAAGGATGTCGATAGTTATGGAAATGGAGATGCTGGATATATATAGTCTTCATCTACCTTGCCTTCTGAACTAGGAACGAATAGATATTGAATTTTGGACTAGTTCCATGTGGTCTCTTTTTGGAACGGAACGAGCGGCAAAACCCCCCCATGAAGCTCCGACAACCTGACATGAAGCAGTGCTCTCGGCAATGCATTGTTAAGGAGACCGACTTCGTGACCAAGCAACAATGGGCTGATTTTTGAAGTAAAAGTCATATCTGGACATATCATTCTGCAGGTACTCTCTAGATTGTGAACTTAAATCCTTCCGCAAATGGATAATGGTGCTGTCACTACACTGGACTAAGTCTATCCTTGGAGCACCTCGTGAGCGATGTAACGTGGATACATCGTACTTGTGTGAGGAAGTAATCTAGGCCTTTCTGGAACAAAACCAGTTAGGCATTAAACTTTTGTTTATAGCGTGAACAACAGCATTGACGAATGGTGACTTGTTGCAGCGCGAAGTAAAGAAACGCATGTGGAGGATGCAAGCAAATGCCAATACAGACTTAGCTTAATAGAGGTTGGGTAAGTATCGTATTGTCAACTAGAGTTTCCAAAAGTGCCATACCTGATGCAGCTGCTGCCCTGATTTCCCCCAATGGCCTCGAACGGCTTGACAGCGGAAACTCATAGTGGGGGATTTTGTTGACAGAAAAATGATCATGCTCCAGAAGAGCATCCCTGCTTGAACTGACGATACCCACATTTCGCATTATTTATTTTGGGTTGAGTTCAATAGTCGGATGAGGGATATATCAGGTTTCGGAACATATTACTCCATCAAGCGTACAGAAAGTTTGCAGCGCAACCGAGTATGCGCCAGGATCAATTTTTCACGAGGCTTAGATAATCGATATTCATACTTATTTCTTGCAAGAGATCTAAAGCTCTTGGCAATCATAATTTGGACATTCCTTTCCTTAAGTTGTCGACCTTTGTTTTGTTCGAGAACATATTGCATACTGGGCTTTTCTATTCCCATTTGATATTCTATTGCTTAAAAAAACCAAAAACTCTTCGATCTCATCTGATTCGGGAAAATCGTGGATGAAAATCATCAGGTCGTTACTTTCTGGTTACCGCAATGGTCGCTTTGGGACTCAATGGACCTGAATTCAGAGCGGCATGTGGAATGACAAAGATCATCGGCACATTGGGCACTGCGTTGGCATTGCAGTACTTCATGTCCCACACAGGACTATGGAAACCTTTTCGGGGTCCTTTGGGACATCTTATTGGGGTTTTGATGATTATTGTGGCAATTGAGGAAACAGGCACCGTTCTAGCGTGGATCCTCTACAGGCCAAAAAGACCCCCTCAAGACGATGCAGAATTACCATCTCTCACTGTTGTGGTACCTGCATACAATGAATCTTCATTTGTGCAACAAACATTGAAGTCAATAATGCAGTCTGATTACCCACGAAGCAAACTTCAACTTGTCGCTGTCGATGACGGTTCAACTGACGACACCTGGAGGCACATAAGTATCGGGGTCGTTGTTCTCGAATCCTTTGGCATATCTTGTTTAGCACACAGACACCCGAAAAATTGTGGAAAGCGTGCTGCTATTTGCACTGGCTTTCGCCTTGCACGGGGTGATGTTATTGTGTCACTAGACTCGGATAGCATTCTGGACCGAAGGGCCCTTCGCAACATTGCTGCACCAATAGTATCTGATGCTCGGATAGGAGGAGTGGCTGGACATCTGACCGCTCTCAATGTGAGGCGCAAGGTCGTCCCGCGGCTTTTGGACATACTGTTTGACTCGAGTGGCAATATACCACGGGCGGCACAGTCATACACAAGAGGGTTTGTAACTATATTGCCCGGTGCGCTGTCTGCTTTTCGAGCTTCAGCAGTCCTCCCACTGCTTGGGGGTCTTTGTGAGTCCACATTCTTGGGCACACCATTACGGCATGGTGAGGACGTTGAGCTTACGATGGGGTTGCTGCAACGTGGCTGGATGACAACATACCAGAGCAATGCTGTAGTTTATACAACGGCACCCGAGACTATTACAAGGGCAATGCTGATGTATACCCGTTGGGAGAGGAGCTCTTACGTGTATTTGTGCATGGGCTTTTTGGGGATGGCCATCAGTCAAGTCATTGGAAGATCTACGACTCTTTCGGAGGAATACATGGCCCTTGACCATAAGGGGCCAGTTTCAAAGGGAGAACTGCACCGTAAAAACTTGGAAAAGGCTCTATATCTTCCTTTTCCATCCATTTTTCGATTATGCGGCAGCATATATATATTGCTCAACTTGATTACGACGGCTGTCAGCAACCCCTTGCTCGTTATTTACTGCATTATTCAAGTGCGTAACGCCATTTATCAACCAACTATGATCCCAGTCAGCGCTGCGGCGATGATTCTGTATTCATTTTGGCACAGTCTCCTTTTTGTCGCAGATGCACTAGGAGAGGAGGAAGGTGATAAAAATATTCAACAATCATACAGCAATTCCTTTGATAACAGTGGACGCGATAAACCACTGACAGAAATTCCCGAAGAGAGGCAAATCTTCATAGAAAGCAGAAAACTACGACTATTTTGGCGACTGCAATATTCCGGGCTTGCTGGTCTATTTCAAATGATATTTGTAAGCTGGTCATCAATATTGGCATTACCAACGTTAAAGAGTCAAAGCTGGCTGACTAGGTAGATTTAACAATATTGCAAAGAATAAAAAAAGTCGTACGTTAAAGATCGAAAGCAGAAAACCCCCATATGCATCTAGTTCTGTGTTATGTCTCCCCTTTCCCCCCTCTTTATATTCCTCTTGCCATGTCTCCTCCATCGAAGGGTTTCGGTTGTCATTGCATTTGTCACCGAAAACATAACTTGGGAAATTGTGCGTCCATCATTGCCAATTTTCAACGGTAAAATATTAATCATACTTCAACACCGTAAAAAATCGCGAAATTCATTCATGGTATGGAGCCCTGGCTTAGAGAAGCCGATCCATATCGGCCTATTGGGAAAAAGTAGTAAACAGTATTATTGTCTCAGAATCATCAAATCACAGTCTACCAGTTGAGATGAATATTATAGTTCCAACTTAGTTTAATTAACATATTTTGGGTATTTGCAGATCCCAGGCACCACGTCATGGATGAATTTCGTGGGTTTTTACAGTAGTTTTGTTTGGCAACCAATACCCCTCAATTCCATTACCTAACGAGCTGTGAAATCATCAACAGGGTAAGCAAATGAAAGGAAGATCATTTACTAACGATGACCCCGCTGTGAATCACACGAGTCAGAGCGGTACATGTATTATATTTAAACCAAGCTTAATAATGGATGGTTGCTAAAAAGGTTCAACTACCTGGCCGTCCTTCACGTCAGGGCTTGCCAAATACGAGGGATCGTCAGTAATCTTCCTCGGCAGCGGCTCATCTACCCATTCCGATATAAAAGTGCGCTATGTTTGGGCCTAGTTTTCTGGGCCATTCCTCAGAATGCCCACATTATATAATGATCATGGATTCTCTCGGGTCATCATATGTGCCGTTCCAAACTGTATTTCGATCCGCCCCTTCCCATACATATAAATCAGTCAAAGCATGGCCTTTGCATGGAAAGTTCCAATAGAGATTTGCTCACTGGGTTTACACATCGAAGAATCAACGGATTTAACATGAAACTCTTTTCTATCGTGTTTAGCATCTTTGTGTTACCTCTAGCTCTAGCTCGACCTCGGATCCGGGCTAGTCTCGGGGCACAAACGGTCCACCTCACCTTTCATGGAGGGCCTGCGTCATACCACATAACCATTCCTGCAGATGGCACGACTAGGTTAACAGGTGACTTTCTCGAACCCCCCCTCCCCAACCCGTTTCAACGGAAGTAAATTCTGAACTACCCCACGGTAGAAAATCCCATGTCGGTAAATCTCGTTGATGCCCCGGATTATAATGCATTTCAGCAATGTATTTTTATCACACAAGCGGAAAAAGCCCTTGCCCAACACATTGGTGAAAATGGAGTTCAGCAAATCGCCTCAGGACCACCCCAGCCTATTATCAGTGTCAGCTGCGAAGGTACTTGCGTGGCTACTTATGGTGAGTCCATTTCGTCACAGATCTATTGGGTGGTTCTGATATATATGCACACAGGCGAGTGCTATAACTCGAGTGGGCAGAGTGTAGGGCCATGCTGCAACGGTTTCTGTGCAGCTGATCGTTGCCGACCTTAGAATTTATCAACTTCATAAAACGATGAACATATGCCAGATCGCTGCGATAACCTGATCACTATGCGACAATAAACACAAAGAGGATAAAAATGCTTTTAGTTTCCTTGCATGGAACATACAGGTGGTCAAGGGGGAATCTTGTGCAACTTTGCTTGACTTGTTCATTCGTTTATTCATTTAGTGATTCATTTCTGCATAATAATTGAACATTGGAAATTCTTTTGAAGCCGTAATTACACCTTATCAATTCGTTTTCAAGTTTGTTTAGACTCAAAAAATACTGTGCAAGAGACTACTTTGAGTCTGACAGAATCTCTATATCTACCAGAAAGCAGATACAAGATTTGGGGAGTGAAATATAAAAAGAACATAATGTACATTGTTATAATGAAATTAATTTGCCGGAATTTATGTCATAACATCATGAACGATGATGGCGGCCGGCGCTGGCGGCTACTTTCTCAGTGGCCAAGTCCACACCCTGTTTTGCAATATTCTGTCTTGTACTCTTGGGGTGTTTCTGACCAATAAATCCGTCCACAAAGGCAGCTCCTAATGCTGCTGTTGCGACCCTTGCGCCTTTGGGACCAATCCATGGGCTGGGGTCACCTCGGGATTTAATAGCAGCCTGCGCGCCAGCGGTGAGAGCACCGCGGGCACCAGCTTGTACTAGCGGGTTCTGCCACCATGGCGTACGTGGCTTGGTTGAGGCAGGCATTGAACTACGCCTCGCGGCGGGACCGTGACTGCGTTGAGCTGGGGGAGGGCGGCCCCTAATTGGCGAAGGTCCTGAAGGATTCCGGTCACGGTGGCGTCTTGTTTGTGAACGAGGGCGCCGCCGGGGTGCAGCAACGTAATCGTCGTCGTCGTAGTCAAAATTTTGAGAAATACGACCTCGGGATCGGGACTCAGGTGGAGCGTCTTTGTGTACTGACCGGGAGCGATATGGGAGATCTTGAGGTGCCCGATCATGAGATGCCCGATCATGAGATGCCCTGTCATGAGATGCCCTGTCATGAGATGCCCTGTCATGAGGTGCCCTGTCATGAGGTGTCCTATCCGGAGAACCTGCTGGATACTGATGGGGAGGAGGGTCTCGGAAGTAAACGTCTTGTTCATATGGATCTATGAATCGGGGGTCTCTTTCCCGTTGAATATCTCGCTGATGTCGCGAGGATCGATTACGCCAACGTAAGGGTTCGTGATCAGGATCAGGAATGATGGGGGGCGGAGTGAACCCGCGCCCTTCGCGGTTAGGGCCGGTACTGTGGCCACGATTCTCATGTTTTTGACGGGGCCGGCGGTGCTTCTGGCGGTGCGATGAGCCAGTGGGTTCATCTGAGTAGTAGTGGTAAGGGCTTGACTCTCGGAGGTGTCTCTCGGTCCTGTGGCGGCGGGGAGGCGATCTAGGAGGCGAAACAGGCTCCCGGGGGTAGCGACTCTGGGGAGTGTATTGCTCATATGGGTCATACGCATCGTGAGGTTGGTAAGTCTGGTGTGGTTGAAGTGAGTGGTGTGGCCCATATGCTAGGAAATCATCATCCAGACGAGTCTGGCCCCGGCGCCTTGAAGAATGACGATGCCCCATAATGATATCCAAGTGGAAAGGAGGGGTAGAGTACTCTGTGGACTAAACTGATGATGAAGCCAAGCTAATGTGTAAGGATACGGCAACGTGATGTGTGTGAAAGGTGAAAGACGGAGCAAGGGTTGGCCTGCACTTTCACAAGATCGACGACAGACTAAAAGGAACGAGGATTAAATGCGTGGGATAGCTTTATGTATGTATGGACGCTGCAAAAATCCCCGGCGGATCATCATGCAACATTGGGGCGCTGTCCAGGACAAAGAGGCTCCTAGAGGGCAAGGGATTGGAGGGCTGCTTCCAAGGTGGCGGGGTTGTGTACGCGCGAGCATGACCTATCACCGCGCATGGTTAGGGCGGCAGCCAGGCCATCGGTCAAGATGGTGGATGGAATTCTGCCTTTAAACCAGGGAAGTGAGGCAGAATGGCGTCGTGATACAGCAAGCACTGGCTAGTCCTTTTCACGGTTGGCGGTCCGATTGATCATAGTGATGCAGGGTCCTGTGGCTGACGTCATGTGGACCATGTTACGCACTCGTGAACCAGCAGATTTTCAACACCCTAAGTCTTCTGACGTCAATCATTAAGATGTTGCAACTCTAGGGAACCATGTCGGTGAGCTGTCAATGACAAAACAAGATTTAAAAAAAAAATCGCTGCCAAGTCCTGCCAAGAAAAAAGCACATGGCGACATCCGTGCTATGAGGCAAAGCTGGGTTTCAAACCCGTTGGTTCAGCGATAAAATGCTCACAGCCTGTAAAATGTGAAATATCCGAAGGGGGCCGTTCAAATTCGACTTGAGCCGCCCATGGGCTGTTGAAGCTTTTGGGATATGCGTATGTGCGAGTGGGGGGCACATGGACAATCAAGGAGTATTACGTGACCACCAGAATTGCATCACTGTGAGCCACGTAAAATTTCACCTGAAATTATCCGGACATGTAGGCCCGTCAATATTTAAATCAAGACTTATAGTATGAAGGGCAAGGCGGTGTACCCCGGTAGAGCGAATTCCTTTCAGTATCTGAACTCATGAAAAATTTGAGAAACCGCCCCTCAACCAACTAACTGGTAGTGGACGGGCAAATGATAGTTTTGAACTTCCAGTTGTGTGCCTCGTCATAGGACTACATCACCATTGACTTCATCGTGCAATTTCGGACAGCTACCCAACGTGGATGCTCGTGCATACATCGGTTACTGCATACTGGCGCCTCTCTTCACCACACGACAATTGTTCGCTTAATTCACCTCTGCGGTTTGTCAAGGTGCCAAGGGCCGAATGCAGTTCCAAAAACATGACATGGCTCCCATCAAACACAGTGGTTCAGTTGTTGCTCATTTTTAGAAGCTTGACATGGAGTTTCTCCCGCTAAGCTTGGGTTGCCAAGGGCTCGGGAGAGGATCAGGAACATCCTCACATCAAGACGTCAGGGGGAGCGAAGTGGGCATCTGCGCGGAGCAGTTGACACGGAATATTGCTCTCATCTGATATATTGCCCACACCATCCGGTGATGGTGGTTTATGCATCAAGACCTCGATGCTTGATTCAAAGTATGTACTCGAGTCTCGAGCTTTTTTAATTTGGCATGCACCGGCATACATCCGTTCATTCAAGATAGAGCCGCCTTGCTTATGTGGCGGAACCATCATACCCATGCAGCACCTAGGATTTCGCACATCTTTTCCGTGTTGACTTGCCCAACACAGACGTCGTGTGGCTAAAAGTTGGGCGACTAATCAAAGTTCATCCTTGAAAATATTTTCCACCATCAAATCTCCATCGCAAGCCACCAGCTGGGCCGTAATATGACCTAACCGCAGCGAGGCCGAGATCTCGCCGTCGCTAGCCAGCGCTGAGGCAAATGGAGTTTTCTCAATTCCGTATTGGTATTTCATGCGTACGTATTCCATTGACAGTAACTATTGTAACCAGACCGTCAACCCTTTAGAGAATCATGAGGTCGGCAGATTTCTAGAGCCAGCGGGAAGCATCCCCGGGTGAGTCATTGGATCTTGACATTATTCATATTGGGTAATAGGTGCAATTAGCGATTGAAAGGCCAGTATTTGAATTCAAAGCCAAAGTAGCCGGCATGGTGGATGAAGGATGTTCTGGACTGCTACATCTGAGTCGATGTCTCCATCGTGTGTGGTAAAGTTTGGTGAGACATGGCGGACGCCAACCAAGATTGAAGCATAGCTGTTCCCATGGAATCGAGTGAAGAAAATTGTTCGGGCAAGCGCCCTATTCGCGTTGTGTTTCTTCCCTTAGAATGATTGTTTTTTTTTTTTTTTTTTACTAAACGAGCAACCTCTGAGCACGCGGACTCGCATGAATGAATGAATGAATATGCGCTCCGCAATTGGGTCTCCTAATTTGCGATCTCGCCTAATAACGGCCGCCCTGCCCAGCCACTCTGCGCCTCTCCGATATTTTCCCTTCCGATCCCCCACAATCTGCGTCAAATCAGCTCCACTTTTACGCCACTGTGCTTTTTACACTTGCTCACTAAAATCTGTTAGCATTGGAAATCTGTCTCGTGCTCTGAGGCGGGTGGGCGGTTATCATACCAGCACACCCTTATCTTGTCGAATCTGATTTATTTAAGCATGCATTGCTTATGGCCAAACGAAGTAGCTTCCCTTTAGAGTTAATAATCAGATCCGCGAGCTAGTCTTCTTGTGTATTTGGACCGAGCAGAAGCTATACCCCATTCACTAACGTACCACACTTCCATCCTGACATCGCTCCGACGCCGCGGAGGAATTTCCACCACTCTACGCACCTAGGCGCTCACGGTTGTAGCCCAAGTTGAGAGCGATTTGTAGTCGCTTAGCTGAATCTCAATGTCCTCCCACAACCATTCGTTTCGCTGTATTCTCATGGTCCTTTGAACTGCTAATGTAGTTCGGTCCATTTTTCAGCTCTTCAGCCGCGTCTCATTAGATGGGTCAGGATCCACGAACGACCAACATTGTGGACCCTCTTCTAGAAGCTCTCAAGTCATGTTTCCAACGTTGCCCCATTCACTAATGTGCGACAAGCCACTTTAGCTTGCACTTTTTTTTTGTCATTCTTATGTTGAGCACACTTGAACAGCAGTCCAAGCAATATGGCCAGCTGCAGGTGAATCAGGTACTCAAGAGACTTACCAGAGCACGGTTCCTGAAATAAGTTGAGCTGCTCGGCATGGCGATGGATCATAATAATGAGCTTTTTTGATCGTCAAAAGGGCCAGGGTTGATGCCCAGATGGACAGGTGCGATAGCTGCAGTCATGATGGCACCATAGCATGATCCTCATGGACCTACGGGGGACAGAGTAGAGGCTGCCCGACGTGCCCGCACACAACGCGTTTCGAGCAAGCCGATACGAGGTAAAGCGCGCCACCATGGACCTTCGACCCCTTGACCGTCATCGCCAACGAGAGAGTTAGCCTAGGCTCAGAGTTGGCGAACGGCTCACTGAAGTCGGGCCTCAGTCGTCAGCTCCGCGCTACCTGATAGCTCTCGCGTTGTGACTGGGTCGTGTCTTTCAGGTGGCGTAGAATCCTTATCTATACCTCCCCACCCAGTTCGGCCATGGCCGTTACCATTCCCAGGCCACCGCGTGGGGAACGGATGGATACCCTAACTGGGATGGAGATTGACTGATGCGCCGGCGGCCACACATTTCTGGTAAAGGCGAAAGAACATGTTGCCCAGGAAGGGTCGGATACCCAGAAAAAAAAAACCGGGGGACGCTGGAAAATTTTTTTGGAAAGAGATGAAACGAGGTTGTAGAGACGGGGACATGCCATCTTTAGCCTCCACTATTATTCATGGTTTTCATTTCCGTTTTCTAGGTCGCCATCGCCTGACTGGGCCGTATCTTGCTTGGTCTTCCCTCAATCAATTCACATCGACTCGAATACAACTTCGGGTCATCTTGACCTGGCATCCTTCCAAAACAGCTCGTCGCTGTTGACTCGGCGCGTTGTTACCCTGGCCACTACCATTCACATTAGCACATCCACCAGAGACAAAAAGTTCTCACAAGTCGCCAACTGACCTACGCCGGCGGCACACCACCAACGAATTGAACATCTCTTAATTCACACCCCTCCTGAAGCTTCCACATCAATCAAATAACGAGTCGTCATTCATTGTCCAGTCTTGTTGATTGATTGATCGACACTGCCTTAGCTGGACTACCTATCTTGCCTAGCTCTGCAAGTATCCCGGCCCTAGACCTGCACTTGGCCCCTCGATCCCAGCCCAGTTCAGCTCGAGAGATATCTAGCCGTCCTCTCCGATACGGCGCATTGGTCAGTCGTCGCATTGCGCCGTGTTGCGCCTGTGTCTGTTAGACGTTGCATCGCCGCATTCCGAACAGGTCTTCGCGCCCTTCGCTGCGTGGTCTCTCCCCAGGTTTCTTAGCTCACCTGGAAGGTATGTAGCATGTTTTCTATACCCCTAATGTCCTTTTCTAAGGCCCTGGAAAGGATCAAAGTCCCTATCTACACATCCCAGGCTTCTATTTTATCCGGGCCACGGTCTGGTCATATATAGATCCATGTCCCATGTCCGTGTTCATGTTCCCGTATGCCTCGACCCCAGTCACACCCCAGTCATTTATTCCAATTCTGTCCAATCTCCGTGCTACTCGACATATCACGTCTCTGACTTCGCCCTGACTCCCTGCCCATACCTTGTCTTGTCTTTATCGGAGACTTTAAAGTCTCGACTTTGCACCCAAACTATAACCTAATCACGTCTAGGCCTTCCCGCCCGCCTGGTCGTTGCCCATATTATAGATTGGGCCGGTTTTCCTCCATCCAAGCGTCTTTCGGAAGCTCCTTCTTCCCATCCTACTGCATTTCATATTCAGAGGTTGAGGCTCGTCCCAAAACGGGTGGAAGACATCGAGCGGATTGAACTCCCTCAATTTTTCACTAGCTCCCATTCCGACATCGTCGCAAATCGCCATTATGGGCTGGATCGAAACCACAAATGATAGAGTAGCGGCCAGCGCCGTTGGTCGTTACTTTCAGCTTGAAGGGTCTGGCCATGTAAGTCAGAATCAATTGTTTTCCTTTTTGCTTCACTCCACCTGAAGAATGTTCACAAAGAATAACCTCCAGCCTCGGATGTTCCATTCATTGATCAGAGCTAATGGTGAACAGCCCCGTGAGCGCAAGGGCTCTCGGTTCTTGACCGAATTCAGAGCTGGCCTTGCCATCTTCTTCGCTATGGCCTACATTATTGCCGTCAACGCCTCCATCGTGTCCGAAACTGGCGGCACTTGCGTGTGCAACGATACTGCAGACCCTACTTGTACAACCAACGAAGAATATCTGCTATGTGTCCAGGTTGTCAAGCGCGACATAGTGACTGCAACAGCCGCCATCTCCGCGCTCGCCACTTTTTGCATGGGTCTCTTTGCCAACCTGTATGATCGCCCTAGTTGATTTCCCTTGTGGTTTTTTTTTCGCACTAACTCAAGTGAGCAGTCCAGTTGGTTTGGCTCCTGGAATGGGTATGTCGTATTCTTGTCAACCGAGCTGGCTCCCGCCATTCGTCTGCATCCGCAATAGCTAACTAACATACTTGATAGGCCTGAATGCCTATTTTACTTATACTGTCGGTCAGTTCCTAGCCCCAAATCCCTGACACTGTTGAATGAAGCTAACCAAACTCCACAGTCGGATTCCACGGAACTGGAAAAGTTCCATATGAAGTAGCTCTCAGTGCTATTTTTATTGAAGGTTTCATTTTCTTAGGTCTCGCCCTTTTGGGAATGCGACAATGGCTTGCTCGTGCCATTCCTCGTTCTATCAAGGTTGCCACGGGTGTTGGTATCGGCCTGTTCCTCACTATAATCGGTCTCACATACAGTGAAGGTATCGCCCTTATCGTTCCAGGCACCTCTACCCCCACAGAACTAGCTGGCTGTGATCCTACAAAATTGGTAGATGGTGTCTGTCCATCATCTGAAAAGATGAGATATCCGGCCATGTGGATCGGTATTTTCTGCGGTGGCATTTTCACCGTCATGCTGATGCTGTACCGTGTGAAGGGTGCCATTATTGCTGGAATTCTACTTGTCAGCATCATCTCTTGGCCCCGAGGCACCCCGGTTACATACTTTCCCTACACGACCACCGGAGACAGCTCATTTGATTTTTTCAAGAAGGTTGTTGACTTTCATAAGCTTCAGAAAACCCTTAATGTCCTCGATTTCAACGTTTCGGGTTACGGGGGGCAGTTCGGTCTTGCTCTCATCACCTTCCTATACGTGGATATCCTCGACTGTACAGGTACCCTTTATGGTATGGCTCGTTTCGCCAACCTGGTCGATCCAGTTACGCAAGATTTTGAAGGATCAGCTACAGCTTATATTGTCGATGCACTGAGTATCTGCGTTGGTGCTGTTCTCGGTGTCCCTCCTGTGACAGCATTCGTTGAGTCTGGCGCGGGTATCTCAGAGGGTGGAAGGACAGGGCTGAGTGCGATGGTTGCTGGCGTCTGTTTCTTCATTTCCGTCTTCTTTGCCCCTATTTTCGCATCCATTCCACCTTGGGCCACAGGGTGCGTGTTGATCCTGGTGGGGTCGATGATGGCGAAGGCGGCAACAGACATCAACTGGAACTACCTGGGAGATGGTGTCCCTGCATTCCTCACCATTGCTCTTATGCCATTCACGTACTCCATTGCCGATGGTCTTATTGGTGGGATCTGCAGCTATATGTTGATCAACACGTTGGTATGGCTGATCAAGATTGCTTCTGGTGGGCGAATTGTCCCCCCCAATTACGAGGAGAGAGATGGGTGGACTTGGCGCATCCCCGGTGGTTTCTTCCCTCCTTGGGTGAAGCGGTTGGCCAAGGGAAAGAAAGATTTCTGGCGATCAGATGAACCAGCTGTTGTTGAGACTGTTGCACATCAAGAGACCCCGAGCGCTGAACGAGGTACGAGCTCTGAACACGATGGTTCAAATGGCGAGAAAACTATTGGAAATTCGACTTTGCCTCAGGCTAAGGAGATTACCAAGGAAGCTTGAGATTTGGCCGTGGTTTAATTTGTAGAAGGAGGAGTAAAACGCGGTTGCTAATCGATCCGAGAAGCCTCCAAAACAGACACCCCGAGACTTGACACATGAAATTGGCAGCTTCGTTAAGATTAAGCGCTTTGATTCATATTTCTGTGCAATTTATTAGCCAAAAAACAGAGCACAGTGACTAGCAACAGTATGTATATATATCCAGAATAGTAGCCAATACGAGGTAGAATTGCGAGAATGGCGTGGTGTACACGCTATAATTTCTATTGTTGGCCGACGTGCATACTAAATATATCCAGAAATACAGGGAGGATTGACCAGTGCCTATCAAAAAACCAATACCAATGCTACACCAAAGCGAATTTCTTCCGCAAAACGCGCCCCGGGATCAGGTCATCAGAGCAATATGCTTCAATTCACTAACACAGTTGTGTTGATTAACAAATAATGAACAATTTATCAATCTTGGAACAAAATGAAGCGTCAAAAACTCACTCTTGTACTTGATGTCCGACTTTCATTGTTGGATATTCCACCACTTGGCCTTCATCATTTCCCAGCTTGATCTGAAGCGCTCTGAGCCCCAGTGCCCTTTCCGCAAGCCTGGGAACAGGTGCAAGCTCAAAATCGGAGCCGAGGTGCCAAAACAGTGTACTTGAGATTCGAACAAGAGGTCGGTGGGGCAAATCTCGCTTTCGTTGTTCGATAGTTTGGAGGGTATTTTCGTTGACCACGACTTCATGGTAACCAGCCTTGATCAAGCCACCAGTCAGATGCTCGATTTGCTTACCAGCTTGAACGAGCAAATAGTTTCCAGGAGGAATCTTGACCGGGATTCTGTTGCCCGTGTTGCGTGCCCAGATATGCAAACCGGGGAAACGAGAGCGGCCATGGATGGTAAGAAAGTTAAGATCGGTATGGAAACCGGCAAGTATGGTGTCCTTTTCGCCATACTTTTCAAGGTCAGAGGCTGTCGGAGCAAGGAGATGAGGTCTATGGCGTAGGTTCATGAGCTGACTTAAATCCCATACTAGTGGTGGAAGAGGGCAACAAACCCATAGCGACCGGCGTCGCTAAAAAACTGAGCAGGAAGGCCAAGGCCAATAGCAATCATCTCGGCAACTTTGGAAACTCTGTGATGAGAAATTAGCTTCATAAAAGTTGAAGTATGAAAGACCAGACCAAACTAACGCGTTCTTCATCGAGGTTCCCCACTGGTTCATGGTGGGTGTCCAGCGGTCCTTGATGTGAGGAGCATCCGGGACCACGTTCGGGGCATTGAGACCGGGAAATTGGGTCTCATAAGGAGGCACCTCGGCCATGCGCCAAAAGAATCTACACTTTGGATCTGGCGAATGAGCTGAAATGTCAAGGGGGCGTTGCGAAGGGTGGAGCCGTTGGATAACATCGAGGCAGGGCTCATCAACAGCACATTTGGGCTTCTCGGTATTTTCAAGCGTCACGCCAACCTGGTAACTCAGCTCTGGGCGCTCATCCTCGCGGAGAATGTCATCGGGCTGCGCAAAGTAATCTTCCAGAAGATCAAGGAACGTCGAGTTGTCCTCCTCCGAGACACGAGAGTCACGAAGAACGAGTGCGCCGTATGTGATGAGAGCATCAGCCGCCTTGCGACACTCCGATTGGACCGCATTCGAATCCAAGGGATTTTTGAGGTAGATATCGAGGTCGATGATGGGGAGGTCCATGGAGAGCTCATGCTGAGGAGCCTCGGCTGAAGTCATGATGAGCGAGGTGCCGTTGCTTGTTTTGTAACAGTCCCACAATGCGCCGCGCGGTAATGTCAACCAGATGGCGAGGATCAAGGTTTTTTTTCTCAGTTAAAATTCGGTTGGGGGAGGGTGAGCTAAAATAAAAAAATAAAAAAGAAAGAAAGAAAGAAAATATATGTGTGTATTTCTCCAACCTTTCAAGAATTTTTTCCCAGTCCTTGTATCAAAAATTCTCATGAAGAGGAAGGAGAATGGAGAATGTGCCTTAGGATGGTTTGGTCACCTGGGCTTCCATTAGTCTTGATTGGTTTGTGGAAATCGGAAGTGGCCGAGCCCCGACATCATGGACCCATGTGGTTTGACTTGGAAATCAGAAGCCTAATGCAGGCACACTTACATGTGACTGCATAGCTTATCGAGGCAAATTACCGAGACCACCTGGAGTTAGCGGTCAAATTTGGCACGGTCACATTGAATCTTTGGGTTGGTCGAACGTGAGGGGCTCCATAAAGCCAAGAGTGTCGCCCAAAGGCACTTGGAGACCAAAAATCACTAACAACTACTAAATTATCCCCATGTGAACTGGAGGGAAATTGTGGATATTTCTCAAGCCATGGCCTACGAGAAGAGAGACCATCTACATCTGCATATAGAGGGCCCGACTCACAGACGTAAACCATGAAAACATAAGACCCCTGAAGAAACAAAATGTCAAAATAATTTCGCTACAGCCTAAACAAGCGAAGTAGTCAAGAACAAACTCAATGTAGGATTCTCAATCAGACACTTGATAGAACCATAGACTATTCATGTAAATAACAGGTCAACTCAAGAGCACCACCGGCTAGCAGCAGTCCTTTTACGGTCAATGGTGTTTTTTGTTTTGTTTTGTTGTTTTTGTAGTTTTTTTTTTTTTAAAAAAAAATGAAAAAAACCAATAATGATAATAATAATACATGAACATAAAAAAGGAAGAAGAGGAAAAAGAAAGTTCCGTCTTGAAAGGCATATTCAACCCGATTGGTGGTGGTTCAGAGAAATCGGCGTCCAGGCCTACGAGCTTTCTCAAGTTATGTATTGTCCCTTGTCTTAAAGCCTGCATGGAGCAAGATTTGAGAAAGAAGCTTGTTTTCTGATTATGTTCTTTGTGTCATAATAATTGCTGCTTGTTTTTTTATGCTAAACCGGCGGAGATGGCAACACAAAGGATTCACCAACAACATTAATAAAATGCAACAAGCCTATTCTATTCCTTCATCCCGCATTTTATTAAAGGAATACATGATTGGATGGGAAGATATCATTGTATTAAAACCAAGGTTCAACTACAGCACGTATTGCTTCGAACATACCTATACTTCAACGCTTCGCACCATAATCTATGTGATTTCATCCCAAAAACTGCAAGTCTGCCCAAGAAGAGCGACTGAGGCAGGGGATAACCCTCATTCAGACAAGTGATCAATTACTTGCCACACATCGTCACTCCTTACCCGCAATCACACAAGGCCAACTCGTGCATCGCCTAATTACGTGCGCTGGGTTTGGATGGCAAGCCATGCGAAATTCCATTGAAGAGTAAGGTACTACCATTCATAAAACAAGAAACTCTTCCAGCGAATATCTAGTCGCCATTAGCGGGAGCTTGGCCGATGCGAGAACAACAGTTCGGTGATCCAAAGATATTCTATTTTCTTATGGTAAGAAAAGCCACGGCGCCGTAGAGGCAAGGAACTATCTCCTCCTCTGGTAATATACACACCATTTCTTTCCTCATCCCCTTATCTTTCCTTCTAGCTTTGGGCCCGCGCCGCCTCGAGCTCCCGCTCAGCCTGCTGGTAGTATTTGGCCGTGTCAACACCGTGCTGGTTGTGGTTCACAAAGTTGAACCAAGGGATTGTGCTGAGGAACAGCGCGGAATATCGGCTCTGTCGAGCAGCAACACCCTGCAGATGAGGGCTCAGTCGACTAACACCATACAAAGGCTCACCGGCCTTAACCTTGTCGACCATCTCCCGCATGTCCATCTCAACTTCTCGAGCATTTTCAGTGGCACCATAAAATCGGACTGTGGTATGAAAGAGTCAGAAATGAAAGGTAGACAGGTGGGTTTACAGTTATTCGTTGGAAACGTACGGGCCGATCGTTGATAAAAATAAAGGAAACCACCGATGATACCGACGCCGCCGGCCAGCCGCAAAGCCTTAGGAAACCCTCCCTTGCCGACATGTGAAGGAGCAAACTTCTCGAGAGTAATAAGAGCACCGGGGGCAAAGGCAGCGGCAATCAGGCCGGCCACATAGTCGGAAGTTCGGGCGTAGCCAACAACACGCTTGAAGTGGCTACCAAAGAATTAGCTGTGTCCATTTTCGTCGTGCATCAGGCACACTCGAGAATTCGAAGTCTCCATGTCGATCTGATGGGCAACAGAAGAAGGCTAGGCAAACGGAAACGTACGGATCATTATCGATGAGCTATATCCTCGGTATTAGCAACGGCCATTGCGGACTCAATTGGGGCAGACATACCGGGTACTCCGTTTGGATGGCCTTGCTAGTCCCGACAAAAGTCGGGGTAGGCTGCTTGGTCGCGCTATCGGCCATGGTGCAGTGCTTCGTCCGGGACAATATCTCAATTGAATCACGAAGTTCGGACTCGCCAATTCGGTATCCAACCTGGAATTGGCTGGTCAGTGCCTCAGGATAGGTCACGTGGGCGGTCATCCCATTGCAGAATGAAATGATTGGGCATTTGCGCCACAGTGTGGCAAAGCGGGGCAACTTTTTCAATTAAGGTCGGCATCGCGTCCCCGCGACCCAGACGCGACCGACTGGCAATTCACGAGCTCGTGCAATCTAGTGTTACGATTTGACGTTGTCAACCAAAGGATGTCTACAATGCCCACTGCACTTACATCCGACACAAACCCTACTGAAGGATACGATGGGCTCGACAATTATGATATAGATGATTTCTCCGACGACCCATTTGGTCCCCCATCCCCTGAAACTTCCGCAAAAAAGCGAAAAGAGCCAGAATTAGGGCTTGGAATCGACGAAGAAGTATCGGTTCAGAAGCGTGCACGGGTGCCCAATGTAAAACTTGATGAAGAGAGGTATTAATTTTCTCATTCTTCCGACAATTCATACTAACCTTTCGGACGGCAGGTTGCTTGGTCCCAAGGGTATTCCCAAACTAAGATCCCGAGCTGGAAACCTCAAAATCAAGGGCAAGGGTCACGAAGTATGCATGACTTCCTCTAGGCTCAAAGTACACAAGCTAACTTTCTTTTCTGCTCCAGTTCTCAGACGCTTCCCGGCTTCTCTCCTTCTATCAGCTTTGGCTCGACGATCTCTTTCCAAAGGCCAAATTTCTGGACGCTCTCGCAATGGTGGAAAAGGCTGGGCACAAAAAACAAGTCATGGCGGCGCGGAACGATTTCATACAACAAGGAAAGCCCAAAGATCGGGCCAACGACGACCAAGAAAATGAAGAAGACAGCATGGGAATTAGTGCCCTGCCCAGAGACGCTGGTGCAGATACTGTCCAACCCTCGGCCCTAACAGGACCAAGCACACCACCCCGAGATCTCGATGTCCCCAATGATGATGATCTCTATGGTGCAACACCACGAACTTCCAGGCCCGTTATCCCCATCTGCAACGACGTGCTTGATAATGATGGCCTCGAGGCATTGATTGCCGAGGCCGAAGGGCGAGACCAACCATCACCATCTGTCTCAAAACCAGCAGAAACAGAACCAAATGCGGATGATTTAGACGCTTTGATTGCGGAAGCAGAAAATGAAGACAAGAGGAATCTTTCCACTCTGGAAAAGCCAACTGGTAACGAGGATGTACCTGGAGACTTTGAAGACGACGAAGCCGCCATGCAAGAAATGGAGGGCTTATGGTAACCTAAGGATGTGCATGATATCGATCATCGTATCAGGCGTTGGGTGCTCGTGAGATGCTTTGAAAAACACCATTTAGAAGATATACTTTAATATGCTATTTTAGAACGAAACAGGCCAGTCCAAGATCCAGAATTCAGCGTCTATTCACAATCACAAAAGAAGATGTGTGTTTGATCATGGATATCATAATGGCATTCAATTGCTAAATAGTACAGATACCCCTTTCCTTTGGTTTCCAGCCTCATTCTTGGAGACTACTAGAAATTTAATCCTTTTGCGCCGATATACCCCTCCCTCCCGATTCAATTATCATGGTTTACATTTCATTCAGGACAGACGATAACGCTTGTGAGTGCTGTCATCGACATCTGCCATTTTCCGCTTAGCCCCCACCACTTGTAACTTGTAATTAATAATTGGTTGTTGCTGAGAGCGAGCCTCGGGGTCGAGAACTCCGCCACTTCTCTGCTTCATTCTCCGTGTCTCCACCTTCAGAGCCCAGAGAAGAGTGAGCAGGACATCTTTCGATGGCAAATTAATGCCACTCAGACATTGTATTAGTTCACGATCATCGTCGCGCGTCACGTGAGACTCGCGCTGCAAGATCTCGACCCGATCCTCGCATCCCTCAGACACCAACCGCAATGCTACCAGCGTCGCATCCGAAAGAGGACGCGCCAGGCTGGGGCTGCTGGATAGGATTTTCCGAAGAGATTTGAGTCTTAGAGTCGTGGACCTTGAAGTCGAGCTCACGCTCCGCAGCGGCTTTGTCGCTCGCTGCCACAAAGTCTGAAGCGCCAGTGTTTGCTTCGTCGATGAGGAAGTCGTTGATGTCGAAGAGATCGAAGTCGGGCTGGTTGTTGAAGCTGGAGGCAACGTCACCAGCCAGATAATCGTCGTCAACAGCTGAGGAGTTGGGAGAAGCGAGAAGCCCGCTTTCGAGGACATAGCGATCTGTGTCAAGGGCCGCTGACAAGCCGAAAGAATCGCCGAGGCTGAAAGCAACATCATCCGAAGCTGCAGCAGCCAGACCAAGGCTGGCGGCATCGAGGTTTGCGAGGCTGGAAGCGACTGAGGCATCTCCGCCGACGTGTGACACTGCAGGTCATACAACATCTCAGCAGGACGTTGTGTCAAGTCGGGAGAGGGAGCCAAAGTCTGCTCATCAGACTGCGCATCCATCGAGGGCTGCTCAACATCTTCAGAGTCGGCAACAGGGCCAAGTTCCGGGGATAGGGATGCAGGGTTAACAGTGGCGTTGGTAATAAGTATGTCATCCATCAGAGCCTTCGACGACTCAGCGTTGGGTTTGTGCCCATCCTGAGAGCTAAAGAGTTCTTGGGACAGAGTCACAGGGTTGTCATGAAGGGAGTCTAAGGGGGAGGATGATCGTGTTACAACGCCTGAGCTGCGTCGGAAACGGTTTAGCTCCTCGACGAGCATGAGATTGGCTTTCTGGGCGTTGAGGAGAAGGGACTCAAGCTCCTTATTTCTCTTCTCGAGAGCCTCAACCTCCAGTCTCTTGCGCTCACGGGAAGACTGGGCAGCGCGGCGGTTTCGTAGAACACGCTCAACACGGCGTTGCTCCTTTTCGTCCTCGGTCTTGGCTCGTTTTCTTCATGACCTTGTTAGCCTGACGGTCTTTAAGATACTACTGGAGCGATGCCTACCTAGGAGGAAGATTGGTCTTGGGCTCAGGAAGGACCTGACCCCAGGACTTGCGCTTCTTCACCGGCTTCTTCTCTGTAGGAGCAGGTGTCGAAGGTGCCGATTCCGTTGAATGGGCGGGAGTTTGGATAGTGGGGATACTGTTTAAGGTCTTTTCCTCGGTAAATGATTTTGGAGTCATCATTTCCATTGGGTTCATTGTTGTAGTAGCAGAGGGGGTTGCAGCAGCGAACAGTGATGTGTAGGATTCGCCTGGAGTGGAAATAAAAGACTCGGCCGGCGAGTTCTCAAACTTGACCACGGGTGTGTTCTGCTGGAGCTCCATCTTGACAGTATGGGTATTGAAGTTGGAGGGAACGTCTTTGACAGGATGTGCGAGGCTGGTGCTCTCAGAAGCAGATATGTATCATAGATGCATCATGGATGCTGGCGCAGGCAACAACGGATCCACCATCAACCGGCAGGTGTTGAGTCAGCCTGCCCAGGTTTGATGAGTCAGAGAAAGGTGAAGAGAGAAGAAGACAGGTGGTCTAAGTGATTTGCGCAGTGTGTGACCACTTGTCAAGGCGGTGGTCCTTGGGGGCTTGAATCTTGGAGCCGAGTGTTGATGGTGCGGCCTGGCCCTCTTTATCTTGAGGACACGTTGAGAGTTCGGAGAAGGAAATCTCGTTGCCTGAGGCCTAATTTCAGGGGGAGGGGTGAGGCACCCCTGGGTAGCCCCCTGAGGTGGGGATGTCGATGCTCATTCTGGGAGGGACAGGTACGTACCGCGTGTGTGCGGGTCCATCTTAGTGGGTACCGTGGGTACGATGTGTTCAGAGGTGGCTAAGTTAGGGGGCGACATCGACCCACGGGAGCTTCAGGGCGCTGTGACTCCCGGAGCTTCCAGCTCAGCACCGGCTTCTCAGCGGCCGCTACCGCCTGCAGGTGGCGATGGCTGAGCAGCCCACACAGTTGCTGTTGGTGGGTAGCCCAACTCAGCAGGCAGCGCTGAACGAGCGCACCGCTGACAGCTTGATGCAATGGAACATCTTTCTATCCGCTGCAAGCATCTATCGCTATTTGCGTCTTGGAGTGTGCACCCACTTCTCACCCAGCCGACATCCAGCATGCAACGCGAGACTCGGTAGATGCGGATTGTTTAATTTCTGCTCACAAGACGTTCAACTTATCCGGGCAAACTCAAGCCGTGGCGTTCCCATCTTCCCGGGACGCAATTCGAGGAGGAATTGGCACACAAAGGGCAAGCATTTGGACAACCCTGACGGCCACTGGAATCCATCCCACGGACCTTCTAGCTCCTTGGGTCGATCCAGGGTCCTAGCCCAGACGAGGTTGCCTCGAATGGGGGAGCCACCAGCACAACCTTGTTTCTCAATTGGTGGATGTTTCCCATCAGTATATTAAATTTGCCCGGCGCGAGAAACGACATAATGAATAGAACTGTTTGATTCTGACCATCAATTTTCTTTTCAATCAACAAATGGGAAAGGAATTCACTGCTTAACGGGACCGACCAGTCCCACACTAGGCAAGAAAAATGTCAAAAACGGATGTCCAACCAACCGCATCCAGCGTAAACACACAGAGAATCAAGCCAACAGAAAGCCAACTCTCTCACCTGTTCCATACTGTGAGATACACCATGTATTGCTATTTCTGGTTTAGCTGCATACAGTGTGATGTGGAATGCACTACCTGTGCGCTGGTATGGCTTACATGCTTCAGCGTTCTATCAGGCTCTTTGGGTTCTGGTCACCAACCCGCCCCCATCGACGAAACACAATTGGGGGGGTTGGCCTGTCTATGAATTGCTTTTCGGTGATTTGCTTTTCATCGTACCGTGCCAGTGCAAGCAAGTGGAATCAGCTACTCTCTGCCTTTGAATGTGAGTGTGAACGTGTAAGCATTTTCAACAGGCCAGACAAAGTTCGGGAGGTCAACTTTCTCGAACCTCGTTCGTGTTTGCCAACAAGTTGACGAGATCCACCTCCGCTTCTTCCGTTCCCTTGGGTGAAGAGGGCTGAGAGGGCTGGTGGCATGGAAGGCCAACGAAGGCTTGGAAGGCCGTGCAGTGGAGCAGAGGAGGCTACTTGGTGGAGTGGGCCCCAGAAGCCCGGTTCCGGCCCAAAGCACACAGTGCCCCGAATACCGAGGACCTGAACGGGCATGTACCGATAAGTGGTACTTGGTAGGTCGGCTCCCACAGACGAGAATGGCACTACAGGCAATAGGTCCTGCCTCTCCGGGGACGACGATGCATCGGCGTATGCAGCAGCAGGTACCGAGCATTGCGCCTAGCATTATCTCCACCTTCGCACCCAGCCCAGTCAAAACTAAAACATCCACAGTATGCAGGGAGGCCAAAAGGGAGCGCACAAGGGCGGTGGGCAGTTCACAGGATTTCGATTCTACGGTCAACAGGTGTGTTGGATTGGTAGGTTGAGGCCTCTAAGAACTAGACCTGCCACAACGAACCTTGCATGTGCATGGACTAACAACAGGAATGCAAAAGGTGATAGTTGGGCGACCTCTCAATTGAAGATTACCGTCAAACTCTACAAGAAACGGATAGATTTGTGCCGTTTAGCCTATGCCAGGCACATACATTGCCGTAATTAGAGTGTGCGTGTCTGTCTCCAACAAGCAATTGACGCGTCAGGCCACACACGTGTAACACGCAACGCAGTGGCGGGTAGAACGAAAATGAGAAAAGGCAAATTACTGGCGAAACGACCGAGGCACACCACAGCCTAAACTGAGTGTTACGAGGAAAGTACCAAAGAGCGGCCCCGTATTTATCGTGTCTCAGCCTCTGTGTCCGACACATCAGCGGCGACCTGACACGACGCTGCTTCACGTTTCCGATAAGTGATGTAGCCAAAAGGAATGGAAGGAGGCCAACAAGGGGACTTGAATCAGCCAACAAGGGCCGCAACGAAGGGGCGCTGAGTGAGAGTGAGGCAGCCCCCCTTTCTTTTTTAGGCGGGAATGCTTGTCCGCCCGCTTATTTTTGGATACTGTAGTGGACCAGTCCAAAAAGGAGGCGGAGGGGCGGCATCGTCCATGTTGGTTAGGTGGGGGCTGACGTTTTGACGTTGGTATTGGACGATGCTAGACAGGCTCACGATGCTTGCCAAGTTTTGAGCTTCGTAGTTTTCGCTTGGTGCCAAAGTATCCGCAAGGTGCTATGGACTATAGTTTGTTCACCATCCATACTCTAGATCGCGTATTCCTTTGCGATTCGTTGGTGATAAAGTGAAACGGAGGCAGTGATTGTGTTAGATGGATCTCGATCCACTCTCAGCCATCGCAATGTACTGCCCCCACGACAGCCCCAAATTCCATCCCACAAACAAGTTTCAGGCCATTTTCTGCTTCCCCCAAGGGCAACGAGGAAGTTGGATTAGTTCAACTATAATGGGGTTGGTGTTGGTGGACAATCACAGACATGTTGATCCAAGTCTCGGCCCTTGTTTCGTCCCATCACATTCCATTCATCCTATCCTGCAGAATGAGATGTCCTGTTGAGCCCCAAATCCCGTAGTGTCAAGTACTGCGATAGGCTCTCGTCGTTAGATCTTGCAATCCATCTCGATCCAATCTATACCGCCTATTCCCCCGCCAACATTCACATTGTCGGTGAAAGGATTGTCCTGAGGACCCGACCACGTATCTCTGCTCTTGCCCCATCAATGCAGCCTTGTAAACTCAGCATGCAATCAATCAATCAATCAATCAATCAATCAATCAATCGACCGCTCAATGCGGGCGGTATCCCCATAACGAAAACCCCTTCCAGTTCAGCTCACGACCAGCTTAGTAGCGCATCCAATAAACCAACCTCCTGCATGGTCGGATAGCATCCCCGCTACCGGAATGCTGCGCTAGGGCACCGTCGTTCCATCCGGGAAACGGGGCCCGGGCCTCATCTAGCTCCGCCAGGGTGGCATTGCGCTTCCCGTCAATCCGCCAATCGCTTTCCCGTCTGAAGCTATCCCTCAATTCAAGACGGGTGTGGGAATCTGTGCAATCCTCCCGAGCAACAGCGACTGTGTTGAAACCCAGGCGCTGTCAAAGTTCAGAGACAGCACTCACAGGAATGAGACTGGACACGCTCTTGCGAGAAAGAAAGAGAAAAAAAAAGAAAGAAAGAAAGAGGAGGGTCTCAGGCCTCAAGGGAAAAGGGCGTGGGGCAAAGGAAGAATTGATCCCCTCTTTTTTGCTCAACGATCATTCACCGCCATGGAGATGGTCTGTTGAAAGCAGGCGTTGGATTTGAAATACCAACCAGAATCATCCACGAGTTCAGGCAGGACCAGCGAACCTCCTAGCTACAGTATGTCCTTGGACACTTTCCATTGCACCAACCCATTGGCTTGTTCAATAGCCTGGAACATTTCAGCAATGGCAAAAAATCTCCAGCGGCAGATTACGCCATTCTCGTTCCAGATGAATCCCCCCTCCCCATGTGTGCAATTTCCCAGTAACGTCAAAGAATCAATAGATTGCGAGCCAAATTGCACCCTCGTCTTATCTTGAGAAAGCTAGATGTGATCAATCAATACGACATCTCCATTCACAGTAACAAGATACTCGCACACGGCAAACCTTGGATAGTGACCGACGTGACAGGAATGTGAAGGTAAAGAGTCATCGCCACATAAATTCTTCAATCAAGACCGTCGCCTAGAACCATGGATCTTCTTCACCCACAACACCCGTGATGTCGGAAGTGACCCATCCCCCTCGAAGATCTGAGCGCTGTGGCACAACCCGTTCGCCGTCGACAAAGCACTGCCATGGTCGGGCATAGAAAGAGACATAACCCCGAATCGCCTCATACGGTGGTTTCGGCGACTCATATGACCACGCTCTGTTTGCCAAGACAGCTCCGTTACCTCCGGTGATGGCATAATGAGTTGTCTGCCCTTTCCATTCACAAGGGAGCCCGTATCCCGTTGGTGACAACGGGACCTTGATGGCGGATCGCGGAAGGTAGTATTCTAAATACGAGATGCGATGAGCGTGGTGGGCTTCCATATTTGGCAACAGCAAGGTACTGATCCGAACCAGGGTGTAACATGACAGGTGCTCAATATGGATAAGCACTTTTTTAATCAAAGCAAAAAAAAAAACTTTGACAAAAAGAATGCACCCATACAGGGTAAGTTCGGCCGTATAAATGTCCATGGAAATGGATCTTGGAATGTGTTCAAGAAGGAACAGAACGCACCCGGTGGACGATGGGCTTGAAGCACCATATAGGCGTCACATGTCTCGGCAACCTCCAGTTCATTAAAACAGACGCGGATGTGTCGGGTCACTTTTTCCAGACGAGGCTGGCAAGGGAAGTCGGCGACGTTCATCACAGACTTTGTGGTCATTTGGACGGATCTGAATGGTGGTGCCTCCTGCGGTCGATGCGCAAACGGTGGCTGATTTTCATCATGGTCTTGTGCATTATTACAGCACCCGCGAAGATGAAAAGCATTGGCACATTCATGGGTAAGCTCCTCCTGAATCAAGGCAGTCAATGGACTGGGGCTTGACATCGAGCGACTGGATGCGTTTGTCGCCATCGTTAGTTCTCTCGATACAATCATGGCAGGTGTGGACCGAGAAGTATTCTTTTTTTAATGGGGTTCATTCTAGTTCTTGCACTTCTTCGGTGGATATTCTTGCATCTATAGTGAGAACTAAGGTCGATAGCACATGCCAAAGCCTTCTTGACCTCGCACGGCTCAAATAACCTCCATCCAATGCAAGTCATTACGCGGGGTAAGCAGATCGTACATGACCGCCACAGTTTGTGCCAACGACGTCAGAGGATAGGGATTTATGCAGGATTAAATCAGGATCGAGGTGACCAAGTAATCAATGAAAATCAAATGGCCTGGTCAAGATCAGTAGCCCCCAAAATTTGTCGACGGAATCGGATTTCATCAAAGATCGACTAAGTGTTTTTCGATGAATCTCTCACCCCAGCAGGCCTTTGATCAGCCAATCGGCCAATCAACCAGTTTCTTCCCACCTATCGGACACTTACCCTCCTCTCTTTCAGCTCCCATCTCCGTAAGCCAATTCGCATGAAAGAGAAAGAAAAAAAAAACCCATCTGGTCGTTCTCTTGTCGGACGGGCCGTCCCCAGCTGTTCAATTTTTTGGGTTCTGGGACTTGTGGCTGTGTGCGCATTGTCCGGAGCACCTCCTGCATTGCAGGCCCTGCGCCACGCTTGCGTCACTGGTCCTTTAGTTGCGCCCCGCAATCACTATGTCTGGCTGACTGCCTACTTTGCGCTTGCGGCGTGCCCGCCGCCAAAACGGGGTCATCCCACTCACATGACATCCATCATCTACTCCAAAACCTAGAACAACAACCTTGCAACAACCACAAGCACCTTGCCGGTCTGGTCGCAGCCCAAACACTCAGCAACACACCCAAATCGTTACGGAAACTAGTCCGCCGTCACCATGTCGAGCCGCCAGCAAGCCCGCGACATGCAAATCGAGTTCCAAGCCCGCTTCCAGGCCAAGCAGGCCCGCCGCGAAGCCCAAAAAGCCGCGAAGCAGGATCCGATCCTCAAGAAGCAAATACAAGATCTCCTTAAGAAGGGGGAGACCCAGAAGGCATACCAGAAGGCAAAGATGCTCCTGTCCAAGCAGGCTCTCGCCCAGCAGATGGACCAGATGGCCGACATGGCCGAACTGTCAGCCGCTCAGATCCAGGCGAACAATGCCATGAACCGCATGACGCACATGATGGCCTCATCCTCACGCACTATGAACGTAGCCCAGAAGAACACCAACCCCGAAAAGGTATGCACATTTCCTCTACTACACCTCTTTATGTTTCCTGCTCCCCAACCATTGACCGCAACTAACGTATTGCGCGCAGACCCTCGTCACCCTAGAGCAGTTCAAACAACAAAACGAAGAATACGCTATGTCTAACGGCATCTACCAAGACGCCATCGCCCAGACTACTTCGGTTCAGGTCGGCGAGGACGCTGTGCACGAGCTTTTGGGCAAGTTGGCTGATGATGCTGGCCTTGAATTCGACCAGCAGTTGCGCCAAGCCACTCCATCCGCCGTGGAACCCCAGACCGCCGAGCCCACTGCAGAGGAAGAAGATAAACTGCAGCAAAGACTTCGAGCCTTGCGTGCTTAAATAGTGGCGCGCAAATGTTGCACTCGCATTTTACACCATCACCATCTATATACACCTTTTCTGGACATGGGTTAGGGCGTTTGAGGGGTTCAGGGCAATGCTAGGCGGAGTCACTCGCGTTTAAGAATGAATGAATTGAATGATTGTTATACAGGTAAAACCGACCTGATATTTTCTCGGTTTGCAGCCCTATTTTCCATGTGTCTTTATATGAGACTGGCCCCATACCTGGATATCTCTGCCTCGAAACCCAGGCCTTGACAGTCGTTCCATTTCTCATAACATCTTGTTCAAACCTGTCTAACAAATTTTGTGTGTCTCATTACATGTAAAGGCTTGCCACTGCTGTGATATCACGCTTGATCATCTCCTGTGCCTGCTGCATTTTTTGGTACAGCTCTGGATCTCCCACAATTCTCGCAGCATTCTTGACCTCGCGACAGGTTTCATCCAATCTCGTGATGGTTCTCACAATGGTTCCCTCTAAAACATCTGTCAAGCCAGTAATGGTTTTAAAGCTCATACCCCTCGCCCACTCATACACCACCTCCATGAGGCCGAAGCGTGGTCGTGAGACAAAGTCGTTGGAGTCATCTGCAGACTGAATGACCTGAAGTCTGGTTTGGACATCGTTGACCTTTTCCGAGATGGCCACAATAGTATCTCGGCCGCGCTCTAGGTTACCAGTAAGTGCCGGCTCTATGTCGGTCTTTTCTTGGAAAACAAAGGCTGATAAAAGAGCTGCGATCTCGGCAGGCTCGTAGTCGGCGAGAACATTGTCAAGGATGAGCTCAGTAAGGACGAGCTCGTCTCCGGAGTGAACCTCGCAGGCCACCTTTCCTTTGAGCTGGATTCGAGTCGCTTCATCGATGAAGTCCAATTCCTTAAGGACTTGTACTCTCTGTTCGTAGTCGGGTAAAAGCTGAAGGTTCTGATCCGATAGCGTCTTCTTTAGCTGAGAGATGTGCTCCTTGATGAGCCATTCATCGTGACACATGGCAAACTGTGCGATAATTAGTATCAAAACTGTTCCGAAGGGAAAAAAAAAGAGACTTACATGCTTCAAAAAGTCCTTACACTTGAGTGAAGGTGAGTTGGATATTATTTTGACCAGCTCAATCCTTTTCTCAATGATTTCCTGCAACTGCAATTGTTTAATCCTGCTCAAATCAACTTCATCCAATCTATCATCCCATGAGCTACAGATTTCCTGAAGTTTGTCTTTCGCTTGTTGGTAGCCATCACCACCTTGGAAAAGTTCTGGCACAACACCCTTGGACACCCATCTAGTTACACATTCCACATCACTGAGTGGAACGTGTAGCGTCTTAGTCTGAAGCCGCTTTTTGCCTTTGGGGAATGGGTGGAGGTGTTTCCTGAATACGGGGATGAATGGCAGCTGATCGGTGGCATCACGCCTCTCTCGAAGAGATTTGACACCACATACGTGAAGCGTTGGATCCTCCGTTGAACCCTTGTTGCTTAGGCCATCCGATAGAAGAATACCAACAGAGCGAATGCCATCCCAATTAAATACCACCAAACGATGCTGAGAAAACATTCGTCGCCCGATGGGAATCATTAATAAACCTTTGTAAAGATCTGTAGTGAGACGCTTGTAATCTTCAGCCGCCTGGTGAGCCTCATCCATCGAGACGTCGCACGTAATACATGAATCTCGTTTGACTTTGGCCAAATCCGCTTGGGCCAATTTCACATCCTTCTCATGTTCAGGTAGAAGTTGCTGAGTCGCGTGCTCCGAAAAACTGCGCTTAATCATTTCCTCGATCTTCAAAGCCTCAACTCGGAGCAGGTTCAAGATCATGTTGTAGGTCAACCTGAACTGAGACCGAAGTTTTGAGGGCTCTCCAAGAATCATGTTTCGTAGTTCCGCAACAGGTGGGGCGTCGTCAGAGCTTCCTGGGGGTACAATGATGACTGACCCGACAGTATCCAGACCACGTCGACCAGCTCGACCGGCCATCTGGGTATACTCACCAGGTAATAAGTTTCGAAATGAGTGGCCATCATGCTTTCGATATCCAGAAAAAACTACCGTTCGTGTAGGCAGATTCAGGCCCATCGCAAAAGTCTCTGTGGCAAACAGCACTTTGACCAATGTTTGGGCGAACAGTATCTCAACCAGTTCTTTGACGATGGGCAGTAAACCGCCATGGTGCACAGCAATTCCCCTGCTCAAAAGCTCCCGAAGTCTAATGATTTGTGGAAGCACTCGATCTTCAGGCTTCAGCCGTGCAACAGATTTCTCAATAATCATGTGAATGTGACTCTTCTCCGATGCAGTACAGAAATCTTGGTTGCTGAGGGCATCGGCGTTTTCTTCGCATCGCTTTTTAGAGAAAACAAATATGCAAGCCGGAAGGAGTGTCTGTTTTTTGAGAAATTGCACGAGATGTACCCAGAGGTTCTTGTCTTGTGCCACTGATGTAAACCCACCGCCACGACCGCCACGGCCCATGTGGCCAGGGTTATGGCTCGCTCGCGGTGGTCCCCCACGACCCCTTTGTTGACCACCTCCTCGCTGTTGGCCACCTCCGCGCTGGCCACCTCTTTGGTTTCCTCCTCTCTGACCACCACCGCGCTGGCCGCCACGAGGATTGCCTCCACGGGTGGCAACCGTGGTTTCAGTTAGCTTCTGCTTCTCTTTTCCTTGCATCGCCTGGTGTGCGTCCTTCCATCCCTTTTCGATGAACTTCTTCTCCGAGTCGACAATCTTGTGAATATTCTTGCCTGCCCACAGATAATGTTCCAGAGGTACGGGCCTTTTTGGAGTTGAAATCACGTAGATGTCCTTTTGCTTTGTTCTCCCAACCCACGAAGCAAACTCATAAGTGTTGGGAACCGTAGCGGAGAGAAGAATGAGAGACACATGCTCTGGTAACATAATGATAACTTCCTCCCAAACAACGCCTCTCTCAAAATCATTGACATAATGAACTTCGTCAAAAATAACGAACTCTACATCGCGAATGAGATCAGCTCCGCGATAAAGCATACTTCTCAGGATTTCTGTTGTCATGATCAGGCAACTAGCCTCGGGGTTGATTTGGACATCACCGGTCAAAATTCCCACCTCGTCAAAAGTCTGACGGAAGTCGCGAAATTTTTGATTGCTTAGAGCCTTGATTGGGGACGTATAGATGGCCTTGGTCATGTGCTTGGCCGCCAGTGCAATGGCATACTCTGCCACGACGGTCTTTCCAGCTGAAGTATGAGCAGCAACGAAGACTGAATCGCCGTTTTCGAGATGGTAAACAGCCTCTTTCTGGAAAGTGTCAAGCTCAAACGGCCATTCTCTAGCCATATCAGGCACCAAATCCCGAAAGTTGGACATGTCATGGTTAATGTCAACCATGTGGGCCCACTCACGGCCAGCCTTTCTTGCACTAGAGGCAGCGAGTACGCCGTGAGGTTCTAGTGCAGGGAATTCAACTGGCAAGATATCATCGATATCATCTTCTTCCTCTTCATGTTCGGCAACTGCTGGCTCCTCTGGAGTATGGTCTCCGGAAACATCTTCGCCGGTGGTACCGTCCGCTCTTTCATCTTCAGGGTCCTCTTCCAGCACTTGTTTGATAGCGTTGGCATCTTCTTCGTTGATAGTTACTTTCTTTTGTGTAAAATCAATTCCCCTACTCATCCCGGGAGCGATCTCGAGTAGCCCACCCTCATTACTCAACTGTATTACTCGTTCAAGTTTGTTGCCTGTCCCGCTCACTTCAGGAGCGGCACCGCCTGAATGAACCTGATCTTCAAACGCGGCCGTGGCCTCGATGCCGTCGAGACCACCAGGAGCGAAAGGGAAAAAACCGGCGGCTCCTCTCACAAAGTCTGCCCTATTTGCGGGTTTTCTCAGCAGGCTCGTTGAATTCTTGGCTGTGGCACTATTGGCCGGGACAGTGACATTCTTGTACCCAGTCACTCGACCTTCCAACCCATGTCGCTGGAATCTCGTGAGGGTACGGGTGTGAGGTGGAGCTAACTTGAAGAGAGAGGTATAGTCTGCCTCGACATCCCAGCGCTGTTGAAGCCGGTTGAGCCATTCCGGCGAGAACTCCGGTGAGGGTGAGAGCAGGAGCTCTTCTAGGCGAATCTTGAGTTCGGTGGCATCTTGTGACTGCGGCTTACGTTGTCCAGCACCCGCTCGGCACCCATCTGGAGACTCCCCTAAAAGGAGAGTATCAATTCCAGACATACTTATTGATTCGAGTCACAGGTAGGACAAGACAAGCCTGAGTAAACGTAAGATGACATGTATTGAAGCTGTAGGTAGGTTGTAGGTCGTAGACTAAGGAATGCCCCACCATTGACATACTAGGCCCGAATGCGGGACACGCACAAATTTGCGTCGGTTTACCCTAGACTGGCACATCAGACTAGGGATCATTGGAGACAAGATGCCTGTTTTAACAATGCCCCATCATCAAGGATGAATACCGGAGAGATGTATGGACACGACATCTGTTTTTTCGCCACGGAACCGTGAAATTAATTTGCCTGCGTGGTCACCACCAGGTTGAATATATGATATCAAAGCTGAGTTGTACTCATAAAACTTCGGAGTGGAGATGAGGTTCCCTCACAGCTAAATTTTTAACTACAGGACCACATATCACGAGGTTATAATCTTACAAAAATATCGCATGGATTCCCCCAGCAACAGACACATAGATAGATCATTAATAAAGACTGATGCCGAGGTCCGACTGTATACATGGCAACATGGAATAAAATTACAATTCCCTTCCCTTCCGCATGTCTATCACAAAGCGTTGACCAGTTATGCCCAGACTCATTCGTTAGCCCACACTGGGAGGCACGGAGGTGCGAGGAGCATCACACGCTGCCTCTGCTACCACCACCACACTGGCTCAATCGGTGCAGAAAGACTAAGGAGTTGGCGGACGTCTCAACTCCATGCCCAGCTTCACTTATACTCCAATTACAATCGCAACAGTTTGGCAGCGTAATCCTCGATGAGCTGCTCAGTGGGGAAACTCATCTCCTCGAGCTTCTGAGCGTAAGGAGTAGGAACCTCAGCACCAGTGACACGCTGAGCGGGTGCGTCAAGGTAGTCGAAAGCGTACTCCATGCTCAGGGCGAGAATCTCAGAGCTGACGCCGTAGGCGGGGAAGCCAGACTCAACGACAAGAAGGCGGTGAGTCTTCTTGATGGACTGGACGATAGTCTCGAGGTCGAGAGGCTTGATGGATCGCAGGTTGATGACTTCCACATCGACACCGTACTTCTTCTTGAGGTTCTCGGCCGCTGTAAGGGACTGGCCAACGCAGCGGGATAGGGAAACCACGGTAAGGTCCTTGCCAGAGCGCTCAATCTTGGCCTTGCCAAAGGGGAGGACGAAGTCGCTCTTCTGGGCGGCCTCGGACATGGGGAAGGACTGGCCGTACAACAGCTCGTTCTCGAGGACAACAACGGGGTTAGGATCACGGATAGCAGCCTTCAGGAGACCCTTGGCATCCTCGGCGCTCCATGGAGAGACGACTTTGAGTCCGGGAATACTGCCGTACCAAGCAGAGTAGTCCTGGGAGTGCTGAGCAGCGACACCGGCGGCGAAGCCGTTGGGTCCGCGGAAGGTGATGTTGCATGGTTGAATACCACCGGACATGTAGAGGGTCTTTGCGGCCGAGTTGATAATTTGATCAATAGCTTGCATGGCGAAGTTGAAGGTCATGAACTCGCACTAGTTGGAAAACGCACAATTTTGATTAGAATAAGGCCTCTGACATGTCTCCGATCACAAAAGATCAAGGTGGGACTTACGACTGGGTGGAGACCACTGAGGGCAGCACCGACGGCGAGACCACAGAAACCACTCTCAGTGATGGGGGTGTCGATGATGCGCTTCTCACCAAAGCGGTCGAGAAGACCTTTGGTGACCTTGTAGGCACCATTGTACTGAGCAACTTCCTCACCCAGGACGAAGACCTTGGGGTTTGCCTCAAGCTCCTCAGCTAGAGCCTCATTGAGGGCATCTCGGACAGTGTACTCCTTGACGCCGGTGGCGCCGTCGGCGTATGAGCGGGATTGCGAGTTGCCAAAGAACACGGGGCGGGCGATGGCAGCGCGCTGAGCGAGAGAGGGAACGGCGGAAACCCTGGGGGCGATGACTCGGGTCGAGGCAGCTAGGCGAGCTGCGGGACGGAGGAGGCGGGACATGGTGATGGTGTTTTGTGTGGGTGAGGTGTTGAGAACGGACTTGTCAAGGCGACAGGGGCCAATTGGATCGGAAGGAGGAGCTTGATGACGGGCTGCAAAAAAGTTGCGCAGAGCTTCTCCCCGAATGTCGTCAACAGGTGAACGTGGGAATGGCAGCGGGCTGAGGCGGACGAGAGAGGAAAAGAGAGGATGGAGATGGGCAGACGCTCGACAGGTTGAGAGGGAATTTCACCGAGTTGAGGCAGGAGATGCTCTCCGGCCAGCTTTTTTTTTTTGGGGCCGTCGGTACGTATCATCCCGTTGGCGAGGTACCTGGGCGTGCCACCGGGTTTCGCGTGGGCACCCAGGTACCTGGGAGAAAGAGACACCGAGCAAACCTCCGCTAGCGCTATAGCAAGTCGGTACAGCATTATGCCTCTTATCCCCGTCCTGCCCCCTGGTTGTGCACTGCTAGGGCGTTGTCGGAGAGCCTGAGGCGCCTCATACCGGGGTTCTTTGAGGCTCTTTGGACTGCCATTGGAGGAGGCGCAGAGGCCAATACTACAATAGCCCATAGATAGACTGCGCGCGTCCTACAACACGCAACCAGTTGGTAGTCTCACAGTCTGTTGGGGTGAACATTTGGGGGGCGGCGTGCGGGACCTTTCCCCACCACAACGGCTGTCCAGGAACAAGAGCTTACAGTAAAGGATATGGGGGTCTTGAGGATAATCAAGACATGTATCGACCTGAGGCTCAATCGTTCAATCCTAGCACCGCTTTGTGGCCCCCTCCACATGCATTGACCTTGTTCGGCCAAAACTGTAAGTCAGAAGTTGTCATTTGTTTATCAACGGAGAAAGAAACCTCCTTGCATATTGTCCTCCCCACTCATGTCAAATCACCACACCACCTAGAGGCGTGGCAAGGGTCATGTGCTGACTAACACAAACTCTGTATCTGCCTCAACACTTCTCTCATGACATCGATGGGATGGCTCCACCTCTACCATCGCGCACTTCTCATTTCGCTGGCGTTGTTCAGTGTGGCATGCAGTCCGTTTCATTGATTCAAAGGGAACACTCCAATATATATATATATACATCTCAAAAGTCATGAGGACCCCGCCGCGCAAGTGTCCCGACGTCTACTAGGCCCAGTAGATTACAATTATTCCCATGGAGTGGTCGCCTTCCCTTTAGCATGATCTGTGCGTAATATCGGGGGCTCGTGCCATCGCTCGTCGCATTGGCTTGAGTTTTTATCATTCCCGCTCGTCCCACGTCTAACTCTCCCTTTTTATCTCACAAGTTCCCACCTATTTAAGCAGAGGGCTTGCGAGCGACCATCAGATACATGGGGGTGAACAGGTGGTCACGACCACCGGCAACCAGACAGTCGGCAGCGAGTGCCAAACTATCTGCCGTCTTCTTGGTGCCGGCGGGGGCCAGCTTAAATGTCTCAAGGATACCAGCCAGACCGTGGGCAATTGTTCGACCCCAAGTGGTCATTCGGACAATGGTGAAGATGTCACCAACAGACTGAATGTATCGTAACTCACCAGACAAGGGCCAGTACCAGGGAAGAGGATCGGGGCGGTCGGCTAAATCCTCATGGTGCAGCATTTCAAAGCCCGAATCCCGAATGGCGTCCAGTGCCTCACCGACCTTGCACATGTTGGAGATACCATCACCCTGCTCGATACCAAGTCGGATCTCGCGGTGGCGAAGGTTCTCGTTATCGTACTCATCAGTCATGAGCCACTCGTACACGCCGAAGACACCACCGGGCTTCAGAACGCGGAAAATCTCGCTGTATATACCCTTGAGGGTGGGGGCGTGGACGGTGGCCTCGATAGCGTACACAGCGTCGAATGAGTTGTCAGGGAAGGACATTTGCTAAAACGTGAAATTAGTACAATTGCTAGCGTAAAACCCTCCTCAATCGGGATTCTACGAACCATAAAGTCGCCCTTGACAAACTTGAGCTGGTCTGACAAACCCTCCTTGAAAGCGTAGTGTGTAGCGCGCTCGATTTGGTAGTCATTATTGTTCAGACCGGTGATGTGAGCGCCCGTGAACTTGGCAATTTCGCGGGCAGGACCACCGACACCACAGCCTACATCGAGGACCTTCATGCCCTCCTTGATGCCGATGCTGTGGGCCAGGTAGTGCTCGTGGCGAGCAATTGCTTGGTAGAAGGGCTCGCCATAGGAGAAACGGCAAAAGTGAAAAGACTGGCCCCAACCGTACTCATAAAGATCGGTCGCGAGGTTGTAGTAGCTGAGGCAAGTTAGCAGCCAACTCCACGTTGCAATTGCTGGGCAGTGGAAGCAAGAAAAAAGGGGGTGACAAGCGGTGACATCAATTGAGAGGAAACGAGTGCGAATGGGCACTTACTGTCTGGTCAAAGTGGCATACTCAGCAGTTCGGGCCTAAAGAAAATTGTTAGACCGTAGTGGAGAGGGGTAAAGTTGGGTTAGTCGTACAGCGCGCTCCTCAGCAGTCTCGTTCTCAGCTGGCTTGTTGTCCCAGTGCTTGAAGTATTCGTCGACAGCGGCTTGCTTGGCAGCACCGCCCTTCTTGAACATGGCAGCAATTCCACCACGAGCTTGAGCCGAGTTTCCGTGCATAGCCTTGTTGAAGTCGGCATCGCGCTGGTGGTCCTCGCGCTCGAGGCCGGAAGCGGTCGATGAAGCAACCATGTTGAATGTGTTAGACCCGGGGTCTGGAAAAAGGAGGAAAGTCAAGGAAGAAAGAAGATGTGGAATGCGGTGATGGTCTGGTCTGGGAGAGTGAAGAAGGAGAAAAAAAATCGGCGACGAAGGTTAATGGATGATAGTTGTGTCTTGAAGAGGGAGGCGGCGTCCGTTTTAATGGCGACGGGTAAGGAGCGACGGCATTTCCAACAAATTTCAGGGCCCTCCCCTGACTGGACGACACAACACATCCAATCTCCATTGGGTACCTATTGATCATATCCCGGGCGCTATCCTCGTTAAGGGTTAGTGAACGACCCTATCGCATCCGCGTCAAGGCCAGTTTTCAGGTGCTTCCCCCACAGCCAGTGCTTTCGTGGCAGGACCCAGTACATTGGTTTACCGCAATCTCAGAGTAGCACGTCTAGTACCCCTATTGGGCCAGAGGCGTGTACCAGGGCGGTGAAGACACATGCTCGTCGCCATCTACGAGCAAATTGGGTGGAGGATGTTTGATACGAATACGAAAGCGTTCCATTACGAAAAAGAAAGAGAGAGAGAGTCAACAATCACCAAGCAGGTCATCTCAAACTCCGTGTAACTCACAATCCAATGCCTCATGCTTAGCTCCTGAGTAAATGTGGCGTTTTTTTCTTGCGTCTCTCTCCTTCCACCCATCTCTAAGATGATCGCTGCTGTCGATCTGGGGATGTGGGTGATTTTGCCCCAGGATTTCCCTCTTTTTGGTACTTAACCACGACCTCGAATGTCCCCATTTTGATATCATACCATTCTAGCGATTGAGTCCGATCGGCCGAGTGAAATGTGCTGGGGGGAGGCGCGTGCTACATCCACCCCAGCATGTGGTACGGCACTTAAGCTATGTATCCGGACATGGATTAAGAAATATGAGGCCACTTCGTGATGCACGTCCACACGGCGACCAGAGAGAACAGATGGTGGTGATCGAGTTACTGGATAGATGTGGTAGGATTGACCAATGATAACGCGTGCGCAGTTGCAATGGTCCTCGAGCATGCAAGAAAAAACAATGCTGCAATTGTGGTGTTGCTTCCTTGGTGGAGCTTCAACCGGACATTTTTCGTGCAGGCGAATTCCGAACTCGAGGTCGCACAAATGACTTGAGAGTAGACATGACCAAGGCAACAGTCAGACATAGCGGAAAAAAGTAATATTATGCGGCTTTCCTTGTAATTTTTATTTTCTGAGCAGATGTTGTTCGGAGAAAGTAGCTTTGAGCTGATTCTGCTGTTGTACTTCCCGACTGTTCCCCGAACCTGGATTCATCACCCCTTCACTGGCCCAATTCCGGCACTTATCGATAAGCGCCTTCCCAACAGTGCGCTGTTAACTAGTGTGGCTTGGGCTCCAATTTTGGTGCTCTTCGTGTCTTATGTAAGACCATGTTGCGCAAAGCCTCGGTGGCGGACCTGACTTATTTTCTTTAAGGTCCCGCGCGCGACTCCAAAACTAATCCAGCGCCCCATCACGATACTATCAGAGCAGTTCTTCATCCCCATCAGTCCACACATCCGCGATGCCTCCTCAAATCAAACAGGACCTGAACCGCTCCGGTTGGGAGTCCACCGACTTTCCCTCGGTCTGCGAGACGTGTCTGCCTGACAATCCCTACGTCAAGATGCTTAAAGAAGACTATGGCGCCGAGTGCAAACTGGTAAGGTTCTCCCACTTGTTCCGATTTTTCGCTATCCTCAGCCACCTTTTTTTTTCTTTTTTACTAACAACATATCTATTCTATTGCAGTGCACAAGACCTTTTACAGTTTTTAGCTGGAACGCCGATCGCGCTCATGGCCGAAAGAAACGAACGAATGTCTGTTTGACTTGCGCGCGCCTGAAGAACTGTTGCCAATGCTGCATGCTCGATCTTTCCTTCGGCCTCCCCATCGTCGTTCGTGACGCCGCTCTGAAAATGGTCGCACCAGGCCCGCAATCCGATGTCAACCGTGAATACTTCGCTCAGAACAACGAAAAACTAATCGAAGAAGGCAAGGTTGGGACGGAGCAGTACCAGAAGACGGATGAGAAAGCGCGCGAGTTGCTGCGACGTCTTGCTAATAGCAAGCCCTATTTCCGCAAGGGAAAAGCTGTCGATGCAAACACTGCCGAGGGAGTGACTGGAGGGAAGGCCGCCGTCGGCGCTGGGGTAGGTGGCCCTGGTCCTATTCGCACGCGTGACAGCAGAGCAGCTATCGCCGCTGGGGCCAAAGCTGGTGGGAAGGCGCGACAGGCTTTCCCGAGTGCTGCACAACTTCCTCCGAGTCCTCGCGATTGGCTTCCACCACAGGACAAGAACATCATGTCACTCTTTGTGACCGGTGTCGAGGACGATCTGCCTGAGTTCAAACTACGAGATTTTTTCAAGGTATATGGCAAGATCAAAAGCTTGGTTTGCTCACACATGTCACACTGTGCATTCGTCAACTACGAGACACGAGAGGCGGCAGAGAAGGCGGCGGAAGCATGCCAAGGTCGTGCTATCATTGCAGGATGTCCGTTGCGCGTACGCTGGGGAGTGCCCAAGGCAATTGGCACTATGGACAAGGAACAGCGGGCCCAGATGCTCCAAGATGCTAGGCAGCGTTCAGTACCGCCCAAGAGTCAGGTGCGGACAATCGAAGGTGCTGCTGGAGGTTCGCAAAGCCGGCAAGACGGTGCTCAGCCGGTGGCTGTGGCTGCCCCCCCTGGAGCAAGTGACGTGCCCAGCTACGCGAGCCTTTCTGGGAACTGAGACATCGTGGTGGTAAGGAGGGTACTGTGTGTATTCAATTCGGCGTATTTAGTGCTTGTGGTGTTTGGGCGTTGGGCGATGGAGACCAAATGGATTTGGGGTTGGCTTCTTTGGTGAAAACGGCAACAAGAGACGAAAAGGCACAGCACATGACAGAAGCTGATCTGTTCATGGGGTAGAGCGATGACGATCATATTTGAACATTATTTGGCGGGTATCATGACATAATGTTACATGTTGTACAAAGATGGGTGATTGCTACTTATCGGCATCCGCAACCACCACCTTGAATGGTGCCCTTCCCGGCCGTCTTGATAGACTCGTTATCTCCCCTCTCAGTTTCATCATGTATGCGTAGCTCTGGGATAGCCTTATCGTTAGTGAATGTTGGACAGCTTCACATCTGGGCTGAGTCACTGTTGTGTGAGGTGAGGCAACATACGGTAGGTGTCCTGGCCCTCCTTCGTCCTCCTGCCCTGAACCACATTTTCACGCAAGACTTTGGCTACTTCTTGGGCATGCTGAATTGCGGCGGGAATGCTGGCATCGGTAGGGTCTAGAGCAGCCTTTTGGCGAAACTCGTTGCGAATTTGGTTCTGAGCTGCGGCGAGAATTAGATTATCACCTAAGATGAGGAGATAGTGTTAGCATTTCCTTTCTGTATATTTAATTAAAAAAAAACTGACGAGGATTTGGTAGTTGTTTTGGGGATGATCAATACGGTTTAAGGAGGATATGGCTTGTGTATACCTTGGAAGGCAAGTCTGGCGGAACGCCACAAGTTTCGGTAAGCCGACAGAGCTAAGGCCATGTTGAAGAGTTAATAGTACGCAATTGGCACAAATAAGTGTGACTCAAAAGGGCCCGGTTGATATGTATGGCCTAGGCTGCTGTGCTCGTTCGCTGGAGTCGTTACAATTGAGTTGGTTGTTATGATGGATGGTAACCTGAGAGCGAAAAAAAAAAAAAAGTTCTGATCTCCGATAGCTGCACTCAAAGGACGTGGCTGACCAATCACTAGATCTTTGGTGGCGGCGTCGTAGTGAGTACAGCGACTGCAGTGCCATTACAGGTGCCTAGGGAGCGCTCCAGGCACTCTCCCTCACTGAAGTGGCCCACATACGTGCCCTGTAGCCCAGACATGATTGTTCTGACTAGCCCCTCACCCCACCAAGCATGCCTGTTGATTGTAATGGCGGGGAAAAAAAGTGAATGGGCACAAAATCCCACAGGGATTTTTTTTCTTACCCGACATCCCACCATCCTCCACACAGATATTTCCCAAACACCATGGCATCTGTGGCCACTGTTACGCTCCCTCTGCCCGCTCTTCCAAGCGGTTGGAGTGCAGAGAAGGATTTCAAGGCTATTGGGCAGCTGTCCGAGGCTGTGCAGCGCAGCATCGAGCCCGTTGGTCCTCACTTCCTCGCCCACGCCCGTCGAGCCCGCCACAAGCGCACTTTCTCCGAGGATGATCGCATCCAGGCCCAAGAGAGCGCCAAGAAGGTTGAAGATGGCGACGAGAGCGACGTGAGCGAGCCTGAGGATCCCATGATGCTCCAGCGTGAGGCCAAGGACTGGAAGGTATGCCACTTACTTCGACACTGGGACATTTCCATCTCCTGTCTGCTCACTAACCAATCTATAGACACAAGATCACTACAAGATTCTTGGTCTTTCCAAGTACCGATGGAAGGCTACCGAGGAGCAGATCAAGAAGGCTCACCGCAAGAAGGTTCTCAAGCACCACCCCGATAAGAAGGCTGCCCAGGGTCGTGTCGATGACGACCAGTTCTTCAAGTGCATCCAAAAGGCCACGGACATTCTCCTTGACCCTACCAAGCGCCGTCAGTACGACTCTGTTGATGAGGAGGCCGACGTCGAACCCCCAACCAAGAAGCAGATCCAGAAGGGCGACTACTACAAGCTCTGGAGCAAGGTCTTCAAGGCTGAGGCTCGCTTCTCCAAGACTCACCCAGTCCCCAGCTTTGGCAGTACTGATGCTACAAAAGAGCAAGTTGAAGAGTTCTACAACTTCTGGTACAACTTTGACAGCTGGCGTACTTTTGAGTACCTCGACGAGGATGTCCCGGATGACAACGAGAACCGCGACCAAAAACGACACATGGAGCGGAAGAACGCCAATGCCCGCAAGAAGAAGAAGGCTGAGGATAACTCCCGTCTTCGTAAACTCCTTGATGACGCTTCCGCCGGGGACGAGCGCATTAAGCGCTTCCGCCAAGAAGCCAACGCTTCGAAGAACAAGAAGCGTCTTGAGCGTGAGGCCGCCGAGAAGAAGGCCGCCGAAGAGGCTGCGGCTGCTAAGGAAGCCGAGTCCAAAGCCAAGGCCGAGGCTGAAGCCGCCGCCAAAGCTGACCGGGAGTCTGCTAAGAAGTCTAAGGAGGCTGCCAAGAATGCTGTCAAGAAGAACAAGCGAGTTCTTAAGGGCTCTGTCAAGGATGCCAACTACTTTTCCGCTGGCGAGCCCACCCCCGCCCAAATCGACGGCGTTCTTGGTGATGTTGAGACCATCCAGGGCAAGATTGATGCTGATGAGATTGCTACTCTTGCCGGCAAGCTCAACGGCCTCTCCGTTGCTGACGAGATCAAGAGTGTGTGGAGCGGCGAGGTCAAGCGATTGGTGGATGCCGGTAAACTTAAGGACGGAGATATCAAGGTTCTTGTTTAACTTTTCGATGCGGCGATGATGAGATGAGATTAGGAGTAAAATAGATGGCGGCAGGACGACAAAAGACCTCGTCTTGGGCTGCTGAGCTGCTTTAGATGATAGATCCTCTGCCATGGACATACAGGCGTATTGCGTACTAGACGGCGCGCATGTTTGGCCATACGAGTCAACTGTTAATGGACACGATGACAATATATTAAATCCCAGTGACAAGTCATCTCCTCTATCACGTATTGTTGATTTATAACCGTTTAGGGTTTCGGGGCAATCATAGTTAAATTGATTTCAACCCGAGAGGAAACAAACAGTCTTGAATGCCAGGCGTGAGGTTTAGGCAACCCCTAATTCGTCAACTACGACAAACAGCCAACCTCAATCCTGCAAGTTGAACGAAGGACCAGACTTTTCTCTCCTAAATTAGTTTCATTTCATGTGAAACTCCCTCGAGACCAATTTTCCCCCCCTCATTCACTCGCCGCCATTATTCTGAGCTACCAAATCAGGTGCTAGTCCACTCGATCCAAGGACTGCCAGAGGACCATGTCGTAATACAAGCTTCGTCTTGCTACTAGCTCTTCGTGGGTTCCCATTTGAGAAACTCGGCCTCCTGAGAAGACGACAATCGTGTCGGCGTCCCGAATTGTACTAAGTCGATGCGCAACCGCAACGGTCATGCGCCCCTCTGCAGCTCAATCCAGAGCCACCTTAACCGCCTTTTCTGACTCAGTATCAACTGCGCTGGTGGCTTCATCTAGAAGTAATAGGCGTGGCTTGCGGATCAATGCTCTCACAATGGCGATGCGCTGGCGTTGGCCGCCGGATAGTGAGAGGCCTTGGTTACCGCAGGGCGTGTTGACTCCTTCGGGCAGGGAAGCAACAAATTCGTATACATTACTCTGCTTCAGAACTTCGATGAGATTTTCATCCGAAGTGGTATCCGTCTCGGGGCCCAGCGAGATATTTTCGCGAATAGAGCCCTGGTAAGGAACAGACTCTTGCTGAACGAGGGCAATGCCGTGGCGATAACCACGCCTGTCCAGGCTTTTATGTCTTGTCCATCCGATCGAATAACCCCCGTTGTAGGGTCATAGAATATTTGCATCAGTGCAATTATAGTTGACTTGCCGCAGCCAGACGCGCCAACAAGAGCCATCATCTTACCAGGCTCTATTTGGATATCCACGTCTTGCAGTACCCGCCGACTGGGTCTCTGGCGATAAGCAAAGCTGACAGTTTCGCATGTAATTCCCGGCCCCTTTTTGAGGAACTAGTAGGAGTGTTTTCGTCATCGTCATCGTTGTCATAGAGAGCCCGTAGCTTTCGGAGACTTATAATGTAGTTGATGGCAGTTCGCGACTTTGTCACAATTGTGGTATACTGGAAGATCATGGCAGTAGACTCACCAGGAAATAGTACACCAATAAAAATATCATAGAATTGGTCAGTGGTATACTCGCCAGTTGATACAAGGCGGCCGCTGTACCTGAATGTAGCATTAAATTAGTCCCAGATGATCAAAATTGAGGTGTGCATTTCAAATTATATATTAGCGAAAAAAAAAACAGTTTCACGTACCAGAATCCAAGTGCCATAGCAGGAAAAGAGGCTGACTAACTGAGGGTGCGAGAGAATAAGATAGCGAGGCTGGGATATGTTCCACCCGATTCGAATATTAGTGCTTTCCCCCGGAGGGTGTTGCAGCTTTCCATCTCACATACCTGCACCCAATGCAATGAATACGAGCGCAACTCCATTTATGCGCATAGACTTCTGTTTTTTAGCAACCATACATACGCACTTGGGCAAGCTGTAGTTGACCATTGTGTCGCCTGAAATCTCGTCGATTTCATCTCTTAGCTCGTGCGAAACAGCAGGGTCGAAATAAATATAACTTTCTTCCTTATCGGCATTGGCTTCTTTGTCAGGTGTGCCGTTATGACCGAGATCTTGGAGTCTAACCAATCTTGAATAACTACCTACTAAGTTAATCAACTCTTTACGTGAGTCTTGTTCGACCGTTGTTCCCTTGGCCACGACAATGATGTTGTCAGCATCCCGAATAGTTGACAACCGGTGCGCAATAACAATCATGGTGCGACCTTCGGCAACATTATTCAGGTCATTTTTCACGATTTTCTCCGCATTAGGATCAAGGGCATTCGTAGCTTCATCAAGCATCAGAACTTTCGGGTTGGAAATAATGCTTCGAGCATTGGCCACATGTTGCATCTGTCCCTATCAGACCATCGACAACGTTTTGAAATATGGTTCCGCTAAACAGGCTTGGCTCCTAGGATTTTATGTTAGCATATGTAGTCTAGGTTCTGGTAGGCTCAAGTTGGCGTACCTGCTGGACCATTCTGATATTGGTTCGCTGCCATTTCAGGTTTAGATTTTGGATCGGATGATCGTCTAGCGTAATGGAACCTATATTAGGCTCATACCGTCTTTCTAGAAGGCCAAAGACAATGTTTTTACCAGAGCCACTCACCCCAATGAGAGCGGTCGTTTTGCCTACGGGAATGTTCAAATCAAGGCCATGCAAGATGGACACATCCGGGCGAGAAGGGTATGCAAAACGAATGCCACGGAGTCGAATATCTCCTCGGAAGCCTGAAATATGTTCTCCGCTCTCAGATAAGAAATCTATCTTAGACTTGCGGCCAATCATCTTGAACATCTCCTGAGCTGCCCCCGTGGCTTTGGAAATAGCAACAGTCTGGGGCGAGATCTGGGTGAGGGCTGTAGCAGCCACAAGCAAGGCAAATATGACACTGGATCGGATATTTTGTTAGCCAATGGATCTAAAATATATTAAAGGGATAATTGCGTTACTATTGTGCCAGGTTGTGTGATTTCTCCATTCAAATGCATTCTAATCCCCTGCCAGAAAGCCAAACCGTTGCAAGAAAATATGCAGAAGAATTCGGTTGGAAACAGGATTGCATACAACAATGAATTCTTGTCTCCAATCTGGGACGCATCATTTAGAGTAGTCCTGAACTGTTTTGACAATTTGGGAAACACCCAAAACACATGTGCTGTTCAAATGGTTGCAAATGCCTCCTCTGCGAGAGAACTCGATTCAGAATAAATGCGGAACATGGAATTCTCGTCGGCGACATCACGTGCCATGCAGACGACGGTAGCAACAATATTGACTGGTACTATACCAAGTATAATGAGAGCCAGCTTCCATTGCGTCACGAATGCAACGATGAATACATTGGCAAATGTGGATCCGCCGGTAATTATGAAGCCGAGTTTCTCGAAAATTCCATGGTTTATAAGGTCACCGTTGGCGGTGATTTGCCTGAAAATTGACGACGACAGAGAATCAAAGAACGAGACCTCTTGGCGAAGCCTTTACCGAACGAAATCAATTCGAAGAGCCTTCGTTGTTCTTATGGCCGCGATGGAAATGAGCACCTAAAAAAAGCCCAAGTTTGTTAAAATGACACGCAGCGTCGCGGGAACGCGGATGCTTTCTTACTATCTATACATATTTCAAAACGAATTTGCAGATGGAAAGATAGACAAAGTACAAACTATAGAATTTTCAGCTTCCTTGTTTGAAGTCTCACGAATCAAATCGGGACAAACTTATACTTAGCGACTTCTGATCGATAGCTTGCGGGAGAGACCTCCCCCTTGATAAAATCATTAAAGAGGTTGATAAATTTGCCGAACAAAATGTCCATGAGCGGCAAGGGTGCTCCCACAATTATCATTGAGAGAATAGAAATGGTGTTGAGGATCCAACCTCTAACATCGTTATAAGTGAAGATTCGCTAGATTGATAGCTATTAGTAAGGTGAAGGAAATTGGGAAGTGCCTAAAGAGCAGTCGGTTGAAACGCTCCATTCTTTAGAATTCTAACGAACCATGGCCCAGAAAATCTACTTAGATTATAGTTGCAACCAAAGTCATGGCAGCTTGGATAGAAGATGGCTGAGGTTTCGGGATCGCACATAACGCAGAGAATAACAACAAACTCACCAAGAAACACTCAAATCCCGGGTCTTCATTCTTTTTCGGGTCCTTGGACTGTTCTAAATATTCTTGAAAATCATTCAACTCGGGTGCAGGCAATGTACTACCCGAGTACCGCCGTTCGTTGCTTAGAACATCCTCTCCTGGCCTGTTGTGTTCTGGCGGCAGCTCCGAGAGCCGTTGTTCTTGAGCCATGGCAGTAAACGAAAGGTAATCTCGAAAACAATAACAAAAAAAGAAAGTGTGTAAACTGGAAAGAAAGCGTTTGGGTTTCAGTCTTACATTATGCACCCGGTTGGTTCTCAAGCGCCAAATACGAAAAACTGGGCGACATTCGTTTACGATCAGTGAATCACTGTCATGAGTACGGCACGGCTCCTACCAAGCAGCAATTACACCCAATTGTGACCTAGATAAATCTCTTTTTTGCACAAGACGTATTTAGTTCTACATGATTTCCCGTGTAGATATTGTAAATGAAGAGGATCCGCGTCCCCAGTGTACGTTTTTTGGTTTCGCAAAAATCTCAGTACGATGGCATCAAGCGGGGCAACGCCAGACAAGGGGATGGGAAGAAAGGAGAAAAAAAAAATCCTTATCTCGGAGATTAAGGTTATATGATTTGACTTGATGTTTTTCTTATAGTTTTCTTTTTTTTTTTTATATTATAAATTATCTTGGGTTTCTCTCAAGATTTTGGGTCGTCTGCCCACTTAAGTTTTAGTGAAGAGTCCTGCAACATGCGATGTGAGGCTGTACAAGGGCACATTTACCCAAGAACTATTTTCATGGCTCAAGTACAAGAAGTCTTAGATTTCCGGATGAATTTATGACCGGCGGTAAACTCAATTGGGACAACATCGATCCTTCCATCCTCGTCATGCCACTCCTTCTCATCCGTCTCTGGTGGTTCGTCTCTCGTGACCCGACTCCGGTCTCACCAATCGGCACGGACGTCCGCGGAGGCCGAAAATTGATCGAAAGGCATCTTGACTTACCAACCCACCGGCATTGCTTTTGCTGCAACGTCGCGTCCTGCACATGCATCTTCCCAATAGAGATCCGAGGTCGTGAGGAATCGCTCATACTTTGACCTTGAAGCACCTACTCTCCGCTGGCGTGCCTGTCGTGCCACTGCCCCCCTCTTTACCCGCCCTCGCCCTTCGCGTCCACACATGGACCGCCAGCCAAGTGTCGACCCGGCGCCCAGTGCGTCCGCGGGGCCCGACGACTCTTTACGCAGAGCTGTACGTCTGGCTTTATCTTTACATGCAGCCGATATTCGGGGCTGGCATGACCATGGAAACATTCCATTTTCAGCTTGGTCTTGAGTCACCCCATATGGGTCTCAAGCCACTGGGGCCACGCGAAGTCTCGAATATCCTTACTTACACCGTTCTGCGCATAGCCAAAGAATACTACTGACATCGTCCTCTCTTTTCAAACCATAGTGTGATCAATGTCGTATGCGCAAGGTGAGAACGCGTTTGCACGTCTTTCAGCGTGCTTGCCTGCCCTCTTGATACAAGTTCCATAACAAGGTCAAGAATCGGCGGTTCACTTCACATCCATGGACCGCTTAGTGCAGTGTGGACCCTGTCAAGGACAATAGTAACAGAGCTTGCAACCCATTCTAGATCCGCTGCGATAAAGAAGTTCCCTGTGCCAACTGTCGCATCGCCAAACGAGCTTGCACGTCAGTGGGCGTAGGTCACAGGCCGAAAGAACCCCGGCAACGGGTCCTCATCTCGTCACAATAGTCTGTAAACCTCCCATTCACTCTAGCATTCCTATCGTCAAGACGAGACTAACATGATTATTATGTATCTCGGTATGTAGTGAGAAGAAGATTGACCAGATCGAAATCAGACTTGCCAACATCGAGACCCTCCTAAAAGATCTCTCCAATCGCAGCAGCAGCAGCTATACCCCAGAAAGTAACCACCGCTTATATACCCCCCAGCCCGGTCACATACCTGTCTCGGGTTCCACTATTGCTGGTGACAGCTCCGATACTGAATCTGCTCTTGGTGGCGATGCCACCTTCACCGCACACACAACTTTTGCCAGCGAGTTTCTTGAACACGCCGTCGAGCGCACCTCACTACATGATGTGAACCCCAAAATGCGTGAAGCCCTGGCCAACCTCAGGCATCTCGTCGAGCTGCAGAACCGACAGTCCATCAGCCATGGCCCTCGCTTCCCCCTACAGCAGCCTATGCCCCCAGGCGGGCTTGCTCAACTCCGCATGCCTCCGATGGATATTGTCGTCAGCCTGCTAAAGAAAATTAGAAGTAAGTGCAGTAACTCTGCTCTTAGATACTATGTTCGTGCTAATGTCCGGCCCAGCTACACCCCCCGGCTTATTCACATTTATTTGCTATTTCGTAGGCGTAGCAGACTTCTCTGGTCTCTGCAGAATGGTTTACTTTCCCACTGATGATTTTTCTGATTCAACATTCATCATTGTCAGCGCCGGTCTATATTATTTATTTCTTGAGCAGCAGGCCTTAGCACTAGATGAAGCCACCAAACAAGAGTACGAAGCCTACCTCCAGGCTTGTCGTGTCAACCTCGAAACTGCCCTCGCCAATATGTCACTTTTCATGTCAGCCAAAGTTGAAACCGTTCAAGCTCTTCTATTTGGGGTGTGTAATTTTCAACATCATTTGTTCCATGACTGTCTGGTCACTAACTCGCGACAGACTCTATATGCCATTGATGTCTCAAGACCATCAGTCGCATGGCATTTGAACAATGCGGCCGCTGAAATCTGTCAGACTGCCGGGTTTCATCGTCAGAGCGCCTGTGATTCGGACCCAGAAGCATACAGGCTAAAGTCAGGATTATTCTGGTACATCTATACAACCGACAGGGCGCTTGCCTTGCGCCTGGGGCGTGCGCCGTCGATCCAAGACTGGGATATCGATATTCCCCGGTCATTCCACTTTGACGGTATCATGAGCTCAGAGACGTCCGGCGTTGCACTCATGTGGCTCAATGCCGCTGCCCTCCAAGGTCGTCTATACGAGCAGTTGCAAGTCTCCTGTCTGCTTGAAACTAAAACAGGATGCTAACTATTCAACAGATACAGTCCAGCCGCTCTGGCAAAATCACAAGAAGAGCTTGCCGAGAGAGCCCGAGTTCTGGCAAAACAGTGCCGTGAGGTTGAAGCCGAAGCGAAGCAGACCCGCCACATGGCACTCGCTTCACTGGAGCGAATGAATGTGTCCTATCTTGTTGACATACATGTCAAGGGAGATGAGGTACAACTGCTGTCTACAATGACCCTTGTATACCGAGCCATACCAGCCCCTGAAGGCTCAATAAGTAGGTTCTGCGACGAATGCATTGAAGTAGCTCGCCGAGCAATGCACACACACTTGGCTTGCATGGAGTTGGTTCGACGCGAAGTTCATGCCAAAGCCATTTACTTGCATTGGTATGTACCCTTGCCAACAGCCACTCTCCACTTGACTAATCCTCCTTGATCAGGAACCTCTTATTGACACCATTCACCCCTATCTTTGTCATATTCTGCTATATTATCGAGACTCTATCTGCGGAAGATCTACAACTCCTCCAGGAATTCACCAAATCACTCGAAACATCTGGAGATTCCTCCGAGGTGATGGGAAAGCTGTTGCGTTTGTGTAGCGTGATGACCAATGTCGCCGTGTTATATGTGGAAGCAAAATCGCAAAAGCAGGAAGACCAAACCATGATTCCCATTGGTGATGAGTTTGACATGTATCTGAGTCAACTTGGATTCATACCAACAGATGAGCAGGCTGCCGTGGATCCTTTGGATCAAGCCAACGGAATGGCAGCGGGTAGCTCACAGGTGGCTCATATGGGTGATTGGTTTTCTGGAAGCCGTAATTTGATGGGCCTATTAGAACAGGATATATCGCAGATAGGCGGACCGCAATGGTCATAAGGTGGTCCAGCGATCGAGCAAATAAATACGACGCTCGGCTTCTCCAAACAGAGTCATTGCCATATTTGGTGGTGCTGTGATTCAGTCTGTAGGAAATCTGGGGTCGTATACTTCGTATCCTTCATCTTCGGTGTCACTTTCTGTGGATAGATTCTTGCTTAAGCCCAAATTCACGGTTGGGGGCTCAAGGATATTAGTCGGTTTGGGGCCTTTTTCTGGTGTGCTAGCGGGTCCCTCAACGCGGGTGAAAGCGCTCTTGAACCCGCTCTTCTTAAACCCGCCTTTCTTGAACCCTCCTCCTCCTCCTCCAGTAGAACCTGGGGCTTCTTGCCCAGGCAACTTTATGCTGACGATGCCATCGGCTTTGGCCTCTGCCTTGCGGGCGCGGGAGCCGGCATTGGGGTCGCGAACCATGGCTTTCATATCCTTGAGTCTTTGTTTGTGGCTATGGTCATAGCTGCTAAGGTGGGCTTCGTATTCGTTCATGCGCGAGTATCCCTTGGAGCACAGTGTACAATAGAAGGACTTTTGCGCCTCGCGGGCGGACGAGGTTTGCGCCGGAGGCAGGGTTTGGTGTCGCTGGGCCAGGACGTCAGTATCGGTGTTGAGGCGTGTGATCGCGATGCATTGGTACTTACAGGAGGCATTTTGATGTGAGCTGTTGCTGCCGATGAGAGTACACGCGTGTTGTCATTGACTTGCGAGTGCGGTTGGAGGTCAGAGGCAGTGACCATCAACGGCAGATGGATGGATCTGTGGGGGTCATCCACGACATGTTTAGTGGACCATACCCACTAACCAATTAAGTATCGGTGGGTGTTGCTGACCAGGCCCAGGCGGTTCAAGCGGTGCCTTGTTGGGGTCTCGCAGCAACAAACGTCACTGTTTTTCGAATGCTCCAGGGGCTTCCCCAGGCAGTATCTACTCCGTTTCTAATTTGAGGTGAGCACAACTCCATCTCTCTGCCAGAGCCGATGGAGCGTTGAGGCGCTAAACCCAACTCCATCCCCACACTCTAAGCTGTCCGTCCTCGTGGTCTCGTGGGTTCTCAACTTTCTCCTGTCCCTCATTCTGATTCTGACAGATTGACCACCACGATGGACGCCGAAAAGTCGCCCGGGCGTCGGCCCTCCGATCACCAGGATAGCTCCGTCCCTCTGCGACAGCTCGACCCATCCCCTATTGAGTCGCCCCCGGTCGTCGTAGACACCGACGACTTGGAAAACAGCCTTAGCAATCTATCATCTCAAGAGTACGGAGTTAAGAGCCTAAATAACAGCACGTCCACGATAAAAGCCCCCTCGACGGGGGCTCCAGGCCTCAGTGCCAGCGCCAGTCTTGCCAGCTCAACCTCATCAACAGGAGCAGCCACCGGTCCAGGCCCGATATTCTACTGTATGTTCAGATTTCAATGCAATCATTGCGAAAGAGACAATTGATTCCTTGGTCATACTAATCAACGCCACACCCGCGCAGTGATGCGAATCCAAAAGTTCTCGAGCTACGCCATAGGCCTCTTTACTTCCGTACACCTCGCCAACGTTTCCCTTATTCCCGCCGCAACCCGCTCCGTTGCTGGCTCCGAGACATACCTCCTCATGACCCGCGAGATATACCAGACTTCGCTCACCGAGCCTATTCTAGTCGCTCTCCCGGTAGTCGCACACGTCGGTTCCGGAATTGTTCTGCGTTGGTTACGAAGATCGCAAAATATACAGAGATATGGCGAGGCTTTGCCTGGTACAACTTCCCATTGGCCACCATTGAGCTACATTTCGATGTCAGGTTATGCTTTGACTGTATTCTATGCCGCTCACGTATACATCAACCGTGTTCTACCCCTCCAGATTGAGGGTGACAGCTCCAACATTGGTCTCGCCTATGTTGCTCATGGTTTCGCTCGGCACCCGGTCATTGCTCAGATTGCTTATGTCGGTCTTCTTGCAATGGGCTGTGGTCATATGATCTGGGGCCAAGCGAAGTGGCTTGGTATCGCACCATCAACAAAGGAAGTACAAAGGCCTGGGGCCCTAGCGATGGAGAAGAGAAAGAAGTATCGAAGAAGAAAATGGGTTGGGCTTCATGGTGCTTCTGTCGCGTTCGCGTCCCTCTGGGCAGTCGGGGGTCTAGCCGTGGTTGCGAATGGAGGCTTGACTGAGGGCTGGATTGGCAAAGTGTACGACGACATGTTTGCGGCCGTGGGATTATAAACATGAGCTGGTGTATGAGGTGGCTTGTGCTGTGGAACGGAGTTTGTATTGGTTCACGGGTCTTTTATTGGGAATATGATAAACGTGTGCGTGGAAATTTGGGAATACCCCAGATGGTAGGAATAGAGACAAAGTATATAGAGTTATCACTATCAAGACTAAGAGCGACATGAATATATGTGTGTATGAGAATCTGCAGCTTGGTGTCGTCTGGTTAACCCTATGTCACACCAGCTTAATACACTCAAAACACATATACAGCATCAAAACAAGGGCTACTCAAGTTTCGTTTCCCACCGTCTAAGACAAATATTTTGAACCCACAAGTGTAGGGTAAGGTGCAGGAGGCGGTGTTGGCAGCTTGAGGCCCGGCTCGACGGATGGCCCCCAACTCATCGCCACCGACATTTTCTTAGCTTCGACTTTTTTACCACCACCCACACCACAGGTATGCCCGGGTCAGCACGCAGGAAGTCTCCTGCACGGCCGGGAATTCCAACTCCAGAATGACGTCGAAACGAAAGCTTTCTCTCTCTCAGGCAGACGAGCCGAACGGGCTTGATTTGTTCTGGTCGAAACGTCCCCGATTCACCCCGCCGATGACGGTTACCGAACACCCACCAATCCGCGATATCATCTCCACACTCTCCGATGAGCTGCTCGTACGCATCCTCTCGTTCCTAGGTGAAACAAAACTTCTTTCCATAGCTCTGGTATCATGTCGTTTCCGCCGCCTCGCCGGCGACTCGCAACTCTGGCGGACACACTATTACAAACGTTTCGTCCTCCCGCGGGCGCTGCGCATACCCGGGTTTCGTGTTGGAATCGGCGCCGAGCTGGGAGCGCCTCGTTCACATGCACCAAGGCTCCAGTACTCAGCGCGGCGGGCTGTATGGGCAGACGGTGGCTGGGGACGCCGAGGGTGCCTGATGAATTTAGGAACCGAGTCCGAGGCCAAGCCGACGCGGGCGGTTGACTGGAAGAGGCAGTACAAGCTACGACATAATTGGGCCCACGGCAAGTGCAATGTTGAGGAAGTCAGCGTACGGGACGGTTCGGGAGGATCGGAGGGCCAGAAGCGAACGCTGGTCAAGGTGATTGAGGGCATCGCTATTACTGTGGATTCGACCTCGGGACTTCGAGCATGGGACCTACGGACGCGGCAGCCGATCGCGCAAATAGAATTGCGCCAAAGCGGTTCCGACGAGGACGACAGACCAAGTTCGCTGGCAGTTGATGGCCAATGCGATTTGAACAATGTGGTGGATGTGGTGGTCGGGTTCACGGATGGGAGCTTTGGGATCTGGAGACTGGACATCAAGAAGAAACAGCTCACGGGGAGATATCGACACGGCAAAAGTATCAATGGAGAACTCATGGCTGTAGCATATGGACACCCCTATGTGTTGACGGCAACAAACGGTGGTGTTATTTCGCTCTACACCTTTAACCGACCACCAATAGCCTCCCCTGACGGCGATGCTGAAGAGAAGAGAGAAGCAACTGAGCAGGAACGGACAAATATTGCTGAAACTAATCGATTCAAGACCACAACTCTTCCGCCTCCATACCTACTCACCTCACTGGAATCACCCACTACTCGGCAACCGCTTGCTCTCTCAATTCGTCGCATGGCTTCCTCCATTAGCGCATCCATTGCCTACACATTTTCGAGGCGTGAAGGCTGGTGCATTGGCATCCAAGATATTCTTGTCAAGCCCTCTGCATCAGGCATCGACACACTTTCCTCGCGTCTGGCATATACCCTCCCAATTAGAACAGGGGGTGATAATAATGGTGATGACAACAATAACAACAACAACAACAACAACAGTAGCACGCCCCCGGATGACTCACAGACTGGCCTCACGACGCTCTGCTATAGCCACCCGTACCTTCTCGCCACACTCCCAGACAACACGTTGATACTGCACCTGTGCACATCTACAGCCACATCGCTTAGCCTATCCCCGGGCATCCGCCTCTGGGGTCACACGTCAGGCATTTCGGACGCGGAAATCACCCCTCGGGGCAAGGCAGTTAGTATCAGCTCGCGCGGGGACGAGATACGGGTGTGGGAGCTCGAGGGACGCGTTGGAGGCAGCAGTATAGAGGTGCGGCCTAGGCAGACAGTGGATGACGCGGACGACTACGGTAGCAGCCTAGGGGCTAATGGCAGCGGCCATGGCTACGGCTACAGCGTGGCGCAAACGTCCCGACCCGACGTTCCCGAATGGGAGGACCGACGGAATTGGGTTGGCTTTGACGACGAAATGGTTATTGTGCTCAAGGAAGCGCGAGACGGCCGCGAAAGCCTGATGGTTTACGACTTTACGTGATGGGCACCATGAACGTACAGCACTAAGGCATCACGGCAGTTACGGGTACTGCAGTTGGATCGTATTACCGCCTGGTTTCGACCGAGAACCAAGGCTTGCGACTACGTCGGAATTCATCCGACAGTTGCTGGATCTCCGCAAACCTGGTTACCCTACAGTTCCGCGCCCCGTCTTGTCAGTTTCAGCTGCTTATCCACCAGTGTTGGGATTGACCCAGGGGACAAACGGCCCCGACTCCTCAATAATGAATCGCGTCCGAAACCAGCCCCCCTGGACAGCTTCCCCGCGCGACGGACAAGGGGTCGGAGTTCGGACTTACCTTGGTATTTTGATTTCACCGAATCAAGCTACTGTTAGTGTCTTGCTTTTTTTTTTTTTTTTTTTTTTTGGCAGCGTCTGAAAGCCTGGCAAGCCGCGGCCGAACGCTCAACACCGCCCGCAAAGTGGCAGGGCCAACAAACGCCTCAGAACTTGAGATGTGACAGACATTGTATCTCAACTGGGGCCAAAAACATCGGTCCTTGGTTGCGGTGAGAACTAGATCCCTGCACTAGGTGGCGATCAAAAGAAATACTAGAAAACTGGTGGCGCACGCGAAAGAAAAAAAACATGGCACAGCTTTCGCAACGCGGTCCGCCTGAGATGACCAACCCCGTGTGATTGCTGGCGGAGGCAATAGACAGGAGTACCCGTCGAAACCATGCTGCGCCAAAACTGCACCAGCATATGTGTGTGAAAGTGATGACTTTGGTGACGGGATGCAGAGTTCTCCCTCGAGAAAAAAGTGAGGCCAACCGCTAGATGGGCAGGGCGAACAATGTAACCAATTGCCTGTGTACACACCCATTGCGCATTTGTACACCTGTCAATGGATGCGTATCGGTTTCGGGCGGCACTGTCTAAGTATGATCCAACAATATACCCGCAATAAAAAGCACGGTCGCCGATGCTGGCGCAATGTCCTGTTTATAGGTAGACTCTCAAACTATCATGGTAATATCAAGCAAGGCATAGCAAAAGCAAAATTTGATGGTAATTACTAAGAATCCAATGCTGGCAAGGTTGTAGACGAAAGTAACACCATCCCCGCCCTTTTGCCCCCATTGCCAACTTCTGCAACAAGAGCCGGATTCAGTGGATGGATACTCGAAACAAATTCAGTCGAGCCAGGTTTGGGGATACGCTGATATGCCATCACGGGGAGACACCGGAGAGGCTGAATAGCGATGGAGTGGTAGTACATCCGCGCCCTGATCCTGGACCCGCGAGATGGCAGCCATGCAGCTGGATCCACGGCATCATGCTCGGGTGTCGTACTGACAGCACATCATTTTACCTAACCCCCCTTCCCCCGCCGTCGGGCCATTCGACTAGCAGAGGAAGGTGTGTCAAGGGGAAGGAGAAGAAAGAAAAAAGAATCGGCAGTGGAAGAAGAGTCAGACTCCCTGGCCAGGTATCAGTGCAGTCACCATCTACTTGGACGAACCAAACCCATGGATGAAAGGCATGGCAACAGATGCTTAGCGGGGTCTGCGACAAGACCCAAGCAGGAGATGACACGCACAGGCCCAAACCTGGTGGCTACGTCAGATTTGCGGATGGGTTAAAGTGGTCAACCCAAGGAGGCTGGCCGATTCATGACATTCTGGGCTGGCTGTGCACATTTGAGATGCACCATGCGCAATGTTTGCGCTTGACCGCTTTGCTAGGGCTGCGACTGTATGACCAAATTTCGGGTGAGCGACTCACCGTCTCTTTGGTCTGGTGTCATTGGCACTCGACTGGCAACCAAATGTAATGTGCTGCCATATTTGACGTTGTTACTGTTTGTAACTTTTTTCGACCCCTCCATCCCCCGCTCCACACCAGAACCACGATTTTCTCGCATGCTCCCGACGACCAGGCCAAGGCTCCAACATTAGGCTCGGCCAGTGGGGCCGTCCGTTGATGGAGGGCCCCGAGCAGTGGAGTAGGGCGATGCCAGCGCGAGGGGAGTGACGCTATCAAGTCATCAATGCCATTGTGTCGTTTTTGGAGGTGGCTTGCCAAAAAGGTGCTTTCAGAGCGAGTACGCCCAGAGTCGAGCCAGTGGACAATAAACTCGATCCACAGTGCGTACTGAGAAGCACGATGTGCTTTCTTGCCAAATGCTCTGATATATCGTTTGACTGCAGCACTTCGGACATGGAGCATCCGCGGCCGCAGCGGGCCGAATCTAACCGGGGCGGTGGGAGCGTAAGAAAGCCACTGGGCGGAGAGCATGCCGAGGACGGTAGTATTGTCACCTTTGTTCTCTTCTCAGAAGGGTTGAGGACGGCACGGCAGTCAATGCGGTGGAGGAAGTATTGGGCTCTTTGATGCTGCGACTGGCACTGGCACTTTACAGTCATGGATGTCCGGTGATGGATGTCCGACAATGGAGGCTACCCAACTGTTGGACTGTGAATGGTGGATGAATGTGGATCGTCTGGTTTTGTGGGTGAATGGCAAAATCCAAGATGCCTGTCATAGAGTCGGTGAGAGACAGAGTGGACCGAGATTTGTCATGAAAAAAAAAGAGAGTAGTAGCCAAAACAATCCAACTCGCTGCCCGGCTCGTCCTGCATCGAATTGAGTTGAGGGCATTGACCCAGAAAGGTAGAAGCGTCATTCGCAATCCAGGAACAGATGGAGGGGGATGAGATGCATGGATGGAGGGGTGATAAGAGATAAGGAACAAACCCGAGGCTAGACTTGTCGGATCGCCCATGCTGCATGCTGCATTCCAGCCGTACGATGTGAGACGAGACAGTGCAAGAGGCAAGACACGAATGAGGTAGACCCACGCGGGAACCAATTGAGCTCGCTTTACTGACGCATAATTGGAGGCCACATTACGGAATTCAATCCCTTTGGCTTAGATGGCATCATCCAAGTCGTCCCACGATGGTCTTGAGTTGCCGTGATGCATCTTGATCGCGGGGTTCGTCACATAGGCATCTAGAGCCCAACGCTGGCGCCAATACCAGTGCCACAGCCGGCCTCGAGCCAGTGCGGTTTAGTAGCGCATGGCGACATGACGTCTTGTCGCACACGCCCTCATCTGGCCGTCATTACTCGTCCAACTGTTCACTGCAGCCAAGTGTAGTGCATCATGGTTGGAGCCAGGCGTGCTTTGTGTTCGTTGCCTTGTTTGAGGGGGGGGAGGGGGGCAAAATGCCTAGCATGCCCTGAATGATGATTCGCAACCTATCGTCCGTTGTATGCTGCACGGTGGGAAACCATGGCAGCCTCACACATCCAACAAGGCGCTTTTTGGAGCAGTTGACGGAACGTGACAAGTGAGCGATTACGCTTGCGATCCACTGACGTAACCTTCCCCGCGAAACTCACATGTCCCTCCTATTCTTCCCAATGGCCAGCATCCGATATTCACATCATGGCCTTCTCGCAAACTCTGACTTAAACTCAGGCTCTATACTAGAAGGAGGCTCAGACTCAATTGTTTCAGACCGAGGCGGTCAAGTGACAGCGCCCAGCGTCACCTGTCCCCATCATTTGGAGATCCCCAGACACTTCTGGGCCCGTTGTGCTACCAACCAGCCGCCCACCGGCTAGACCACCACACCCACTGGTACCGACTTGTTGGAGGGTACGCGAGAGCGGGCCGTTTCACAAGGGAATGGGAAAGGGGGAGGAATGAAAACTCGCCGGCATCCCAGAGCCGGACGCTGTATCCACCCCAGAAGGCCTCGCGAGCGTGTGGTGGTACTACTCCTATTGTAGCAGAGGACGGTGGAGGACTGGGCTGCCTTGGCACGACTATGTGCACATGTGAACAATAGGGCAGACGCGATATCACGTCTCGCCCATTGATAACGGAGATGGCTGGAGGGAGAGCGTGGGCGATGAAGCCTTGGGCGAGAAAGGGGGGTCATGTGCGCTTCCAGGCTTACCCACCAAATAGTACGAGGACTGGACTCTAAAACGTGGGATGGGATGTGTTGAGGGAGAGGGTGTGCGTATCAAGCAGGAAAAAGGCAGCGCAGAGCAGTGCAGTAGGAGAAAAAAAGAACTGGGAGGATGCAAAAGAGTGTAGTGAAAGCCAGTTTATTGTGCAATCAGGACGCCATTCATAAGCCCGGACTTCTACTTCCTGGGTATAAGCCACTGTCACGTACATGTATGTGCAGGGCGGGCCTTTGTTTTCTTGTCTCTTGGGACGGTGGGCTCCGTTATGGTGAGTTGTCGTCCGTAATTAATTCGATCCCTGCATGTTAAACGGCAGGCAATGCTGTCATGTCCAAAATGCAGTTAACGTATTTTGCGTTGCAGTGACTGCTGCAATGCGGTGCCATGGCGGCAAGACGAGGGGGATGGAGGGCCTTACGGCTGCTGCTGCGACCGCAACTACGATCCAGACCACGTCCGCACCATGTACTGTAACTGTGTAAAATGCACACTGGCTGCATCGAACATGGCTTCGGCAGGCTTCTCGGCTCGGCTGGCTTTGCAATCCTTGGAATCCATTGTCTCCCTCGAAAAGGCAAAGTCAACGGAGGGTTCCTTGTTTTGCTGATGTGATCATTCGGACGGGATGCGCATCCCCCCGGGGCCCGCGCCCAGACTTCTGTTGCTCGCGCTCGCAACTATAATTACAAGAACCCACGGGTCTTGCGCGTGTCTCTGCTGCGCGCGCGCCGGCTTCCCCGGACCTGATTTAAGACATTTGGAACACTTGAACAGCTAAAGTCCGCCCGACTCCGACCATGGGTGGAGGAGGAGTCGGCAAATTGATGGAGGCCGCCCGGTACTTTCGTTAAAATTACCTTATGTTGGAAGACCAATTGCTCTCAGCACCATCGCGCCGGACGTCCAATTGCGAGAGCGAGATGACCCGGTTGTAGCCCCCCAATTGCGACAGGATGCGATAGGATGGAATTGCATTCTGGGGATCCATTGACCAGCGAATTGGGATCCAATGCGGCGGCAGTGCTTTTTTCTACCTCCTTTTCTTTTGCACTTCTGTTACACTATTTTCCTCTCCCATTCTATCATGTTCCTTTCACTTCGGTTACTATTTTATGCAGGGAGAAGCAAGTAGCAGCATAAGCCCACGCCACCCCGAATCCCCCGTCCCAGCCCAGACCATTGCTGTAGTCGGCCAGGCTCATGTCATGGCAATGGCCAAGGATGACGTTGGCAGTTGGCAAAAGCCCATTCTCACCGAGTGGAATCTGAGCTGGACTGTGGAGTAGGCTGGGTCTGTGCTCTGGCTTGGCTTCTTTTTGCTTATCGATAGCCCACTCCCGCCCACGCTCCTTACACAACACCCACGCCACGCCACCCCCTTGTCTTCGGTACTATCCACTCTCGGCCTGGTCCTTGAGGGCCCAGTGCGCTAGACAGGCCTGACCTGACCCGCCAATGAACAGCCACTAGCCCGCAAGAAGCTTGGCGCCAGGTCTTGTTTCGGCCTCTAGTGCGTCTGGGGCGGGTGCTGCATCACTTGTGACTCACATTGTCGGTGCGGCGTGGGGAGAGATTGTTGAAAGAGAAGGAGAAGGATGGCATGTCATGGAAGGCAGAGGAGCGCAAAACTGAGAAAGTTTTGATACTTTTTTCTCTTTTTCTTTCTCTCACTCGTCTCAATTCGTAATGGGGAGCAGGGTGATTGGCAGGGATTGGAGGCCCGTTATACGCTGCAATTATGCACTGTACTTGGCGCACGCGAGCAAAGGGTAATTTGGAATTAGCATTACAAGTATATACGGCGCTCTGTTACACACCCCGGCTGACAAAGACCCTGATCTGATGTGGTGGCCCCTGGCTGTCGTCCCCTTCACCCCGGAGGCCTACCGACATCTGTACCCAGGGGAGCAGCCAGTCACGAGGATGCACCTACTGGTTTTGAGATGTGATGGTCAAAGATACAGACGGAAGCGAGCGGGAGCGCACATGGAACGGGACGAACAGCTTTGGTCTTCCAATGGGTTTCACGATTCCACGCGCGTGCGAAGGGGGGGAGGGGGGAGACGGTGCGCAGCGGCTATCAAAGGACCAAGGAGATTGTTGCGCTTCGCTTGTGATAACACAGCACCATCACTTCGCTTCAACAATAGTCGAGGTGGTGGGCTGGCCTCGCCGGCGGCCCAGATCAAATCGGCGACGTAGCGCTGACTAGGGTGCCAGAAATGGCTGGCTGGGGGTGGCCTGAATCCAAAGGGTCTCGAAGCGGGCCCCGATTGACGAGATGGAGCGCCCCCCAGCAGCAAGTGAGCGGCACGACTTGATACGAGACCCGTCGTTTGCGTTCTGGGGGATCAAAAACTACTTTGTTTCTCAGCCGTCGGCCTGCCAAGGCCAAAGGGAATGGCTGGCTGAAATAAATATTTGAATAGTGTGCCTAAAAACATCTAAACCCTAAATTGAAACTAACATAAGAATAAGACGCCACTTGCAAACGATACATTGCCATTGACCAGTTGAGAGAGGTGTGCCATCAGAGAAGACAAACCAAGGTGAGATGGTCATGTCTCCATGGGCTCAGGTTCTGCTTGACACCACCAGACACAGGCACACACATACTTAGCGAGAAGGCAAAAACACCGCTCTGTGAGTTGAAACAGGTGTTTGGCGGCCCAGCTTTTCGAATCCATTGGGCATCAGTGACTAGTTTGAAGACAACGACCATCGCAACCTGCGCGGGTCATTAATCCACATGCACACCCTTGTTGGATAGTTTGCACATAGTAAACCAAACACACCTATCGCCCATCACAGCACGCGCCCACCCCTCTCCCATTTTTGGATGTGAGTGTTTGACGTGGAATTGAATATTGAGAGTAGGTGCAAAAGCACGAACGATGGGCAATTGGAAAGAGCAGCTTTCGATCCATCCAAGAACAACAGGTGAACAGGCACAGACATGCACAATTGATCGACGTTGTGATTGATAGTTAGAGAGGGCTCCTTGGGCACTAGGTGTTGACCCCGGCCGTGGGTCAGGTTTGTTGGTGGGTGGGAGGATTAGGTAGTGGGTGCTGCGGTGCCCCTCGTGGTTGTTCCAACTGACCTAGATTGACGGGCGGGTAGTTATCAATGGCGCCCGTTCGGGATGGGCATGTGTCTTGATAGATGGTGATTCGAGTGTGGACGGTGCCATCGCGCGTGTCGGGGACGAAAAGGGACAGGCAAAGACAAGACGCGCATCTGGCGCCAGCAACCTTGGGGCCGCTCGGGATGTTTAGATGTGACGGCGAGGCCAAAATGGGTGGATGGGTGGCACGTCTCGCAGACTTAGTGAGGACTAAAAGTCGATCATCCATCATCACTCACCACACATGGCACAGCACGCCATGCTAGAGTTAGATAATGCATCTTTGGCGCTGAGGGCCTCGTGGACGTTGGCTTTTCCCTGGCCGAGCCACGAGCACTTCTCATCGACGAGATGGACGGCGCAGATGATGGATACTGAAAAGCACGCCACGCCTTGAGTGATCCGTTCGGGCTTGGGCGAATCTTTAGAGCCAGGAACTGACTCTACCCCTCCAGCTTTGCTCCTCTTCCGCGCAGCGGACCGCGTGCCTCATACCATCTCTGAGTGTATCGAGGCCAGCGCCTCTATCGTAAGTCATCGGTGACTTCATCGGCCACTAATGCGCATCAGCACCAGTTGCCCTGGCATGGTTCATGGACCCGTGGGACCTTACCGTACCACTGTGCTCCCTACGCTTCATGTAATGCACGGCCTAGAAGTTAGGATGGGACGGCAAGGATGTTACGGATAACTCTTGGCTCTTTGCTTGATTCTTTTTCTCCTTCCTTTGCCAATGAGTCTTTTGTTTTTTTTCTTTGTGATGCCACGCATACACAACGCATTCTCCGCCATATCTGGGGCGCTTTCGCCTGGCAAGTCCCTTTGCTTCGTCATTGCTCCACCCCATACCCACTCACCCACACAACACACAGACATGGACTTTCACATGCACATGCGTGAAAGACGAGACAGCCAGGACAAACTTCAAGTATACACAAACACATAGAAGGGCTGCAATGTTTTTCCATCTTCAGCCTACAGCCCCAATATTGAACACGGGCGTTCACGGCTCGGCCGGGGCCGAAGCCTAGCTGAGTAATTGGCGCGCAATTGGTGAATGAGACCTAACATGAGAGACAAGAGGAACGCGAGCAGGTGAGAGAGGATAAGAACGAGAGGCGGGGGGAGACGCCCTTGTCGCACGACGTACTGCCCACCGACGACTGAGCAGCCACACTTGGATGGATATTTTTGGCATGGGCAGCCTCAGCGCAACGAATAGCGCAACGAATCACGACCGACACACCCCGTGGCTCTGTGGGTGGTCCCTGATGACCTAGGCCGCTGAGAGAATGTCTCTGAAGTGCGACTTGCACCTGACCGGATTGAGGGTGAAGGAGGGGCGTGAGCTTAGTCAAGTATCATTTCTGATTCCAAAGTGTGTGTAAGGCCCCTCCCGATGTCGCCTAAACAATCACACAAATGACATGCCATGCCATGCCACCACAACCTCATGGAAGCCTTCTTTGATTCTCTTTTTCCCAGCGCAATGCGCGGTTCGCTTTCTGGCCTGCCAGGGCCTCAATTCCCCCTCCCACGCTCCAATGGATCCTGCCAGTGGGCTGTCATCATCCCCTTTTGTTCTCCATTCATAGCCTTCGGTGGCTGTCTGCCTAACGGCGCCCAGCCCATGAACTCGAGGGAGCTGCCTGGGAAGACTGAGCGCGCTGCTGAGGAACTGCAGTCAATAGTGACAGCCTTCAGCCGTCCTCCCCCAGTGAGCGCCGAAGGGCCTGCAGCCGCCTGCAGGCATCCCCCCCAGCCCCAAGCCCAAGTATCAGCACTCGCTCCTTGCTGGTGCAGCAGGCTTCCAGCCAGTTGAGTGCTGAGCACCTGGCGCAAGGGGAAAGGGGGGCGCGGCCGGGGCAGCGAGGGACGGTGGATGCACCCACCTAATTGGCGTACGGCACAGGCCACTCAGCACAGAACTTGGTACGTATCTGTGCTTCGTTTTTGGGGGCCAAACTGGAACTGAGTTAATGGAGATGGGATGGGGGGGGGGGGGGGGGGTATTGTGAGAGAATCTCGCATCTTGGCGTCGTCCTGCTCGTCGTCGCATTATTTGTGCTTGCTTGCCAACCCACGTTTCCGTTCGGTTCTGTGCACCCCTATGCTTCTCCGCTGTTCCACCCCACTGCTGCGGCCTGCGAGGGCCCCTTCCTTCCCGTCCTTTCAGCAGGACGCCACCTCCTACACAGGGCAAGGCCTTCTTTTGTGTAGAGCAAGTGGACGGTGATGCAACGGAGAAGGAGTAAGAACACCTCCATTCACACCTTTCCTGTAGTCAATTCATCCGGCGGTCGCTGCAACCACCCAACTACTTGCCAATTCCTCTTTCACTTCTTTTTTCTTTTTCACACGGCCCGGGGCAACTTTTGTCGCTGTTATTTTCGGCGTACATCAACCCGTCGCCATTCTCGGATGACTTAAACGAACATTATACCCCAATCGGCACCAAACCTCCCATTAACGGCCCTGTCTCTCACCCCCGCTGCATCGCAACGCTAGCACTGGCCATCATCGCCGTCAATCAGCATCATCAATCGATATCTCGTTCTACCAGGCACCCCACCCTGCACACCCTCCTCTTGCTATACACACCCCTGCATGCCTACACCTGCCTCCGACCAAGCCTGCCTCCTAGCAATCTACGCTCTTCGCCTCGCGCTCTTCTGCCGTCTCCTCACAGGTTTGGTTGCGACCCAATCCATTCCCAATCGGACATTGGTCGTTGAGGGGGTGTCACTGTTGCGCATAGCATAGTACACACACGGCGCGCGCGCACTACTTGATCCATCTCTCATCCAGCTCTGCCACGCTTCTCTTTCTTCCTCTTTCAACTCTGTTTCCACGCAACCTCGCCCAATTCTGCCTCCATCTCATCCGGGGAAAGCCTTGCCCATTGCGCATCGCGCTCTCTCATAACTCTTGTGTTGCGCCTTCTTCAGAGAACTGCTCTCCACTTTCCCGTGCGCTGTGTGCGTTGTCTCTTGTGTGTGTGTGTGGCTCTGTATGCGCACACGCGCGCAAACCGCCCCTTTCGCCAGTCTCCCAGCAGAGACGTCAGTGACAATTCGCATCGCATCGCATCGCGCCAAGTCAAGGCAATCGATCCATATCGCCCAACTCAATTCAATTCAATTGAATCAATCATATTCATCAATCAACACCCCTCTGACAGTCAGTCGAATCGGCTGTATCTCCGTGGTGCCCCCAAAGCCCCAGATCCCCGTCCGACAGGCAAGAAACCCTGGGCTCGCCTGTCTGCCACATCATCATTCTCGCCCGACCTAAAAGTCGTCAGGTCGCCGTGAAACTGACTGCCTAGACGGCTGGATCGAGAGATCATTGTCCTCAAAAGTCATACGGTACCCGTCCCACCGCGCGGAACCCTGGCCCGCCACGCATCAACAGGACCTGCTTTGGCCTCCGACAAGCCCCCGACTGTTCCCCGTTCTGAACTAGGGAAGCATCCCAAGGTGTCGCCAGTTGAGCACCATTCGCGCTGTCGTCTGCCCATGGTGCCTGTTATTCGCCCATCTCACAATTGTATGCCCCATCGCGTCAATTGTACCGCTCCCCCGTCATACGGTTGTTGTTGCCCATTGAACGACATCTGAGCCCCCCCTCTTATTTGGACGCCCATACAATTGGCTCACATCACCCCATCCACTTACAGCGATCATTTTATGCTGGTGCTGCCCTCTGCTCACTGCCATCATACTAATAAAGAGCTGCTCGACCACGACGCCACTTTGCCCGCCACTTTTGCGCAAGTTTGTGTCTCTTTTCTTCACATCTCATCAACCCCTTCCAAGTCTACCTGCGCACTTTTGTCAGTACCGAGTACCGACTTTGGCTCTCTAAACTCCGTCTCCGCCTAAATTCCGGAGTCCTACGGGCGTCTTACCACTTGAACACCCCCACCCCTCCTACCTAAACTCCGCCATCGCCGCCTCCGCCTCAGCCCTGCTGCCTGTTTAAGAGAGAGCGACAGTGCCTAATCGGGAACACAATATACACTTACATAGGACACGCCCGCAAACACAGCAAAGGGTCCAGACAAAGAGTCACACTGTTAGACTCACACCGACCAGCCACTGATTGGTCTCGCTGCGCTACTAATTGCACTGGCGAACCGTTGAACGGGCTTCGCCACCCAACCACGTCACTCACCCTCTGTTTTGCAGTTGTACGCACTCAGTGACTGACTTGGGCGCCCATTCTTTGGCTGACAAACCACCGTGCGCTATGCAACCTTCCACCACTTTCGACCACAACAAGTCACTGCCCACCCCTACATCTACTACATTAGCAACCCAATCCTTCTCATCTTCATCTTCTCCGATCCCCTTTCATCATCCCCCAACAAACAGGTTGACATCCAAAATGGAAAACAATTCTCCCCGCAACATTCTTGCGGTTACTTCAATGGGCCCCCCCGCTGCTCCTGCTGCCTCAATGGCCATGGCCCCCAAGAAATTCGACATCACCAGCTTGATGTCGCCTCCTGACCCCGTTCTCGACAGCTTCAGCCAGTCTGACATGGGCCAATCTCCCAACCTCGCTGATGGTCAATCGGCAAAGCACCCTATGCCAATGTCGCCTCCCATCTCGCCTTACAGCAAGCCCATCTCAACCACCGAGGTCCCATCCACTCCTCCTTCTCAGACTGTAAAGGATCCAGTCCTCTACCCTCCCGAGGAAAACGTCCTCTCCAGCCCTGCGCAGCCACCATTGTTCGCCACCGCCGAGTTGGAAGACCACCGCCGCATCGTCGACGATCATGTTCGCGCCCGATCCCAGGAGTCGTTTGCTGGCGTTCTGCCACCGAAGCGAGAGGACTATGAGCTTGCCCTCACTTTCCGATCACAGGTCATGAAGCACTTCACATCGAACCGTAAGGCATGGCTTCGCAAGGAGCGAGCCTTTCTCGAGGCTGATCGTCGTGCCGGCGCTCAAAGATATCACACTATTCTGCCTGCATCTAAGCCTGTCGTCGTCGCTAAGCCACCCCGATCTCAGCGTATAGACCGGGTGTCGAAGCCCCAGTCAGCCCCGCGCCCGATTCGAACCCACCCCGTTACCAGCACTCCCGGCCCCATGCGACCCGCTCAGGCCAGGCCACGAGTCAGTGCTACACCCGAGCCCTCGCGTCGAGTTGTTGCTCCCAATCGTGAAGACAAGGACTTCAAGGCTCTCCCTAACTTCTGTCCTCCTCTCGACTCGCTCCCGGGACGGCCAAATAGCCTCAAGGTTGACTGGAAGGGTCAGCCGATTGACCTCAGTACTGACCCTCATGCTAATCTTCTCCACCCTGATGAGCTGACTCTTGCGGGTAACTTGCGATTGGATTGCGCCACCTACCTGACCAGCAAGCGACGCATCTTTGAGCGACGGCTGCAGTGTCTGCGCAACGGAAAGGAATTCCGTAAGACTGATGCCCAGCAGGCCTGCAAGATCGATGTAAACAAGGCCTCGAAGCTGTGGACCGCCTTTGATAAGGTTGGTTGGCTTGATGCTGAGTGGGTGCGCCAATATCTGTAAAGCCAATTTGATTTCTCGCCTTCACCACTCCATTAATAGTCGATGGGGCACTGGTTTTGCTCCATGTCTTGAGATGGATATCCCACCCGAATACACCTCAACAATACCAGAGTCCTGTATAGGACGATCTCCTATCTATTGGCTATATTTCTTTCTCTTTACGAACATGAGAAGCTACATTGCGTCTGGCGATTTGTTGCATTACGTCTCAGTTCTGTTTTTTTTTTCACCCTCTTTTGGGGGCACAAGCCTGGCACAATCAATTTGGCTTCCATCATTTGGGCATTTCCTATGTTGGCTCTTTTCACGGTTCATGGTCATTGTCAGCGGTCTACGGACTGGGCTGCTTCATGTTTTCGGTTGACATTTTTTGTTTCCGGTTTCGATTTCCCCTGGTTTAGCATAACATCACGGGCACTACTTGGCATCACGGCACAGTTGAACGATACACCAGAGCATTAGGGATTCTTACCTTGATACCCGGAGTGCGATACACACTTGACCCCCGCGCGATCACGTCACACCACTCCACACTTTTTTTTTTTCTTTTCCCCTTTTCTTACAGTTGTTCTCCCTGGCCCATGGAAATCCTGTCTTGGACGAGAGTGTTATTATGAACTCTAGGATTTGGGCATTGGCGGTATGGTGCATGCATGTATGGCGTTTTGTTTATTGATATGGCGCCTGCCTCGCACGAGATGCGGGCGTAAGTGCGACTATTTTGGTCCGTTGGGCGACGGATAACTTTTGGGAGCTCCGGGTTGGTCTACAGAATATATAAACGGCATTGGAGGGCTCGTCTCTCCATGAAGGAGGATACCACACTTGAATTGACCTCGGGATGTTGTCTTTGGACGACTGAGGATGCATTGGTACATGTCCCGCGCCTGAGAAGAGGACGGTGGCTTGCGGAAGAGTCAGTGGCACAACCCACTGATGAAGGAAAACCAACCAAGCACGAAGAGGCCAATTAGGTAGATGGGTGATGAATGGATGATGTTACACAGCCGAAAAGAATGATGTGCCAATCGTGATTGATTGTGAAATGCTGTGATACACATGTAAGCTAAGGATTGAGTCATTTGACTGGGTGAGTTACCGAAGTTTGCCGAACTCACCAAGTTGAGATGAGGTCCAGTGAGGCCAAGGTGAGGAGCCGAATGTTGGCAGGAGAAATATCCCAACAGCCGAGTCAGCCTTATGATCGACTTCCTACCTCTAGAGGTTAAGCGTGTCAAGACCTAAACCCTAGGATATTTGACGGCGGGCGTAGCCGTTTGCAGGATGCGGGAGGGAGCGGAAGCTGCAGGCCAGGGGGGGGTTATCAATCCTTATTCCCCGGAAGGGGGAAGGGATACGGTGGGCGGTTAAGCTAATGTAGCGTTCTTCTAGAACATTTAGATTCAAGGAAGATGAGGTAGGTACCAAGTAGGCGAGAGCTGGGTGTGACAGTACATTCACCAGGGAATGAGGAGAGGGGGGGCGTGGGAAGTGTGTGGAAGTGGTGAAAGAGATGGACAAGGGTTGGATGTGGTTCGGTGAGAACTTCTCTCGGTGGGGAAAAAACCGGGGAGAAAATTTAGAGTAAGGGACGAAAAATATGCGGGTGGGAAGTGGGACTGTCGGTTTGCGGAAAGCACATACACGGGTGGCTTGCGCCTGTGGCTTGTGCTTGGACGGGGCGACCGACGTGCATGCGTATGTGTAAGTGAAGAAGAGGGCAGGATGGAAGGGATAGATCGATTGCTGGGATTGTGAATGCTGTGTTCAAGAGCCTGCGTTTGCAATGACGTGGAAAAAGTTGAGCTCTCAGCGGGAGGTTTATTTATTTATTTGTTTTTTTTTTTAAAAAAAAGAATCTTTTTGGAGGGGCACCAAATAATAGCAAGAAAATTAGGGCTGACGCAAGGGCTTTGAAGATAAGAACATGTGTAAGTGATAGGAAAGTGCTGATTTGGCCCAATCACCGTGTTTCGTGAGTAGATTGCTCGAATTGCTCGAATTAAGCCTATCTCGGAGTCTTCTCTCTATATGAAAATGTCATGAAAGGGTTTCGTTTGGGATGATGATGAACTCTCAGAAACAATGGCAGTCTGGCAATATCATCATATATGCGAATCTTTGCCACAGAGATGTCAAGCCTTGTCATTGGAGAAAGAGGAAGCATCGAAAATTGTTGAAGATAATGAAATGGGAAACTCTTCCTGCACGATTCAGATGCTATTCCGTGTCTGATGTATGCATGGAAGTACCATTGTTTTAGCTGCTTCTTTTCAGCTCATCGATCCAGCCCTCGTTGCAACTGAACCACCATTGCCATCGCCGTCACTGCTTCACAAGCCTGCAGAGAGAGCGTAACCGCCGTAGGCGGGAATCGTCTCGTTAGATAGGTACTGGTTGCCAGCGGCAAAGAGCACATTGATAGCCATATCCTCGTCTCTGTCGGAGTGGGCGGCGGGGACCTTGCCCTCACACTTGCCCTTGGGGATATGGCTCTTCTGGAGCTCGTCGCTATCGATCTTTTCCGTCATCTCATTGGAGAAGATACCCGGGACGATGCCGTCGGCACGGATACGGATGTCGTTGGCGGCAAACTCGGAGGCCAGCAAGCGGTTTCGGGTGGACGGTGGCGGCGTTGGAGGCGTTGGAGGGGGAGTGGTGCTGCGAGACTTGTATCAGGCCCTGATGGAAGTGATATTGATAAGGGTCACCGACTAGCCCGGGCGCACCCCGGCGCCCTTCTCAATAAGTGGCAGAAAGGAAGGCGACCGTGACGAGGAGGGGGCTTGCAACGTTTGTGCGGTACGGAGGACCATTTCAAAAGTCTTGTCCCGCCAAGACGCTAGCGTAAGCCACAAACAAGGAAAAAGCAAGCAGGGAGTCCCCCTACTAAAATTTCTATATATTACTCTCCTTATGATTTTTTTTTATTTGGTTCACTGTAAAATGAGGTCTAAAGATAATATTATAACCCGGGCTCTTATAATTGCCCTGAAGAGCTCTCAAGGTAGAAAAATAATATCTAAGGTCTTTGAAATAATAAGTATTTTAATTTACTAAATTAATTGTATTTATACTTATGTAATTAAGTATAGTTTTAATTTAAATTAATAATCTTTTATTTTTTATAATATCTTTCTTACTAATAAAGAGTACTCTAAGTATCTTAAAAAATAATTAAAAGAAATCTAAGTAAATATTTTCTTTAAAATATATTTAGATTATTTTAATAGAAAAAAAACTTATATTAATATTACTAATAAACTTAGTAATAAGAGATTTAAGATCTTTATTATTATAATTTAATATATCTTAAAGAAAATAGGGTTTAGAAAAATAAAACTAACAAAGAAGCTTAAGTTAATAAAGAAAATAAGAAAAGTAAGACTTACTTAGTATAAAAAATATAAGTACTAGACCCTAGAAGACTAAAAGAATATTATTTAATTTAATAAAACCTTTATTATTTTACTTTATTACTATAGAAGTTATTATATATAGAGAAAGAAAGATAAGAGATTTATTTAAAGTTATATTTATAAGAGATAGAAAAGTATATCTAAGTTTATATTTTAAGTTACTTTTTCCTATAATAAAAAGAGCCCTTATTACTATTAGTCTTTAGAGACTACTAATAAGAAAAAAACTACTAAAATAATAATTAAAAAGATAAATAAAGAACTTAAGCTTATTATAAAAAAAGAGTAAGAGATTTTAAATAGTATAAAGTACTTTTACTTTTATTAACTCCCTAGCTAAAAGTTAATTTAGAAATAGAATATAAATATTAATAAACTTATATATAGTATAAAAAGTAATATTAATTAATATTATTATTAGATTATAATTCTAATCCTAAAGATATTTCTTTTTACTTATAAATACTTTTAAAATTAATTAAATACTATTATTTAAAAAGATAAAGTACTAATATATAACTATTATATTCAATAATAATATTATAATATAAATTATATCTAGTAACTTCTTTAGTACCCAAATTTACTAGATTTTAATACTATTAAATTAACTTAATTATAGATAAAGAAAAGAACTATAAAAAAGAATATTCTAAAAAATAAAAATAATATTATTTATACTTAGGACTAGACTTAGGGTAAGCTACTTTAAGAGTAAATTTAAGCTTAGATTAAATATATTCTTATTCATATTAAGAAAATTATCAAATTAGAAAGCAAAAATAAGTATCAGGAAGGACATAATCCCGGACATAAAGGAGGGGACACAGAGGGAGGTACATAGAGAATTTCCCCATATAAATATAGTAGCATATTGCTTTTTCCCCCTCGAGGTGCGTCAGTAGCGCGGGACAAGACTTTTGAAATGGTCCTCCGTACGTCTCGGTCCAATCTTCAAAGCTGCGCTTGGCTTGAGTCAAACCGGCTGCGCCGAATGTCGTGCGCATTGCAGCCCTATACATTGGGCGAATGGCTTGAGATAGCTGCGTTGCTGACCAGCATGCACAAGCACTTCTCGCGCTTCGAAATCTCGTCGCAGAGCTCCTCCTTGCGCGTTACATTAGTAGAGATGGCTACAATGCCGCCCACTGTGCCCCTCCCGTACGTTTGCACGACGCAATCCAGTTTCTTCTTGCTTCACTCGCCGATGTAGTAGACCTTGGCACCGTTGACGGCGAGAGCCTGCGTGACCATGCGGCCGATTCCTGACCTCACCTCCTGTTTTTTTTTGTCTATCATACTTGAGAATCAGCGCTTGTCCAGTGAACAACAGCGTGTGTGGTCCCACCAGAGAGAAACAAGCACAGTGACGAAGGCCATTGTGCTTGTAAGGTTAAAAAAAACTCTGTTGGTCAAGGTTTGCATGTCTACCGCCGCGGGCAGGCTGTGTACTCTGGGTCTGCGACATGCTGGACTCTGTGCAGCGACAAACAGTGGAGGCAATGACGGTGGCGTGAGATGATGTATAGTTTTGGCAATATTTAATACATTATTTGGTGCCTTATTCAAAGCATGACTTGGTAAGAGCCCAGGGGAACGTCGCTCCAAGACCACGATGGCGGTCCATTTTGATATCCCATCGCAAATACTGGAAACATGCTCACGATCAACTTCCACGACTATTCATTCATCAATCTCAAGCAAAACTGATGTTTAAATTAACCCGTAATGAAGTCATTACTGAGTAGGTATCGATATCAATGATGAAAACCTCCCTGCCCATGCCCGCAAGTGTTGAAATTGAACTCGGCTCGTCATGACATGACAAACTAGATACTTGACGCAAAAAGACCGGGCACAATAGAACACTTATTGATTCAAAATATTAGGAAGGGGAAGTGGCTTGACCAAACCCATCCGCGAATCAGTTTGTGCTGTGGTTGACAGGATCTAGTTGCATGACGCCAATGATGCCAAAAATGATATCTGTCGAAGGTGAACCACAACTAGAAGCTCTCATAAATATGCACTGCGCACAGCTGGTATAAGCTCAAAATTTTGAATAAAAATACAGGTGCCTGATTTGGTCAAGGCTTCAAAACATGTAGAAGCTCATGAGGATCTGTGATTGAGATCTTCACAGGGGATACGGATGTATAAAAATATGCCCATCCAACCCATTTTTGTGTCCCAGCCTACGCCAGTCTATCACGTCCAACCCATCCCCGCTACATCTGATTATACCTCCTTGCGCAATCCTTCGTGTTTCGTCTTTGTTCTCACCGCTGTGCTACATTGTGCACGCGCTTCGATTCTGGTGCCGGTAAACGACAGTGTGGCAAAATTAGCCCACTATCAGGGTGCCCAAATGCCTGTAGTAGCTTTACAAAACAAACATTCCATTTGTTTATCATCATCGCACTTCAATATGTTGTACAGCTTTTAACCACTTTTGCTCATCGCTCCTGCAAGGTAATAGTTAGCACTTGTCTCATCCATTCAAGAGGCATGGGATCTTACTTGTCAAATCGCAATAGCTTCCCGAGCACTGGCACCAGCTGTGCACGTAGCCTGCTGTCCTTCTGTTCCAGAAACTGCAGCAGAATTGTCTTGAGATAGAGCGTATCTGCGCCCCCTCCTCCGCTCGCCGGAGAGCCGTTGGTGCCGCTGCGGACCGAGTCAAACGAGCTTCGGCTGGAACTGGCCACCAGTTTGGCTTGCGCCGCCTTGAGATCTTTGGTCAACTTGTCGTAGCGTTGGCGAGACTCCTCAAGCATCCTTCTCAGCTCAGCCCGCTGTTTTTCCACGTCGCGAACCTGGTTTTCTGAAGCATCAAGGGCTGTTCGCAGCTGCGACACAGTGGTTCGCATCTCGGCCGTTTCCGCCTCTGCCTTCTCTTCAACCGACTCGAGCTCCTCGCGACGGCGTCGCCATTCTTTCTCGCGTTGCTCAAGTTCGTCTCGTTCGTGGCCTAGAGTCTTGACCTCCCGCTCGAGATCTCGCACTTTTTGCTTCAGATCTTCGGTCTCGCGGGCCTTGCGTCGAGCTACCGTACTCGATTCATCTTCGATACGGTCACGCTCTTCAATGGCTGCTTCCATTCTTGACCGCATCTCTCGGACCTTGTTGTCTGCTCGTTCGTCCACATCAGCTAGCAACCGGCGCATGGTTTCACCCTCACGAGTACGTTCCTGCAATAGACGCTGCACCTCGGCCAATTCCTCCTCAAGTGACTCGGCTTGCGACTTGGACTCCTTGAGTTGCACTGTCATCTCAGCCGTCTGGTCCCGCATGCTACTCAGGAGACCCTGCGCGTTGCTGTACTGTTGGACCTTGAAGTCCACCTCTTCCTGAACTGCCGTCTTTTCGCGTTTCAGCTTGTGCACTTGCTCCTCAAGCTCCTTGACACGCGGTCGAAGTTTGGTCAGCTCTTCCTGCACCGCCTGGAGCTCTCGGCCTGCTTTCTCAGCCTTCGCGCTGAGTTCAATCTTCTCTGCTTCCGATCTTCGGAGATCTCGTCCTGACACACGCTGCGCATCCTCAAGACGAAGTTTGGCATTTGTCTCATTCGTAAGTTTCTCCTGAAGGCCCTTGAGCTCGGTTTCACGGTCAGATGTTGTCTGTTGCGCGCGGCTCAGATCACGCTTCAGGTCCTTCTCCCGTTTCTCCATGTCCTTGAGTTCCTTAACCTTGGCTGACAATTCCTCTTTAGTTGTTTTGAGAGTAGCTGACTCCTGACGCAGGCTCTTGAGCTCTGGCTGTGCCTTTTGAAGCACCTCGCGCAGATCAGTCAAATCTTTGTAGCGGTTTTGTGCTAGTTGCTGAGCAGCTCCAAGGTCTGCCTGTAATGTGGCTGTCTTATCCTTCAGGTCTTCATACTCGCGTTGCATAGCAGTCATTTCGTTTTGCAGTTTGGAGGTTGCTTTGGCATCAGAAGCCGATGAGTCCATCTTCTTCTCCAGGTCAGCAATTTGTGCCTTGAGTTCCACCTTCTCAGCCTCAAGAGCCTTGATTTTCTCTTTGGCTTCCACGTGGTCTTGGCCAATGGACAGTAGATTCTCCTGCAAGTTTTCGATCTCCTCTCGTAAATCTTCTTCAGTCTTTCGCCGCTTGCTCAAGCGCTCAATTTGGATATCCTTTTCAGCGACCTCTTCCTTGAGCTGAGTAATCTCAGCTTCAAGAGCAGCATTGCCAGGAGCTTCCACAGCGGATTCAACGGTTGAATCTGGAGTCTCTGCACGCTCCTCTAAGGCGGGAGTTGCTGCGCCACCAGCACCTCCCTTACCCTTCTTCTTCTTGTTCCTCTTCTTTGAGGCTCCTGTTGCAGGAGTCGTGGCGGTGGCGGTGGGGGCAGAAGCAGAAGCTGCTGGGGTAGGGCTCGGCTTCGATTCGAGCTTCTTCATAAGCTCGTCAATCTTAGCTTGGCTCTCAGACTTGCTCTGCTTCAAAGTCTCAATTTGAGTATTGAGGTTGTCAATAAGTTTTTTGGATATACTTTTTGCATTCGATGCCTTGGCAAGTTCAGCATCCAGTTCGCTGACTCGCTTGTCAGCTGTGGCAAGAGAGGTCTCTATTTCCTTGAACTTGGCTCCTTGAGTCGACTTCTCCTCCTCGAGACCCTTGAGTTGAGTTCGTGCCTCTTCCAGCCGCTGGTTGAGAGTGGTGATCTCCTTGTTTCGGGCGTCAAGCTGGGTCTGCAGAGACTCCTTAATAGAAGAAGCATCCCGAGATTCGCTGAGCTCTCGAGTGGCATTCTCAAGACTCTCGGCAAGACCCACACTATTCTCCTTGACGGTGAACAGTTCCTGTTGGAGACTTTCAACTTCATTGTTTAGCCTGTCAATCTCATCAGACTTGGCAGCCAGGTCAGCTTCAAGTTGAGGGACTTCGTCATCGTAGGAGAAGAGGTCACCCCCCTCTTCCTTCTTTTCAACACTCTCAAAGGTGGGCGTAGCCTTTTGTTTAGGTGAAAACATGCCCATGACGGATGCGACCGGTGACTTGACCTTTTCAGGAACATCCTCAGGTTTATCCTCTTCCTTAGCTTTCTCAGTGTTGTCAGCCTGAGATTCGGTGGATTTGCGGGCCTTGAGAGCTTCAAGTTCTTCCTCCAGTTTTGTAATCTTGTCCTCGGATTCTTTGTGCTTTTTCTGGATCTCGTCTTTATCGGCCGTGACTCTCTTGAGCTCTTGCATCACCATGTCACCTCGCAAATTCAGCTGGTTCAGGTACTCGACCAAAGCATCAGGATCTGCAATGGAGGTAAGAGGGGTGTTTTCGCGGAGCGCCCTTTCAAACGGTTCGATAGCGGTCGCGCGTCGATGAGCAACTCGGTAAGATCGTAAAAGCTCTGGAAAACAAACGTTAGCATTTGTGTTGCATTGTGAGGCGCATCGAGCACAACTACGTACCTGGATAAGTAGCCTCGAGTTTCTCAAGCTTTCGCAATCGATGTTTGATCTCTGGTGTCAGCTCCGGCGCTGTGGTGGAGGTAGCGACCATTTCGGAGTTTGAGACTGCGCCAGAGTCTGTGGAAGACTCTCCCGTCTTGCCATCTGCATCGTCTTCCTTGCCAGCTTGCGAATCTTGAGTCTTGTCATCCGGTCTGATGGGCTGAGTAGTCGGCTTTTCGTCATTTTCTCCTGAGGCAGGCTTTGGTGTTCCGGCGCGGCTGGGTTCTTCACTGTCGTCGAGGACGAAGGCGGCTTCAAAGACGGCGGGATCCGGGTTGTTGGCGCCATCAACACCGTCTGCGGCATTCTTCTTAGGGCGGGGGCGCTTGGATGGGGAGGCATCACCCCTTCGGGAAGATGTTGAAGCAGATCGAGAGGGTGTAGAGCTTTCGGAGGAGCCCTTCATGCGAGCCTGCTCCTCAGCAATGGTGCGGTCGATAACGCCTCGAAATCGCTATAATTGCGGAAACAAGGCGAGTTAGTAGCCCGTTTTTAATTCGCGAGAACGAGACTGACCTGCAACATGGTGGCGGTATTTTCGTTTCCAAAGAAACGTCGAAGACTATGTAGCAAATATGCAGCGCCCTGAGGTTTTAATCGTTGTTTTCAAGGAGAGTCGAGACTGGGGCGCATCCAGGAGAGCAAGGCGCCCCAAGCCTATCATGCAAGAAGTGTAGAGAGAAGAGAGAAAAAAGAACAAGTGGAGGTAAGAAAAGCAAAAAAAAAAATTACATGCGCATCGCGCTCAGGTGGTAATGCTTCTTCTAATTCCCAGGAGATAAAAGGAGGGAAAGGAGGCGTCACTCTTCGTTCAAGTCGAGAAGGATTGGCTACGTATACGTAGGTACCAAGTATCAATAATTCCCGAGTAGTGCAGACATGGTGCCAACGTAGCCGTAGAGGCTGTGCAGGACTCGTTACCTGTGGCTAGTGCGATTCTATGTACATGCAACGTTTCGCAGCCTCATGGAACAGTTGTGGCTCAACTCCTTTCGCTTTTACCCTGTCATCGAGCCCACTGCGGAGTTAGTGTCGCACGGACAAACGACCCTGCTCAGTCCAAATGAGGACATGCGTAGGTCTGTGTCTCCCTGTCCTTGTCAGCCAATGGAGAGGAGCTGCAGCCTGCGCATCTGTTCTTTCCTCAATGAGGTCACTAGACACGAAGCTGCGCACAGAATACCCGCCTAACCTGCCGCCTCAGCTACGCTTTTACTTTACACACAACATAAACACATGGCATCACGCCTTAATTTACCCCCAGCAGCAAAGGGTCACATTCACTTGAGGCTTTGCGCTGATACCTTCTGGGCGCGTATTCTTCTTTGTCTTTTCTTTTTTTTTTCGTTTTCGTCCGCCTCTCATTTGCACATGCTTCTTTCCACTCTCCTGACTAAATCTTCCCATTCTGCTATGCGACCTGCTTCCTCCAGGCGCCCTTAAGCCATTTTTTCAATTGAACACGAGACCCTTTGCCGCGCTATCCTTTGTTTTCTTTGTTTCACTTTTCTTCCCATCTACTCCTCTTCTTTAAACTTCATCATGGTCGCCTTTTGGCCCTGGAGGGTTCGTCTATCACCCCTCACAGCTCTCAATATTGAACCAAGCAGCTGACCCAAACTGCAGAGCAACGACTCCTCGCCGGCCTCCTTCGAGAAGACCCTCTCAACCCTTTCAACCAAAATTGCAGAGACCCAATCTCGCCTCGACCGTACCCGTACCAACTCTCGTCGCACCCAGGTCCTCTGGACTCTTTATCTTTCCTTTGCGTATCTCGTTTACACGATTGTCCTGATATTTGTTGTCGGGCACAAGAACTTCGGGTCCTATGAATGGACCGGTCTAGCTGGTGGACCTGTTCTGTAAGATTCAAATCTCATGTCCCCCTTCACAAGTGATCGACTAACCATCCCGCTTGCGGTGCGTAGCATTTACACTACTCGGAGTGCATTAATCGCCATCTATACCTTTCGTATTGAAACCCTCGCTTCCCGGCTTAAGGAATGTCAGGAAGAGCGCGCGAAAACCATCCAGAAGCTCAAAGATGCAACCAGATATGACTCGACCATGGAGTTAATCGAAAAATATGGTGGACAAGAGAATAAACACAAAATCAAGAGGAAGGATACGATCAGCGGCAATGCTGAGGGAGAAGCCGACAAGCTGAAGAGCAAGCCCAAGAAGAACAGCATTTCTCAGGGAGCTCCAAGTCGGACTCGAATGCCACCTCCACCAACGGCCAATATCCCGCGACGAGAGAACATCCCCAATCCGATGGAACCCAGCGCTGAATTTGCTCCCAATGCCGGCTTTGCGCCGTCTACCCTTTCCGGACAGGCACCTCCTCCTCCTCCTGCAGGCTATCCTCAATATACTACTGGTCCCTCCGAGCCTCACTGGTATGACCGCATCTTTGATGTGCTCCTTGGTGAGGATGAAACAGCCCCGAAAAACCGCATTGTCCTCATCTGCCAATCGTGCCGCCTAGTCAACGGCCAAGCACCTCCTGGGATCAAATCCCTATCAGACTTGGGGACCTGGAAATGCATGTCATGTGGTGCTCTGAATGGTGAACTTGACGAGGGCAAACGAATTGTCAACGAGGTTTTGAGTCAGGCGGCCGAGGACACGACATCGGTAAAGCAGGAGAGCGACACAGATGCAGAGGTGTCGTCTGGTGATGAAGTAGCAGAGATGGTCAAAGAGCATGTCATCGAAGAACCAACTAGGGAAGATGACGATGGGCCGGCAGCAGGAGTGAGAAAGCGCCGAGGCAGAGGAAAGAAGTAGTTAAGGGGATCTGGGAATGTAATGAAATGTTCAAACTTTCATCTTGTACGAATTCTTTTCTTTACTGGCGTTGTAATTTCTTTCGAACATGTCTTTTTTTCTTGATTATATCGTTCTTACACAGATTCATGATCCCTCACTAAATTCCCTATTACAACCAGCCAGCGATCGCTTTTCTCCTGTTCTCTCGATCAACGTCTCATCCCAAGTCATATTCATAGCCAAGTCAGGTCACAAGGCATCTGAGTATTCCCATGCCCATTCCCAGTCCCGATGTCGGTTCTGTGTTCCTTGACACCGATCGAGCAAGTTGCAGAGAATATCAAGTAATCAATAAAAAAATCATGTCCGCATAGTCTATCTATAACATTGCTTCCCCGCCACCAACCCATCCCAAATCAGTGTTTCCAATTGCCCTCTCCGGATTCCCTCGGAGTGTGCTTCCGATTCCTCCTCTTTCAACCCCTAATCTTGTACCATAACCACAAGACCAGTAGAAAAACGGGTTCCATCGATATATAAGATTTGGTGAGCATTCCTGTCGTGATTTTTCCTTCTGTATCTGCCCGGACAATTCAAGAAGAGCATCGTGGCAGCCTTGAACAAAACCGGGGGCAAATGGACAGGCAACAGGGGTAAGGTCCAACAGCTCCCTTTCTCCCGCTTCCAAAACAAAATACCAGATCAAATGACCAGTTCCAGAAAAATAAACAGGATCAACATGGCCAGGATTCGAACGGGCCGCTTCCATCCCTGCCGAGGCTCTCCGAGTAAGGAAACCCAGCGTTCAAGTGGTTCTTCATGTCCTTGGTGTCTAGTTCATCTCCATTCGCCACTCCTCTGACTATCCTTCCATCAATCACAAATCTCGAATTCCCTTCGCTTTATCGCTTCCTCACTTCCGTTGCCCAACCATCGATGCCTTCTCCGCGTGCGCCAACTTCAAGGCCCTCAATCTTAAGGCCCTTCATCCCAGGCGTATCTTCCAGCCAATTGTGGCCTGCCATGCCTCCAGCGTTGGCGCGTCTCTCCGGTACCAGCTCCAGCATGGGCGTCAAAAAGTCCGAGATGCGCTTAGCTTCTTCTTCCTTAAAGTGATATTTCTCTCTTAATACGTCAGGCAAGGCCCAATGCCGAAGACGGTGAATGTTGCGTAATTCGCCCTTCCGATTGAAAATCTCCTGACTCCATTTACCGCTGAGGCACATTGATTTAGGAAAGGGTCCGAGTAGCTCAATAATTTGGGCAATATGATCATCGTCTTTGCCATACTTGGTGCCTGATTGTGGGTCAAAGAGATAGTCGCCGGTAATCAACTCAAATACCTAAAATGAATGTCATTAAATCGTGAAAGTGAAAAAGAATCCTGCCACGCAAAATAGAGCACGGGAAGACTAGTCATCAGAAAAATCGGGAGTTGCGGTCATACCATTGCTGCCATACTCCAAACATCAGTACTAGCACCCCACTTGGCACCAAGAATAACCTCAGGTGACCGATATTGTCGAGTCTGGATATCGTTTGTGAAATGGTGGTTCACCCAGCACGCATTGCCCAAATCCGCGATCTTCACGCTGATAATATCAAAAGCATGCGGGTCTTCAGCTTTGCGCTTCTCGCCTGTTGCTGCTGATGGGGGGTTTGACTTGTCAAGAGAGATGCCAGAAACTTCACGTGAGAGCAGATCACTGCAGTGGGCCATGTTAGTATGAAAATTTCGGCAATGATCCCCCAGAGCATGATAGAGGTTAGTACTTACGCGGACTTCTCTCGCTGCTTTTGCTCGTCCGCTGGAGATGAATCGTTAGGTTTATTGCCTGCTGCAGAATGACAAATCAATAAAGTATTCAACTGGAGGGCCTCCGCTGCGCGAAGAACTGGCAATATTTGTACACACCTTCACTGAGAACACCTGCAAGGCTTGCATGCCCTCCAGGGGAAGGAAAGAGGTTGTTGTGGTTGAAGCTCGAATTGAGGGGAGATGGAAGAGGCTGACTACCCGTGATGAGAGTCCTCCTACGACGACGACCATTTCTGTTATTCTCTTTATCGGGGGTCTCAGGTTTGACGACACGCTTAACGATCTGCTCGACGTCACCAATCTCAATGAGGACATTCTCCGGCTTCAGGTCGGTGTGGATGATACCGCATTCACGGTGGAGGTAATCAAGACCAAGAAGAACCTGCTTGGTGATCTGCTTGACCAGGGGCATAGGTATCCCGCGATGGTTCCATCGCTTGATCAACCCAAGAAGATTTTCACCGAGAACCTCAAAGACCATACAGACGTGTGTACCATTGGGGCCCTTGTGTTCAAACGAATCGAGGAGGCTAACGACGTGCTTGCGACCGGGATGATCAGGTTTGGCCTGAACTATCTTGTTGAGGAGTTTGATTTCGTCGATGGCGGTTTCGGTATAATGAGCGGCAGATCGGACAACCTTGAGAGCGACGTGCTTGCCAGTGTTGTTGTCGCGAGACAGCCAAACGGTCGAGAAATGGCCCCAACCAAGCTTGCGCACAACGGTGTATTTGCCATCCTTGAACTTTTCGCCAACCTGGACGGGGTGGTAACCGCCCTTGCAGTAATCCTCGGAATCCTCCTCATCGGCAGTGTTCTCGGCGGCGTCTTCGACGGATGATGATGATGGAGAGTGAGTCATTGCTGACAATTGATGCGATCTGTTGTGGAGAGGACAAGAATGCGCGTTAGCCAAGATTTAACAGGATAGCGAGGATGCTAAGAGAAGAAAGCAGCGGTGACAAAAGCTGTGGATATTGGAGATGATAACAATGGGTAAAAAGCAAGGTGCCGAAAATTGATGCACGAGCTCGAGGCAGAGGGATGGCAAAGGGGAGGAGGTGGCAGGGGATTGATTCAATGGGATGAAACCATCGCGAACGTGTGTGCTTGATGGTGTCTTTAAGTGGTGGTGGCGGCTGTGGTGGGGGGGTTGACCGGATTGGGGTTGGGTGGTGGGAATGGCGGGGAAGCAGTAGCTTCCCAAGATTGTTGTTGATGCTAATTTCTGTTTCTGCCGCTGGGTGGCAAGCAAAAATGCAGCAAAAAAAAAACAGCGCCAGAATAAGAGCGGATGGCCAGCCTGGCGGACACTTCCTTCAAACCAGCGGGCAAGGGTGAGAGCCTCGGCCCCAGAGGGAGCAATTCCTCACCACCAAAATGTGGATAGAGAGGGCGAGGCTGATGGGGTACATGTACCGACACATGCGCCGCAACGTAAAAAGGGGATATGAAAGAGCGAAGCACCTTGTCTTGAGAAAGCTCATGGCGCCTCTACATGGCGCAGCTTGCGCTGGAAATCAACACGTCTTCGTGCAAGAGACACACCGCAGGCAACGACGATGGTGGTGGTGGTGGCGGTGATGAAGAGAAGATTGATGATGGATAATCCAGTCAGCGGGCCAGCGGGCGGCCAAGAAGAGAGGCGGGGGGGGGGGAGTGAAGAGAAGAACGAAGTGGGGGGAAAAGCAAGAGATGGAGAGCCCAAATACTGTTTTTTTTTTTGGCTTTCTCTTTTCTGATGCTAGTATAGGGCTTGCAATGCAGGGGATTCGAGTTGCAAAGACGCAAACAGGGTAAGGAAAAATATATATTATGCGACAGTGTGCAACATTGTGTAAAGGGGAAAAGAGAAAAGGAACACGTAGAAGAGAGAAAAGTGGAATGTGAGTTCAGTGTGAGATTCGGGGTAGGGAGAAAGCGGGATACTGCGGCGCCTAGGCCATGAGAGATGCTGGCTGCTGAGACGATGGCCGCGCTGAATGCACCAGATCACCGCCTGCGTGCACGCTGCACCGCAAAAAAAAAAAAAAAAAAAAAACACGGCGCAATTAAAGTGAGGGACCGATACCACACGAATTCGACCCTCGACAAGGTGAACCAGCGAATCGGCGTCGTCTACTGCTTGCAATCCGGTACCATGGCTCGCTTCTGCTTGCAGGCGGCCACAAACGTAGCAAAGAGTTGAACCCCTCCCCTCTGTCGCCAAAGCCCAAAACGACCAGGACAAGCCGGACAAAGGCACTGACCTTCCAGACACGGAGCGTCCCGTCCCAATGACGATCTCCTGTTACTTCCAACTTTCATCTGGTCTTGACTGCTCGCCTGCGCGCCCGATCTTCAAATCGCCCCGGTCCCCGAGATCAGATGCCCAAAAGCAAACAGCTTGCCAGGAAAAGAAGCAAGCAATGGATAACATCAGGGAACAAACACCAAGCAAGCGGGCCCATCTGATGCTTTGTGACTGATAGTGGCGGGGCTGGGGGATTAACCATCACCATTCAGTCAGGTGGTGAAAGCATGTGCACGCAGGGACAGGGACACCAGACACACGTACACTCAATACCCACCACTTTGCTGGCCACCACGATGGGCCAGTATCTCATTCTCGGTGTGCGATTGTGCCGTACATCATCGAGTTGTGCTCTGCTAGCCCTCCCCCAGCTGGCATTGCGATCCACTGATCGTACCAGTTGGCTCAGGATTTGTTTGTGCTGCTGCCAAGTTGCCTGCAGCAGATGAATGTCGAGTGGCCACACTTGTTCCCACTCACACACCCACACTTCCAGATTTGCTTGCGCTGTGACGTGACGCCCAGTGACCCATACCATGTGCTTGCTGCCCGCCACTATTGTACTGTCGCTGGTGTCTCTTATTAGGCTCGTGTTTCGGCCTGAGCTTAGGCTTTCTTCAGGTACCTTGACCCGGCCCAAGCTCAAACCAGCTGCAAGCGGGACGGCAGTAGGTAATAAGGCGAGTCCTGCAACCAATTTTGTTTTTTTTGGGGCGGATATCGAAGCCGGCCAGCCTCTTAATCTGCCCCGTGCTTATGCGACCGGTTCAAGTCTGTGGCCTTGCCACATGTCACCCCCGATCAAAGACGGGTGGGCGAGAGACGCTCGATAAGGTGGGGTGAATCCCCTCCCTCTTGAGTGACAAGAACACAAATGGCATGAGTACCAAAGGTGTAAAAAAGGGATTTGTGTACATATATTCAATTCTCGGACTTCCAACCAAAAGAGAGAGAGAGAGAGAGAGAAAAGAAGGGAAGATCGGTAGCGCATGAAAAGGAACATGTAGTGCATCAAGGGTAGAGCGAAAAAAAAAACACTCCAACATCAAGAATCAAGGCAATTGATAGACCGAATATGCAAAATAAACAAACTTATGTACGTACCCAGGCGATTGGGGGCTCATACCCTCCATGGTAATGATAGGTTTGAGCGTGTCCTTCTTGCGCTTCTTGGCCGCAAGGTTATTGTTGCTGGTGGTGTTATTGTTATTGTGCCCATTGGTGTCGCTGGTGGGTGGCTTCTGCGCCTCGGGGGGTTGGCTGCCGTTCATGGTGACGGTGTTTTTGTCACGCCGGAGCGCACTGAGAGATTTCGATGTCCGAATGAAACCGACAGGTAGTACCGTTCCCTTGGCTGCTCCGTCCAGCCGTGACACAGCGAATGAGTTTGTGGGAAAACTGCTAAATGCCAGGCGGTGTTTGGGAGCGAATGCAGCACAGACTGCTTATAAGTGTTCGATTTGAGGATTTGGTTGATGAATTTGGCTCCCAGAATGCGAAGGCGCAAGGGACAATTCAGCCCAATACACCTTGCTTGAGGGCGAAGAGGGACGACGTGCGGGCGAGAGTGATCGATGCTGGAAAGCCGCAGTGGCATACGCTTGCGGTCGCGTCGCAAAAGTCGTCGGAACAATTGCGATGCAGTGGCGCAAACGCTCCGGGATCAATCGGACGGCGAATTGTTCGGTCGAGAGATTTATTGACCGGAGTCTCGCGATGGTGTCCCGAGCGGGCCCCGATAGCTATGGCAAAGGAGAGTTGAGATAATGTGATGGATAAAGAGGAACAAGTTGGAAAGGTGGGAAGGAGGTCGGTAGCCCCGTCGGTTTCGTCGGACGGGTTGTTAGGTTGAGTTATTGCACCGCACCAAAAGAAGGCGTCGTAGACTGGTGCTAGTAGCTTGCTTTAGGTAGGGTGGTCTAGCGGAGATCCCTTGTCACAAATCGTCAGCTCCAACAACAATGAGGTAATGCGAGGTAGTATGATTTGCCGCGCGCAAAAACAATGCAGCGACTGGAGCAAGTACTGAGCCGCCGAGTAAAGGCTGGATCCCAAAATGGACAACCAAGAACACAATGCAACACTGCCAAGGAGTAACTGAAAATGGCGTGCAAAAGTTGAAGGGGAAAGAGAGGACAACAAGAGACGAGGCCCTCAACACCGGCGGTTAGAGGGGAATTGCACAGCAGCCGTGTGGGGATAAAGATGGCGACCTGGAACGGCTTGGGCATAATCAATCAAGTCCAACTTCTATCAAATCACAAGGAAGCGCAAAACTGTACATACCACTGTGCGGGCGAGTAAACAGCTAAGTGCATCCAACCGGGAGCTAGAGAAATAAGCAATTGGCCGAGTAAGATCGAGACCATAACAGAACGAATGCGACGCTGGATGTTCCATGGCCAGGCCGTGTACTTTTTTGCCCTTGGGAGAGGGGTTTGGGATCCATCCATGCCCACCTAGGCTGAGACAAGGTCCCAGCCAAACCGCCATCCGCATGCAAAACCCGACGTGCACAGGGAAAAGCTGCGCTAGGTATTTGGGGAACCGGACCGGGGGTTAAGGCGGCTGGGGCGTTTGCAAAGGCGAGCGCCACAAAGGGGAAGACGAAACGTAGGCAAAGGAGGGATAATGTATCGAGGTTACGCTCATGGTGTAGGTAAGTGGGCATAGCGAGAGGATCAAGAACTAACAGATGTACCCACCAAAGGTTGACCAGAAGATGTCACGACAACATCCCAGAAGTCCAAAAGTCTATGACCGTAGAGAAGGCTTAGTCAGATGAAGAAGGAAACCAAAATGCAAACTTGAGGAAAAACGATGCGACGAGGATTTTCGCAGTGCTGGGCTGGGGCTTGGACAGGAGGAAGGAGGGGAACGGGAAATCCTAAAGTACGATATCTGTCTGTCAGAACATCTGGGCGGACGAGCGCTGTGCTTCCATCCATCCATCCATCTTTCTTTCCTTCCTTACCCCTCCACCAACCACCAGTCGCCAACCAACCACTTGTGACTCGATGTGATTGCATGGAGACTGCTGGGAAACGCCTGTAGTTTGCTGTTTAGAATGTTCCATTGCAGCCAACGTACATGAAAGCTCGTGCCAACGTACCTTCACTGGAAGTGCCCAATTACTCAAGTAGTGCAGTCAGTGGAAATCACTGGCAGTGGGGATTGGGTACTAGATGGCCTTTTGGAGCTACTGTGCGACTACTGGCGTCACCGCAACAAGCCCCAGAGTACATGCCCTGACCGTTGGCGCTTCAGGGCCGTCGTTGCCGATCTTACCAGGACCCAGCTTGGGCACGGGCACCTTGTTTTGTCATCCTCGTCGATACCTGACTTGACCAGACAGCCCCCGCCGCTTTGGCCTGCTGGTTGCGTGTATGCGAAATGCGTTGTTTCGTCCATATTCTTCCTCTGGCCTGGCTCAGGTAGTGCTTGTCCAACGTACTATCCTTCTATCAAACAAGATGGATGCAGGACGTTTCTAGTTTGATTACGACCACCGGGTCTGGATGTCAATAGATCTGCTCATCAAACATTGTTCCCTGCCTAGCGTTATCCTACTAGTACCCTCGGCCCAAATTAGCAGCATGCTGTGCCGGCTAGTTAGTTATTGATCACCCTGCTAAAGATCGATCCCAATGATGTTATGCAGCGCCACAGCAATGACAGAATCTTAGACACAGCTCATAGATTAAACAATGCGTACTTGTCATCAACTCCCAGGCACTTCTTTCTTATTGATCTCCTCGTCCTGCAAACCTGCCCCGCGCCGACATCGCCGTAGCACGTTTCCATCTCCATGGAACATAACCTCCCTCTCCAACCTGACGTCACTGCCAACAAGGAATCTTGGACTTGACTACCCACCACCAATCACGACGTTTTTTTCGCGGCTAGCCTCACGTAGAGTAATAAGATTTGATTTCAGTGTCATCTGCACCAATTCCAGTCAGATGGCTTACCGGGAGTCGATCGCAGACATTTAGACACCCTACAAATCGGAAGACCCCAGCCGAAGGCATTTGCTGTGGAAGCCCTACACTCGACCCATTTGATCCTCACCTTCACCAATCATCAACCTTCGTTATCAAGCTGGCCTCACTTACACCCTCACCCCTCCATCACTGGTGTTCAAGTGACACAAGCCTCAAACAGCGCACCTATCACGATGTCTTCTCCACAACTGTGCAAGTATGTCAATAACCTCATTTCCACCGCATCTCAACGCACCACTCCCGTTAGTAGCATAACGATAAAAAAATAATAAAAAGGCCCAGGCTTGCTTTGCGCTTCATCCAGACAAAGTCACATGGACGTCGATTGTCTACCACCACACCCATGCTTACATGCTTTAGCCGGCTATGACTCTTGATTTTGGGCTAACCCAATCTTTTCACATGAAAAACCTGCCAGTCTTGAGACTAAATCCTGATGAGAGATATTGTTCTACGCACATCGCATATGATGATTTTGCTTCGGACGCGACTAAATCCATCCAACCTCGTTGAGGATCACACCAGCTCATATTTAAGCTTCCCGATAGATGTTGACTCACAATGTGTATCTTTCTTCACCTGATTTTGTAGCCTGCATATATGTAACGATTTGCATTCCCCTCCTCCTCACTGTACTACCATGTGTATTTATTTGATTTCCTTCAACGCCATTAACGCCCATGGCCTGGTCCCTGCCTAACACCAAGCCTCTGATGCACTCGTCCCCAACCAATAGCATACATACATCTTCTTTGAAGATAATTAACGTTGAACCGCCTGCGAGCCTATGTCGGTCCGTCCTTTACTCCTTCTTCTTCCGTTTCTGAGTCATCTTTCGGAAGGCCTCCATACCACCAGCACCCAGTGGGCGATGGTCCATGCTTCCACGGTTTCCATCAAAGGTACTCTTCGGAGCAATCGTGTAGCTAGATGGCAGGTTGACCATGCGTGCTTGGTTGTTACCCCGGGCTGGTGCCAAGATACGCTCCCTCTCCGCATCTCGTGCCGACTGCGCCGGGCGTTGAGTGAGGCTAAATTGCGAGTTGGTCTTTTGACGTTGTGCCAGCTTGGCCGCCCTGCAGTATCATGTTAGTGGCAAAGTCTGGTGCATAATAAAGTATGAACACATACTGATAATCAAACTCGCGAGTCTCAATCTGCCGCTTCTTGTAGTCATCGGTACGCTTCAAGATGGGTCGGCTCCATTCACCCAACAACCTCTGAGCCATCCTCTTGATGCTAGGCTCAGGTTTCTTGCTCCTGGTGTAGAAGAACACCACTTTGCCAATGCCGCTGCTCAGAAGAGCCTCCTTCTCAATGTTCAGTTTGGTGAGTGCCATGAAAATGTCACGCTGAATATTGTAGGCTGGGAGAGATCCGTCGTTGAGGGGCTCCAGGAAAAACTTGACATGCTGCAAGAAGTTCGTATCGGGGTCGAGCACCGCATGCTGAACATTATTACGGTTGAGAATACCGGTGACCTCAGGCAAGAGTTTAAGCTTGTGAAGTGCCGGTTGGCCAGCCTCACGAGCCTCGTTATCAGCCTGGCAGGCGCGTTCCATCTGGACCTTGAGGTCCGCGAGTTGTTCATCGATCTCGTCTTCAAGATCCTTTCAAATAGATTTTGTCAGTACGAGCCCAAAATGCCAAATGAAACCAATAAACCTACAATTTCATCCTTCTTTCTGCGCTTGGGACCGCTAGGCTTCTTGATAGCTGCGTCCAACGCACGATCAATGGCGCGTTTTCGTCTCTCCTCTGGGGTGAGATGCTCATCATTCTCTGGTTCAGGCGTGTCGGGCTTGGAGCGAGGACGCCGTTCTCCACCTTCACCAGCTGCGCGCCTGGATCTTCGTGGCTTTTTTCCGCCATCCTCTGCATCATCCGCACCATCTTCTTCGTCCCGGTCTCGGCGTTTCTTTTCTCGGCGGCCTTCCCGGGGCTTTCTCACGGTGTCTCCATCAACGCGCTTTCGCTTTGTCGCCTTCAAAGTACGGGCGATGTCCTCGTCAATGTCGACGGGACGGTCTTCGATGTTGGCAGTTTCTGGGTCGTAATCCTCGAGTTGATCTTCGTCAATTTCGGATAGCAAATCCGATTCTCTATCGGAGTCCGCGCCAGCAGCATCCTCATCAAATTCTCGCTCGTTAACCGGGTCGTCGTTGGCTGGCGATCCAGCTCGGGATCCGTTGTCAGACATAGTGTTAAGTGACGAGTGGCAAGTGTTTTGATGCCAATCGTGGGTTCCAAATGGAGCGGGATTTTAGCCCTCGATGCTTTCGCGTGAAAGAAACGCGAGCAAAGTGCTGGTGGATGAGAAGAGCAAAGACTTCTTGCAATCGGCGCCAGGCTGAACTGTCATGGAGCTCCTAACTTTCTTTGACTGGCCGGGATTTGGTTAAGCCGCGACAGAGGTTTGGCGCATCCCTGCAGGCAGCTGACATAAGCGACGCCCACTCACGTGCAGCCTAAGGCAACAAATTATTTGTTTACTTTGGCCCTGGTTGCCATTGACAATTAAGGACACCAATTAGCCAAAAAGCTGGATTGCGGACCTCGACAGACTCTCAACGACAACATCTGGTATCCCAGACAAGCGCGCAGTGGCCACCATAGCCCAACAGTTATACTGTCACCATGGATCGCCGAACTTACGAAGGCCATATGGACTGGGAATATCAAGGCAGCGGTGCTCTTGATCCTACCAGCCCTTTTACACAAGCTGCTAAAGGTGGCTCGCAAAATGGTCAGTTATTCCATCAACTTAGCTCTCACCAGTCGCATCCGTCTCAATGGCTGATGGCACATGCCAACGGTCAGCTAACAAAGCATTATGTAGTCTTTAGTTCACCCTCAAAACCTCTCCCACGATCAAACCCTTTTGCCAACCTGGGCACACCCATCAAATCTCAACCTCCCTCCCAGCTGTCATCCTTCACGCCGCAAGTGCCGAGGTCTTCTGCCCCTGCTTTTCGAAACCCTGCCTTTACTACACCACGCAAGCCCTTTGATGACTTGGCGCTATCTGAGGCTTCGGGTGCAGAGGACAGTCCGGCGTTGACGGAGACGTCAGACTTTCCCAATGATACTCCTGAGACGGACCGCATGGGCGATGTCATTATGGGTGGAACTCCAAGTCCTTCTAAGATTGATAAGTCATTTCGATATGGCAAATCCGCCTTTTTGTCAAAGAAACACGCAGCAGGGCGAGGGGAAATCCGGGGATCTCGAGATCTTACAGCCACCGATCTCTTAAGAAAGCGAAAAAGGAACAACCTCGACAAGGAGGTTGGTACTCGATACCGAGGCCAAGGATGGGAGGATTCAGAGCCCGATTCAGATGACAGCATGGCTCCACGAGCTCGGAGCCGGTCGCAAAAGAAGAACCGGGCAACTGCCCCGAAGGGTGTTTTGGGATCTCTCTTCCATACCCTTGATCAACACCCAAACGCCCCCGACAACCTGTTCCGATGGATACAACTTGTTGTCAACTTCTTCCTTGTCTTCATATTTGTTTATATTGGGTGGGCGATTGTGGATACCGTTCGATCGGATATTCGCAACGCGAACGAGGCGGCTCGCATGGAACTGATGAGCAAGATGACCGAGTGTCAGAATCAGTACACGCTCAACGAATGTGCCCGAAAGGACCGCCCCGCCCTGAAGATGATGTGTGACGAATGGTACGATTGCATGATGCAAAACCCCGAGTCCATTATGCGTGTCAAGGTGACGGCAAAGCAAATTGCCGAAATCATCAACGAATTCTCAGAGGCCATGAACCTCAAAGCCTGGGTATGTAGCAGCCACACAAGCCAACTGGTTGATATTCTGGAAGCTAACTTACTCCAAGGGTTTCTTCTTCGCAATTCTTATTCTCTGCGCCTTCGCCAACAACTTCACACTAGGCCGATACAGCGCGGCAAAAACCCCAGCTGCTCCTGCTCATTCCGCTTCAGTCCATGATCCATCAATCCCTCCCGAGAGTGGTCCCGGGTTTATGTGGGTTCCTGTGCAAACACCACGAGTTGGACGTCATGCACTGCTAGATGAAGGAACTGACACGGATACTTCGCCTCCAAAGATGAAGCCTCTTCTCGCTGCACCTTACACCCCTTCAGGACGTCGAAGTCCGAGCAAGAGAGGGCGTTCAATGAGCCCCATCAAGTATAACCGCAGTCCCAGCAAAGGAAGTTACAGCGGTAGCTAGTCCAGTAGCGAATAGGCCAGGCAAACTTGTACGATAGGAAATAAGATGTAATGTTATGGATCTAGGGTGTATACGAGGCGCGACAGCACAGGCGCATGTTTATTGTATTACAAGTATAGTATGTTTTGGGCATTCACGTTAATGAAGAACAAGCCTCCCAATACCAAGCAATTCGAGCGAACAAGGATGTTTTTTTTGGAACTTGTGGCTGATCGGAAGACGCATGTTTAAAACTAGAACACAGCAAAACGTCATGATCTGTATTCTTGACCATGATTTTTGCAATCGAATTGATGACGTATGGTGGGGCATTGCGGAGTGGCGCGCACAAAGGGAAGCAAGAGTATTGGGTCGGTTGGCATCTGGACTTTGATCCCAGGATGGAGATATGAGACGCAAGGTGGGCGACGGACGTACATGGCGTGCATCCAACGGCGCCAGGGTCTAGACACGGCCCATTATGCAAAGTAGTCACCTACCACGGCCACACACCAAAACATGGGCAAGACCCGCGTCGATCACCTCCCCGAAGCCGAGCGGATACGGTAGCCTCTGACATCATTTTACATGGTCAGCATCTGCGGGCATCGAGAGCTAGCTGGAGGACTTGGGCTGTGCCGCCATACTAACCCTCATCATGACGATGGCTTAGCCAATCTGTAATTGGGTCGTTGTCGGAGGATGCGCGCAGGCCTGGGGGGCAGGTATGATACAAACTGCAAAAAGCAGATGAGGCGTGCGAGCAGCGACGCCGAGTTCCATCACGGGCAGGCAGGCAAGCCAATGCCATGGGGGACAGAGGAACAGGATTCCGTATTTGGCAACACGGCTTCGGTAATTGCCAGGGTGTTGGGTAGTCAACTAAATGATAGATCAATAACGCGGCATTGGGAAATCATGATGTGGCGACTGGTAGGCCGATTTTTATCGATACATGCAACTCGGCCCCGCCACGGTGACAAAACCTCCTCGCCAGCGCAGTTCGAGACAGACGAGGCCGGCGCAAACGGAATTTGCCAGCAAGGTACAAGAAATTATGCGCCACTTGGTCGAGGCCCTTGGAAGTGGCTATTCCCTTTATCGAGTGAGCTAAACATCAGGGGCGTGGAAGGTATTCCAGCCAAGGATTCACACTTCAATCATCAACCTCGCAAATCGCCCCTCCTCTCTGCCTCGTGTCTTTTTTTTTTCAATTCAGTGTCGGCTCCCTTGCATTGTGGCCGCAAAGCACATCAATTTCTGCTTCTCTTTGTCCCTGACCCTTGCTCGTGCTCTTCTCGAGCCGAAATTACTGGGCGGTCCGGTAGGAAAAACAAAGTCGATGCCGTTGCTTCTTACAACTAGCCCAGCATCGTTGTCTCTAGTCGCGGAATCAGCCTTTACTCCTTGATCCTCCAGACATAACGCGCAACCACCCGATAATATTGTTAACCAGACTAAATTCTCGCGAGTTTGCCCCGTCAACTCCCAATTCAGCCCAAGCCGGCTCGGAATTCCTCCAGCTCATGACAGCGCGCGCTTCGACATCAATTCCACTCCTCCCCCGCCGCCTTACATCTCCCCGCGAAACCCGCCCCCCGCAACACCAGCTCCAGCCGCTGCACCGCCAGCGCGCCTATTCGATTATCTAGCTTTAGTCGCAGTTACAGATTTAGCTAAAGCTACAGTTCTTCTTCAATACTGCATCCCCTCCGTGTCGCCCCTCCGCAGCATGTCAGGTTGCGTCGGCCCCGTCGCAACCATCGTCGCCCCCACGAGAACTCGACCTCGCCCTTCCCGAGCTCCTCCAAACTAAAACAACAATCTGCGAGTCGATCCCCTTACATCCCTCGGTGCCCAAGCCTCGTGTCCTATTGGTCGGGCTGGACGCGATGGACGACGACAGCAATATCCCAAACGCCATAAACACTCCCACTGGCGCACCGAACCAGCAGCCCAGCGCGACGAACACGCCCCAGGGAGCTCCGGTGGTCCAGACCGGAGGTTCAGGAGCTCAGTCGCAGGGTAATCCCACCCCAAACTCAGCTTCGGCCCAATCCTCCAATACACCCTCGACGGCCTCTGGATCCGCCGCAAACACGCAGCACTCAAAACGCCGTCGCGGGCTTGGTGTAGTGACGCCTAATGCCTGCACTGAATGTAGGAAGAAGCGCGCAAAGGTATGTTGAGCCGTGACATTGCGTGGTGCTGGAAATTGGGCACCGACAGTCAAAGCTCGGATCGCTAACAGGTTATGAAACAGTGCGACGGTCAAAAACCCTGTGGGCGCTGCAAATCCCAAAAGGATGTCGAGTGTGTCTACGAGGTCCCTGTGCGCCAGTCGAAAGAAAATCTCAGAACCGAGATCGAGAACCTTCGCCACAGGCAACGCTCCAATGAGCAAGTCTTTGCTGCCCTCGTTCGATCTGACCTCTGGGAAGAAGTCTTGACGCGACTCCGAAACGGCCAGTCGATTGAGAGCATCTCAGAATGGCTTAGTAGTACGGTGCCCTCTGGCGGAGGCACCCTTCCCACCTTTGCGCCTCGGCCAGACTCTGCAAACCTGGCACCCATTGCCGGCTTCCCGGGTGGCGGTCTAACCTCACTGGCTGCCATGAGCGTCGGCGTAAACCCGGGGCAGCAATCTGGCTTGAGGGCTGAGATGGGACAAAATAGCCCGTGGCACTTTTCATCCCATAGCCAGGCTGGCTCGACGCGGAGCAACTCTCATCCAGATGCCATGAGTTGGACTACGGATATCCGAGGACCGCCACAATCCCAAGTAGGATCGTGGGCGGAAGGGATGCATCCAGATCAGTTATCAGAAAATTTACCAAAATACCGTGGGATCGAACAGGTTCTGTCGCCCTTGAATGAGCCCGAGATGAGAACTTCCTTTTCCAGCTGGACAAGCATCACCAACGATAACCAGCTGGTCAAGCATCTTCTTGCCCTGTACTTTTGTTGGGAATATCCCACATTTGCGTCCTTGAGCAAGGAGCACTTTTTACGAGACTTTCGAGACGGTCGGTATCGATACTGCTCGCCGATATTAGTGAACGCTCTCCTAGCTCTGGGCTGTCGGTTCTCGACACAGCCGATGACTCGAGCAAACCCAAATGATCCTTATTCGTCCGGTGATCATTTCTTTAAAGAATCTCAACGGTTATTTTATGAGGAAACGGATCACCACACCTTGACTACAATTCAGGCATTGGGTATCATGTCTATCAGAGAAGCCAGTTGCGGTCGAGATTCAGAGAGCTGGTACTATGCAGGCCAGAGCATCCGCTTAGCTATCGAGATGGGTCTGCACCGTGTTCAGGACGAGGGTGACGAGGATGAGCTTGCCGTCCAGGCGGCAACATTTTGGGGCGCCTTTGCTCTTGATCAGTAAGTAAACAATCGCTTGATGTTATATATGTCCTTGTTTTAACCCCTACCACAGTGCGTGGTCCCTTGCTACAGGTTCACTGCCACAGTGTTCATGTTTCCCTCATCTACCTCCAAAGCCCGCAATAATTGGTGAGATCGAAGCGTCTCGATGGGTGCCCTACACAGACGACGGTGAGCTCCAACCCGGACCCAGGCCTATGATGGTTGTTAATCCTCTGCAGGCGCCCCGTTGCAGCGCTCGTGTGAACAGCCGTCCAACGTTCGCTCGGTATATAAGTGTTTCTGCGAACTCAGCGAGCTAGTTCACGAGTCTCTCTATATCCTTCACTCCCCCGGGAAGCCCCTGACGGCAAGGGAACTTCTGGCTATATACACGCAATACCTAAACTGGTATGATAGGATCCCGGAGGTGTTGCGGCTGGGACACAACTTTACTCCAGCCGTTTTATTTGCGCAGTAAGCCCCCCACCTTCTCATTAATTGCAACTGCTTACATCTTAAAAAGCATGTACTATCATTTTGCCATTTTACTTCTATTTAGACCCTTAATCAAGCTGCGCATCATCGGCTCCAAGGTGTCACCGCGCGATGTCTGTTCGCAAGCCGCAGATGCCATTCAAGGCTTGCTAAAATCGTACTCGCAGCTCTACACGTTGCGCAGAACTCCTTCCTTTGTCCCCTATTTTGTCCTTACTTCGTCCATTATGCACCTAGCAATCGGAGCTACTGCAGTCTCGCTCCTATCAGATGCTTCGCCGGTCGACAGCATGGAAGTTGCGGCCAAGATCGACCCTCATGTCAAGGATTCCATCAAACAGGGTATAGCTGATCTCACTGAGATGGCACCCTGCCATCACTTTGCCGAGCAAGCACTCCGTATACTGCGTTATCTTGCATCGAAATGGGGCATTGATGTCGAGCTTAGCGATAACAATCTCACATCAGAGGAATATAATAGACTTGTCGGTCCAAACTCAGGCAGCCTCAATTTCTTTGCTCCTAATCTGCGTGAGGAGGACATTCTCTGCACCTGGGGAACGGGTCGCGTCATAGCCGGCGGAGATAAAAAGGCCACCATCCCCAGGACAGCTGAGAGCATGGAGAACCCTCTTTTCTGGCCTTTCCCCATGCAAGGTCGACCAATCCTCCCAAGTGGAAAGGAGTTGGAGCAAGCTGGTTTCGCAGTGCTGGAATAGATATACGAATTCACTTTCTTGTTCTTTTTTTTCGGTTTTGTTTTTGTTGTTGTTTCCGCGGAGGTTGGGTCTCATTCCATATCCATAGCAATGGGCGGCAAATGCCCGTACAAAGCAGCAAGTGGATACCTTAAACGACTTAGGCCTCTATAGACGCAGGAGCCGGCGTCTGAAAGGACAGGCAAGAGCCTTCCTTGTGGGTTATAGCGCTGAGTTGTTTTTTCTGCGGCAATCATTCGCCGATTTACCTACGATACTCTAGGTTGGGAGTGGAGAGTGCTGAGAATGGGCATGAGAAGAATTCTATGAAAAGTTCTCTGCCGTGCTAACTAAACGCGCTATTGGGGAACACGACTGGTTGGTTTGCGAGAAGCTATTTGTTAGTCAAAGCTTCGGTGTCATAGTTACAGTATACGACGTAATGTGATCACGTATTTAGATGGTGGTTAGAGCGGCTACTATTGGCCAAGACTCCATTTTGGATTTAATACAAGGAATATGTCGATGGTTTGCAAACACATCCATCTGTTGGTCGGCGCGTCACTTGTGCTTATCGGGTGATATATGGTTATTGGGTCCTCGGATGGCAACCGTTGGTGGCTAACGGTGTGGTTGAGAATACGTAAATATTACGGAATGGATCATGGAGTTCATTCACTGTCTGCTGTGACTCGCTCGCCTGCTCTACGTGTTCTTGGTAAGTTTAGACGTATACTTTTGAAGACTGTAGAGTTTAGGCCAGATGATGAGCAACATAAGACTGAAAAAACAATCAATAATTTAGAAACCACGATAAACCAACATTAACGGACAATGTTACAAACAAAACCGACGAGAATAATGAGGATGTTACTGTATTACGACGGTACAGGGTAAGCATACCGAGGCAGTGTGCCGGGAAATTAGCAGTGCCTAAGGCATGAACTTCGCTCCCTCCACCGAGCGTGACGTGCCTCGGTAGAGTACGGGCATGCGTGAGACTCCCGAGAGCACAAAAGCAAGCTTCAAATCGACATCATCGCCATCGCCATCGCCGTCGCATTCTTCCAGGGAGCCCCGCGTCATGCCGCTGCCCGAACATCGCCATACAAAGCGGCATTTAGACGATTAAGACGAGAGGCGCGCGCCCTCTCTCCCTACCCCAGCAGCCTCGGGGGCGCACCCTAACGAGATGGCTTCGTCGTCCCGACCAGCGGCAGCCTCGGCCTCCAAACCTCAGCCGAAACCAAAAGCATCGCTGGGCAGCATTCTCTCGATGCCACCTCAATGGTTATCCATGTATGACGAATTCATTACAAAAAATGCTGGCCAGGTGTCGCAAATCGAGAGCGCACTCCGTAGCCTGACGTACATCATCCCAGGTATGTTGATACACACACCAAGAAACTTGGCAGAGCTCAGGCCCCCCAGTCGGGCCTTTTCCCGTCTATCACCTGCGATGCTTTTATTTGAAGGAGGACTACATCTGACGGAATACTCCATCCAGGCCGCTTCCGAGACGCCGAGATCGCGTCTGAATCGATACACTCAGGTGTTCAGCTCCTGTCATTATACCATGATTCCCTCCTCCAGAAAGCGATTTCGCGGCTGCCTATGGCCTCGATACCCTCTGCGCACGCTCGATACACTCGTTACTGGACACAGAAGAGCAATGCTTATAGAAGGATAGCCATGCTGCTACAGATGGTTATATACACCGAGATGCTGTGGGAGATGGCGGCCAAGCGCCGCGGCGGCGAGAAGTCACGATGGAAGGTGGTGGTGATACTGGAAGCCATCAAGGCATTCTGTCGATTGCTGTTAATGCGCATTACGCGCTCACGGCCGCTCGTCTCCCCGGTCCTTCCCGAGCGAGAACCCATACCTGAGGACAAGCAGTCTGATGAAGACGAGAAGGCGCTTGCGTTCTCTAGTGAGAGCGATCTGCTGGATGCCTCATCAGCGGACGGTTCTACCTCGGGATCGGCTAGTGGACTGAACTACGGAATGGAGTCGTCGCTGAAACCGCCGCATGAGCGCGAGTGGAACATGCCCCGAACTGGGATGAGCCTACCATCTCTCCCTGTCGCCGGCGACATCAGCTCTTATCTGCTTGGTCGGGTTCTCACTGCTGACGACATTAAGCCGGCAACCAAGCTGCTTAACCAGCTGAAGGGCAGCAGCCAGGGAGCCGAGATTCTGCACATTCTGTCACCGTTGGTGTATGCGATTGCCATGGCGCGCACGAAGAACAAGAAGTCGTGGACGCCATGGTTGATCGGCCTCGCGGTCGAGTACGCGGCCCGACAGCTACGGGATCGCGGACTCCGAACTACAACGCTTGAACGCGAAGAGTGGAATAAGCGTGGATGGGCGATGGGATGGTGGGCGATGCGGGGAGCCTGCTACGAAAACGTTACCAAAGGGGTAGTTGGTGGCGTCAGCAAGCGGATGCCCGGGTTCATCGCGGGGATACTCGAAGATTACGAGTATCTGTGGGAAAACTACTACTTCAGCACGAGTGCGTAATACGGATAGAGTTAAGTTAAAGGGCGATGGTTAATGGTGTTTTGGGACTGCCATTGGATGTAATAACAGTTATTTTTTTTTCTCTAGGCAATGGCTGATCCTAGATGAGGTGCAGTTGGGGAGTGGGCGGCGGGCTGGTAACTGGTTCCGCCAGTTTGGGTTGACGATCTTTTTTTGGGCTGCACGGCCGTGCGAGCAATATCCTCCTCATGGGCCGTGTCAAGGAGTTGAGGGCATTACTACTTTTCTTTGTATCAACTACTACTCTGTCATATCTATGTATGGAGGCGGATAGCACGGACGCGTGTGTGGGATGATGGACTAGGAACAGGCCTGCGATGGGGTCAGGGCCAATGGCCAAGAGATCCAAACACAAGGTACAAGGCACTAGGGACTAGGCTCAGGCACCAGGCACAAGTTTACCAAAATGGCAAATGGCAAGTTCAAACAAACAGAGCTAATGGGGCACTGTGTGTGGCAGTGCTCGGCCGAGAACTATCGGCGCGTGTATGAGGGCGTATGAAGGGGGGAGGGGGACCCAGGCACTTGCAGCGCACCCCTCCCCTTGGGAGGAGCCAGGCCAAGGACCATGTGTATGGTTCACGGAATAGTTCGCCATGGTCCATGGTCAGGGCAGGGCAGTCAAAACCCCCGAAGGAAGGGATGACGATGCGAAAGATGGGAACAAGACGGATCGTAGACACACTGACCGGTTCGCGGGCGGGCGCGCACAGGGACTCTGGTGGCGGTTTTGCTCTCGGAAGAGAGGCGAGGCGAGGTGCGCCAAAATAAAAAGAGGCCGGACGTTTGACATTCAGCCCCAGACGCAGAGCACAGCACATGCTCGGGCCCGGGGCACGGAGGCTAGACGGAGTTGAGCAACTCGAGGGAAGTTGGAGGATCAGCCGGTGGGCTGTTGTTTGTTTGGAAACCGCATGGCCCCCTCACCCCCCGGCGGGCGAGAGAGAGAAAGACAAAGAGAGATAGTGTGGCCATGTGTGTGACGTGCAGCGCCGCCCCCTTCGTTCCATCTTGCCATGTCCCGTCCCTCGTCTATGTAAGTTGGCTCAAGACGATGTCCCTATCTTGTTAGTTGGTCATGGCAGGCGTATATTCATCCTGCACACACATGCATGTGTACACGCGCGCACCGCACACGCCCCCTCCAAAAAAAAAAAAAGCCCATTTCGCAGTTGTTTGAAAATGCACCGAAACAGTTTCTGTCCCGAAGTAGACGTTCAAGTAGATGCAGAGAGGTCTCACGGGATCACGGGAGAGGCAATGAATCAGAAGGAGAATTGCGCCCGAATGATTAACGAGGCGGAACCAGGATTGTTTCCAGACCTTTTCCCTTCCCCCACCCCTGCCCTGGTTGGCTGGTGCTTGTGTTTTCCCTTCGTTTTCTTTTCTTCTTTTTCACCTGCTCTTCGGCTGTATGCTTAAACGGCCCGGACAAGGAAGGGCCGAGAGAGAGAGCAAGGAAAAAAAAAAAGAAACCGTCAGATGCTGTTTCTGGTAAAAAGAGGATCCCTTCTCTCGGGTCACTTGGGTCGTCTCTCAAACAGAAATCTAATTGATAGGATGGACCCAATGTCTCAAGATTGTGGGATTGGGGCGATCGCTTTCTGGGGTGCGTTCCCAAACGGGACCTCGTCCTTGTCCCAAAATGGCAGGGGTTTCGAGCTGTCTGAAGCTTGTCTCTTCACATGGCATTTCTCGACCCGTGTTTGGCGGAGATAGTGTCCGGACATGGGCAGTAGCAGTAGGTTCGAAGTTTGATTTGGCCAAGCGGCTGGGTTTAGGATGGTCTGAGGAACGAGCTACCGAGCCCTTGAGGCCATGAAACGAGACAGTCATATTTGACTACACTGCAACGGGTTGGGAGGGGGAGAGGGGGGGTCGGTGAAGCTTCCCTCATCGTTCGTTCGTCAAAAGACGAGGCCGCGCTCGGACGGGATACTGCAGGTGGAAAGCAACAGTGAGAGAGGCCGGGGCACCATCTGCTGCCTACTGCAAGTGCAAAATGGGAACGATGGCTTAATTGGCTTAGTGGACGAACCCGCCCGAACTGGAAGGAAGAAAAAAAAATAAAAAAACCAAAAAGGCGGGATGTGGTAATAGCAATCAATAAAAAAAAGAAGGTCAAGTGGGACGATATCAGAGACACGGCACGCGGCCGAGAGACAAAGTGCCTGCATTATCGGTGTTTAAAAAAGTGCCGGCGAGTAAACGGCTGGGGCAGAGACAAAAAGGAAAAAACAGCAGAAGAAAAAGAAACAAGAAGTGAAACAAACCACTGGAGAAGGAGAAACGAACCTATTGATGAACACGTCTCAACGAACCACTTACAAAACAATTATGATTTGGTTCAATGTCACCCTTCAATGATGGTTACTCTTATACTTTCATGAACAAACCTCTTGGCATTTTCGCCAAGGTTAAAATAAAATAAAAAACAAAACAAGACTGAACAAGTAGATTTGTCCAACGATTGTCTCATACGATTCCCCTTCCCCACCCAAAGACAAGACTGTTGAATGTGGCCATTTTGGCCGGGACTAATGTTGTGCAGTGGCTCAGGTGGCGTTCCTCCGTCACAGTCATGAAGGGCGGGCCGGATTGTACTGATGACGATGCTTTCTTTTTCATGCGGTTGTCTCTTGCTAATCTTCTTTTGTCAACCTCGTGACTACCTCACACTTGTCTCATCTATATTGCCATCTTGCCCTGATTGAAGCTATCTTGGTTTTTTTTTTTTTTTTTTTTTTTTTTTTTTTTTTTTTTTTTTTTTTTTTTTTTTTTTTTTTTTAGACTTTTGCCGCCGGGGCATGGGCTCACCTTGGACAAAAGACATTGCGGCACAAACAACTAAAATAAATGATGGGCCACTGGGTTAATTTGCAGGTGTAATTTACTCGAGTGAATAAAAATGACTTCATTTCACATTATGCACTAGCCCCGGATCAGCGAGCTGAGTGGCATGTGGTCCTCTTCCGATTCAGTATGTGTGAGAGTGAGAGTGTTTTTCATTCTCTCCCTCTCTCCCTCTCTCTCTCTCTCTCACTTTTTATCATTGCTTTTCGGAATTGGAGGGAAGACCAGGTAACCATTCCAGAAGTAGCAATGGCCTTTGCCACTGGGGTGAGGACGGCTCCCTCCTCCCCCTTGGTAACAGAAGTCCGTGGTTCGGAGCTCGGCTTGTGGGTTCAAGGAAGGATCTAAATGTGCGCCGGCCGAAATATGGAGAGCTAGAGAGTGGGAATCGGAGTGGGAAGCAAAAAAAAAAAAACCTACTGACTGGATTGGAGAGCCCAAAAAAAAAAAAAAAAAGACGAGGCTCTCTTTCTTATCTGCATGGGTACGTTAGCCGCAAGCCCAATCCTCGTCTCCCCCGGTCCGGTCCCCCTCACTGGGGCGGACGCAAGCCTAGAGGAGGATGTCATTGCGAGAAATGAGATGCAACCCGCCGAGGGGCGTGGAGCGCAGGCCCAGGCCTTTCCCGCTGGAACCTGCATTGCAGCAAGTGAAGGGGGAAAAAAATTAATGAATAAATAAAATAAAATAAAATAAAATAAAAATGAACATGGGCGGCGCGCGTATCGGGGAAGGGACCAACGAAACGAAGTGCAAACCCAGTTGAGTCGGTCAAGTGAGCAGCAGCAGCTCCAACGCGCGGGCTGATGCATGCAGTAAACCCCGAAATGTCCGTGGAGTCAGTCACACACGCACACACACACACACTCATGGGCTCGTCCCATACAGCGGAATTTGATACATCTGATCTGCGTCATTGTTCATTTTCTTTGCTGTTCACTGCGTGAACGCGAGGGGGGGCCCGTGGGAGCACAATCTATCCAAATTTGGCACCACATCAATATATCCGTTACTCGAGAGGCTTCACGTTTGCCTTGTTTTGGACAGCTTCCTTCTTCGCCCTGCCAGCTCTCCCATCCATCAAGGGGAGGAAAAAAAAGGACGCCCCCTATTTCGCCACATCGTCATTGTGCAACAAACAAGCATTGTGGTTCCCGGGCGAATCCCTTCATCACAGTCTAATCTAATTTTTATTCATTTCTCGATTGCCGCCGCGTGCAACTCTGGCAACTCTGGGGGGTCCTGGCATGGTGTTTTACTTTTTAGTTCCCGGTCGCACCCCTCCTTCCCTCGTGATCGACTGCAACGCCAATCAGGGTTGCGCGTACGTTCTTTACGCGCGTCTGTGTGAGCGGTTCGAAATGCTGGTCAAACTACAAAACCACAAACGTTCAGAGTGGTAGTATCCAGTACAGAAGCAGTGGATTGGCGATCGGGCAACCTTTCTGTTGTTCCCTTGTAGCAAGAGGGGCGTGAGCCTATTTCTTTTTTTTCCCCGGTTGGGTCAAGAAACCGACATGGGGAAGGGGGAAACCCTCATCAGTCGCTGGTGGATTCCTTCTTTTCCTTCTCGTGCCTGGCCTTCTCGAACATCGATCGGGCGATGAGGGCCTTGTTCAACAAATAGGCGGAGAAGCCCTACCCAAGCACAAAAAAGAAAAGGAGGCTTGTGCACCACTTGCAGCCGACCAGGCTGTGGATTAATTAGGCAGAGGCGTCAACGAGAAGGCAACACGAAAGGCCAATTTCACAAGGGGACTTGGGGCCCGGGCACCTCTGGGGCCAATGGAGCGGCGGGATGTGCGCAGGGATTACGGAGCAGAGGCCCTTAATGGCCCCGCGATGACTCTAGATGGAGCCACTGGCTACTGCACAAGACATGGGATGGCATTGGCATGGCACCGTGGTTGGCCTAGCCTGTGAAGCTACAGCGACCGACACTGCATCGTCTCTTGTGTCGCCTTCGTACTGTCGGCTTTTGGGTTTCGGGTTTTCCGCGGTTGGGGGTCAGCTGGATGGGAGGCAGGGTCTAGATCTGACAAAAGTCGCATCAGAGCAAGTAAATGGCATGGGGGAGGGAAATCATTGCAAGGACTTGTGCGTGCGTGCGTGCGTTGTTTGGGCTGGCGGCTGTCAGACAAGTCGCCCGCTTTGGGCAGGACTTGATGTGATGAGAGGGGTAAGAGTGTGTGATATCATACTCTCCCTCTGCGGCTACGGCCTTTCTTTGACACTCGGTGCTTGCCGTGAGTGAGAAGTAAAAAAGCAAAAAAAAAAAAAAAAAAAAAAAAAGGGAAGACTGTAACCCCTCCCTTGGTGACCCCGGGATGGACGCGCCGTTGTACGTGCCGGGGGCTGGGAAACGTGGGAAGAAGGAATGGCAGCTGCGCATGGGTTAGGTTGAGTAATAGATTATGACGATGATGGCATCAGTGGGCTGGCGGATCCCCCCCGGGAGCGGTTCCTGTTGCTGGGAAGTCTTGGGACCGCTAGGATCGTGCGTCTAAGACCAACCGAGTCAAGAGTCGGTCCATGACTAACTGACTTGGGTTAAGGGTACCCCCCAGAGGCGGCCTGCTAGGCTTGGCTCGGCTGCCACAGTGGATGGCAGTCTATACTGGATTGTTGCCAGTGGCCCGAGGGCAAGGCAAGGCTAAGGCTAGCCTCGGAGCCATAATTTGATTGATGACGATGGTGCCGCTGCTTGGGCATGAGAACATGCAAAAGGTCATATCATGTTTATCTGGCAGACATGACTAGTGGGTGGGTTTGACAGCCGGTGAGGAGGAGGCCGTGTCTAGCCCAATAAAAAGCAAACATGATGGATAAAAAAAAGATGCATGCTGAAAGAGGAGGGGGAACGTAGGCTGTGAGTGGTGTGCAGTGCAAATGCAATGGCCGCATAAGGAACAAGAGACGAATCGAGCAAGAGAAACCATGCAATGCGGGCGCGTGTATGCACCTGTCGACAGCGCAGCAACATGCATCAAAAGACGAGACGCTACATAACGCAACGCAACACGTAGGATGAGGATGACTGTGGATGAATGGATGGACGAAGAGGCGGCTAGACAATAGCCGGTTGGCTCACCCGGAGCCCTTTCTCGGATGTGGTGGAGGGGTCAAAGGGCAAGCCGGCCAGCTTTTGGGTCTTTGCTAGTCTCTAGCCAGGGGTAATAAGTAAGACAGACGGGCCAGGCCAAGCCAAGTAAAAAGAGGGGAGTCGGGGAACACAGAGCGAGGCCACCCGGTAGATCTCCAGCTCTGTGAGTGGGATGTGTGTGTGGATTCGCAATCGCCAAAGAGCAAATAACGGCCGCCACAGGTCCCAGAACTCGACAGCCTCCCGCTTAGCAGGCCAACGAGAGACGAGCCCTGGCCTCGAGCTGTGTGCTCTGTCGCCCTTTGAGCGAGGCCAAGACGTGGGAATGGCCAGGGGAGGGGGTCCCTTCAAAGTCAAAGAAAATCATAAGATGACGGAAAGATTTAGTGCCAACATCCCCGGCCCGTTTGGGCGATCTTGATTGGCGGGAACTCAAGGCCGCCATCTATCCCCCGTTTCGAAACGCTCGGCGCGGGCGCCCGGACAGCATGCAGCGGCGGGTTTTCCTTTGGTTTAGTACGTGTTTGCGAACGAGAGCGAAAGGGTGGTGGGGTTGCGTCTGTATTTTTTTTTCGGGGTCGAGGGTTCAATCGATGGTGGCCCTTGTTGATGTTGTTTCAGGTGCACCTGTTCCTGCTGCAACGGGGGTGAAGAAGGTAGAGTTTTGGGGTACGGGCCACAGAGAAGGCCTAAAAAAAGATTTGGAGAGGTCTTTGTCCAGCCCGTGTGTCTCGTTTGAATCTATCCTCGACAATGACAGGATGACCTTGATGATGGATGGCGGGGAGAAAAAAACAGCGCACAAGCATTGAAGGGTCATGATCAGCTGTCGGTGTGAGATGAGAGTTGTAATAACGCCAATAGCTGAGGACAAGGGCAAGAGAGAGAGAGAGAGAGGTTCTATGGGAAGTGTTGGTGACTGCGTTGATCCATGCACGCCCCCCCCTCTGCCGGCTATACCCTTCAGCCGTGTTGAAGCAATCGATTTTCATTCAGTCGTCATGACGAGTGTTTCGTTTTTCTTCATTTTTCGCGGGTGCTCGCTCTCCCTAGCTAAGCTTACCTTCACACCTGGGTACCTGGTTAGTTGCCTGACTATGCATACGCATACGAATACCCGTACGGAGTACCGACATGTCGCTTCGGGAGTTAGGAGAAATGAAGAGGCAATAGCAGCTCGGCGATATAGGTCGAAACAAACAATGCCCCTCTCTTCCCGGAAGAAACTTGACTGGGCACACGGCAGCTACGGCATGTGGCAGAGGCTTGATGTAGAGGAGGTGACGTGATGGGGCCAGCCAAGAAACAACGCGGCAACGTATTCGTTGATGAGACTGAATTCAAGAGCTGAGCAAAAGACACACAGCTCACGAAAAAAAAAAAAAAAAAAGAGCCCACTCTTTTCTCACGCTCACGGATCAGGCCGACGGGCTAGAGGGTGCGCTACTCACGCCTCACAAACGCCACGGGGTTCGGATGCGCCAGATACTGCTCAGGGTCTTGACCGAGTGACCACTGGCTTCTCCAGCAGAGCAGGGGTTGCTGAGAGTGATCTGAGGCATAGAGTGATGAAATGTCTCTGATCTTGGACCACTAATCTGTCACCCATGGATCGATTGGGCGGCGCCAAGGGTCAGCCACCTTCTGCCGTCATTGTGTCTCTGTTTCTTCATCGATTCTCGTCTGGTTAGAAACATGGAAACGCGTACCGGGTACATTTCTTATTGCTGTGAAAACAAAACCAGCCTGCCCTATGACGTCTGCCTGTCCCATTTCGGTTCATGTCCGGCTTGCTTCTGCTACCCCCTTTAACCCTTTTCTTTTTCTTTTCTTTTCCTGCCCGTTGACTCCCGGTCCAAATCCACGACCCATAATGATGCCAGCCAGGCCCAATCCACTGATTGGAGGGGAGGGTCCACAGCGTCACATCCATGCTCAGCGTGGGATCCCTGCGCCTGTGAGCTCATTGCCCAGGCATGAGCTTTCACGCGCGGAAGGCCTAGCAAGTGAGGAGCATGTGTGCGAGGGGGGTAGAGGGGGGAAGGCAGGCCAAAAAGGATCCACCCCTTGGCGATCCATCCACAATTAAAAGCAACCCACATTTTATTTTTTTCTCTTTTTCCTCTTTTTCGGAGGCGGGATGTCCCATCACAGACAGGCACATCCAACACACAGACACGGACACGGACACGGATGCAGACGCGGACGCAGACGCTCGAGGTCGGAGGACCGAGTCAAGTCCAGTCACAAACAGGGCCCAGGGGAAGCACGAGGCACCAGGCGCACACAGATGACAAATACCGGGCTGACAGATTGATGATTGATTGGATTGAATCAGGGAATGAATTGATTGCCGCCAGGGGGCGGAGAGGCGGTTCTTGATCAATCCCGCACAAAAAAGTGCCTATCGGATCCATTTGTTGGTGGTAAAAAAATTCGGCATCATGACATATCATCACACCCAGCTCCAGATACAGGACGTCCAACCCGCTTTTCGCCACCTGGCGACTCGTATTGTCAACTCTATCGAGCAAATAAAATACCCCGGACCGTTGAAAGACACTCTTCTCACTCACACAGCGATGCGGCACCACCCGTCCTCTTAGTGTCTCACTTGAGAGCTGCCACAATCATAATGGCTGCTACTGCTTCAATTCCCCAGCCGCCTGTTCCCGTAGTCCAGCGGTGGCAAAAGCAGCAGCAGCAGCAACAGTGTAATGATTAGTCGGGGTCCATGTTTGATTTTGAGCGATTGCTTCATCTTGCTCTAGAGACACAGGCTGCCGGTGCCTGGTTCCACAAAACCAAAGTCCAGCCGCATGCAATTATTCATGGCATGGCCACATTCAATTAATATGTAGGCGTGTATAGTGCCAACCTATGCTCCTACTCCCCGTGTCCATTTTTGGATACATGGGCATAGGGCACATCGCGCACACAAGACGTTGTCGACTTAACGAGCGATGACGGAACCTGTCGCACAGTACCTGATCGACTGGGTCCATCCCGGCGAGGGACCGTGCAGCCAAACGATGCGCGCTGCGCTGCGTAGTCTTGTTGCGCGTATTGCATGTGCGTCTGTGTCTGTGTCTGCGTCTGTGGCCTGTGGCTGATGTGTGGGTGGTGGCCAGCGCGTGGTCTTGCGTCGCCAGGGGATCCCAATGCAAAGGAGGAGGCCCCCAGCTAGAGTCTGGGGCCGCTTACAGAGGACCAGAAAATCCCACAGCCGGGCAGCACAGAGCCGAGCAGCAGCGGCAGCGGCAGCGGCACCAAAGCCCTGGAGCACCACACGCAGCGAGAATGAGAGTGAGGCCGAGCCCCGAGCGAGTCCGGGCAAGGACAGTGAGCCACTACCACACGGCATCTTGGCTCTGTTCCCCTTTTACAGCTGCCACACCCCGCTGACAACACTCCCGTCCTGACACACACGCCCCTCCTCGTGCAGAGAAACACGATCTTAATAGCCATCGGAGTATTTTCTTCTGCTCTTCGACAGGACGATGCCGCGGGCCAAACAAAGGGAACCCCCCCCCTTCACAGCTACCGAGACAAGCAACCAAAAGCCAATGTTCCGAGAGACACAGCCATTAAAATGTGTAGAAAATCGTAAATGCTAATCAACCTTGGCGCTTCCACTCCAAAAGGCACAGGGTCTCTTCTTTGGCGAGCCTCGTACTGAATACTAACTACTGCGTGGTCCCTGACCTGTCCCTGGCCCAACTGTCCACGGCGCTGCGTACCTTCTTTTCCCCTACCGAGAGTTTGCCTGGGTATCCTATCCTTGTCCGTGGCTTCTTTCCCACTCCCACTCCCACTCCCTCTCTCCAATCCCACTCCTTCCGCCTGCCCACACTCCCGCTCCTTCCCACGGCCACGCTAACCCAGGTACCTAGCGCGGTACTCGCACTCAATCGCCCCTTCCTCCTCGTTGTGCGCGCCATTGCTCTCCTGCCTCCTGTCGTCGCCTGTTGGTTCGGTCCTCTTTACTCGTACCTCCCCTCTGCTCCTTCTTCCCTTCTTCCACTTTCCTCTTCCACTTCGCTCTGTTCCCTTGCTGCTCCCACTCCCTTTCTCTTACGTCGCGCACACCCTCCCATCCCCCAGCGCCCTCGCTCTTCTCTAATCTAACCCCAACATCTCCCACCCGCACAACCTTCGCACTCTTCCCTCTCTTTCTCCTCCCACCCGCCTCATACAACTACTTGACCTTCCCGGCCTTCACGCACATCCCCGTGTGTGTTGCCTCTATTCTTCTCTTCCGTCGTCGTCGGCTCGTCCATACCACACTCGCTTGAACTCATAATTTTTTTTTTTTGCCTGGACGCAAGCTCGCACGCACGTACGCACCCACCGGCCAACCTCAAATCAGCCAACCAATACACGCACAAAGCAACTCGTAGCAACTCGACACTCTTTCTCTGCCCCTCGCTCATTACCTCTTCTCTTCGTCGGCGCTCTTTAAACCTCTAGATGTGGTGAGAAGTGGGTTATGGATCAGAGTCAGAGTCCACATCAGCAATACCGGGAACACCAACAACAGTATCTTGACCAACAGCGCCATCGTGCAACCATGTCTCAACAACCGAGTCCGTCGCCGCCTCAGCAGCACGACAACTCTACCCCCCAAGATGTCCTCGCTGAGGCTAGAAAGAACCTCCAGGTTCTGATTGATTCAGGACTTTCTAAGGATCTTCTCCACCAATGGGTTGATGAAAGCCAGTCCCTACAGCTCTCTCTTGCCGTAGCAGCTCAGCAACAACAGCAGCAGCAACAACAGCAACAGCAACAGCAACAGCACCAGCAACCATCATTTGTTCACCCTCAACAGCAACAACCCAGTCTCGCGCCCCCACCCCCGCCGCTTCGATGTCCGCCGCCTCCTCCTGTCACCAATGTCACCAATGTTGCGATGCCCGCTGTGACTAATGTTACCAATGTCACCAATGTCTCTTCACCAGCCAGCAACAGCAACTCGACGACAACGACGCCACCCGCGGATATCAAGGTTGAAACCCTCCCTGAGGACGTCTCATGTATGTCTTTCTTTTGGCTTGGATTTCTCGTCTCTTTTGCTCTTACTGCTGTGCATTGTGCACTTTTTCGCAATGTCAATTTGCTGACATGATCTGACCGTTTGAGTAGCAATCTTCATGCCTCCCGCAGCTCCCTTCAGCCATCGACCCCGAATTTCCGTTTCCTCGACTTCCTCCGGGTCTTCCGGCCACGCCTCCATCTGGTCCACGAACTCTGCGCAGTCCTCCATGTCGTGGCAATCAAATTCCACTTGCCGAACTCAAGCACCGCTTCCTCTCCCACCGACTCCAGCCGTCGCTGGCCCCCTTGGCCCTCCCGTCGGCACCACCGGCAAGACCAACATTTACTGGTGCACGTCATGTGAGACTAGCTTCAAGCGCAAGTACGATTGGAAGCGCCACGAGGACGAGTTCCACGAGCGTTGGCGCAAGTACCCCTGCCCGGAGCCTGGCTGCAACCGCAGTTTCTGGGGATCCAACTCATTCAACCAGCACCATAAGCAGTGCCACGGCTGCAAGACGTGCCCTCATGCTGAGAAAGTGGTCAAGTTCCTGCGCAAGCGCAAGTACTGGGCTTGTGGGTTCTGTTCCGCTCTTCATCCTGCGCGTGAGCGTCACGTTGAGCACGTTGCTCGCCACTTCGAGTCAGGTATGACCAAGGGTGACTGGATGCACTCTCGCGTCGTTTACGGTCTCTTACATCAGCCCCTTATCCACGAAGCTTGGGATGCGTTGGTTGTCAGCAAGCAGCCTGAGTACAACGGCCGCCGACCTCAGTTCAGCTGGCACCCTAGTAAGACTGGCCGTGCGCAAGGATTCCTCGAGAACGAGAGCCCCGGTCAGCTTCAGGACCTCTTGGAGTTCTTTTCCGGCGACGAGGGCGAGGCGCAGTGGATTGTCAGTGTTGCGTACGATTTGGCTGACATTGTTCTCACCTCCGCACCCATTCCCTCTCCTCAGTACTCGCACGCGAACCTCGCCCCTCAGGGATTCGACCCCCGCATGTCCTTTATGACTCTGCCCACGCAGGCTCCTCACCCGCAGATGATGCCCTCGCCGGATCCGTCGCAGCAAAGTCATTTCTCGACGCCGTTCCGCAACACCATGCTTGTACCCTCACAGCCGTTCCCAACAGCACCTCGACCATCACCCGACTCAGCATCTCACTCCCCCTTGGGCCCTTCCACATCTCCATTGATGCCTTCGCCGCATGACAAGCGCGAACTGCCCCCACCACCGTCACACGCCCAGGAGGCTGGCGAAGGTATGATGGACTTTGAATACTCTCCCGCTCCTGTCATGTTTGACGACTGGGAGAACCTTGGTGCCGTCATCGGAGAGCAGCCTACACCAACGCCACAGCATCAGCAGCCAAGTGGTGCCCCTTCGGCGGATTGGGGTATGATGCAATATTTCAATGACCCCCGGGTCGCTTCATGATAGTAGCTCGCTACAGTCGAGCAACCGGTTGTTTCGCTCATTGCGAACGCTGCCGAGACAGTTGCAGTTCTTTTTCCTTGTTCGCACCCCTTATCATCTATCACGCAGAGATCTGCCCACTGGCGGTGATCTTTCATTCGCATTGACTCGAACCCGAAGCGCCGACTTCGACCGACTCGACTTCGTCTGTGCAAGCACACATTTCCTTGTTTCCATCATTTCCTTATTAGATAATGATAATACCCCTCCTTGAGATGTTAGGCGAGGGCGTCTGTCTTTTGTGTTTGGCCCCTATTTTCTTTGTTATGGCAGGTGTGGGATATGGGATCTTGCTAGGGGCTTCTTATGTCCTGGTAAAAAAACCGGAGTTGGAGGTTTTTGTCGTCTATCACACAATATCTTTTCCTTAGTCTTGTTGCCCCTGGAATGTCGATTTGGATGGATGGCTGGATGAGCTTTGGCAGGAACCAGTCAGAGGAGATTTGAGTAACGGATGGTGAAGCGTGTCTATTATGACGACCGGGTCTTTTATGGCCCTTGACGCATGTACTCGGTGCTTCACTCGCTTTGATCTCAAAGAGGGTGAATCACCATGTGTAAGAGTAGGATATCTGGAATAGGAATGGAATTCAAAAAGACGTGAACAAGATTTTCAAATGTGTCCAATTTTTATCAGTTTGCAAGGTGGTCACTTTGACGGGTCAAGCAAGGTGGTCTACTAGTGGCATGCAAGGGAGATTGACTGATGATAGGTCATGTGTGTGGATTTCACAAGCCTCAATCTGAACCCCATCCCCTATCTAAGTATTTGTGCATGGCGTGGGTGGCATTTGGTGGGACAGAGATGAGTGTAATGCGCCTCCTTTGTGTGTCGGCGGAGTTCATTAGGCGTGATGGGAACCCGCACTCATTGAGTAGGTTGTATGCCGTAGGCCTCGTGCTGTCCACTCATTTCTGAGCTGATCAAAACCTTGCACTTCTGTATCCGGGGAAACATGTTTTGTTTCGTAGACAATTGCAGATAGCTGTACAGCGGCGATGACATAGTACCTAACGCTTCGACAAGATTCTATTTCAAAGCTTGGCTGTCTCAGAGCGCCGCATCATGGAACGTTTGACCGCTCTATATTGACAATCACATCAATCGCGTTGACTCAGTGATCACTGATAAAGACTGGGTGTTAGCTTTATTGTTTCCAACCTTGTATCACAATAAATTGCGCGCTTCCTGGAGACAAAACTGCGTGTATCGGAAGATGAAACCTGATTCAGCCGCCATCTACTTCAGACCTCTTACTTGCTGAATTGTAACCTGCTCGGTGTCAGCTGGAAGTTTCATTGCTTTCTACTTTGCTTTGATAACATAATTAGGGTGTCAGAAAACGACCTGCGGATAGCATATGAGGTTTTGGCACACCTGTAGTCCAAATCAGGACCGGTCTACTTGCGCTTGTCCTGAATGTACACACCTCTATAGGACCTAAGATTGTATGGGACCTTCTGGGCGGCTCTTCACTTCGGCACGCCCCACAATAGCTGGCTACACCGCCTAAATACGGTGTGGTAATTGGTTCTGGCAGAAAAATAAAGCGATTCAATTGGGTACCATTCTAAAAAGTGGGTTATCATTCGGAGTTACACTGAAGGCCACTATAAAGCAACGCTAAGAACAACGTTCATTACATTACCTTCATTTCTCCCAAGAAAGGTGATGCTACTGTCCTCCATGCTTGCACTTGAGGCATACTGCGCACAATTGGCAATCTAATAATTGCTGTTGCTCCTTTTATTGCCGAAGTGTGGCACACTGACAATAGTTGCTGTACTGGGTTGCTCTTGAAACTATAATTAAATCTGCCCACATTTGGGCGAGGCTGGGTTATTCGCAATAATAATGGATGACGATCGGCTGTCAGCCAGCTCCGGCGAGTCGGACCACGAGAACGGCAATGAGCACGAAAATGACGCCGACGAGATTATGGAGGATGCGGAGGACGCCGGGGGCGATAATGATGCTGATGGCGACGACGACGATGAGAACAATGACGAGGAGGATGAGGATGGCGACGCTGACGCCGACGGTGAAGCGGATGACGGAAATGAAGATGGCGAAGGGGAAAGCCAGCCTCCAGCCCCAGAAGTAAACGGCGACCAGAAAATCAAGATGGAGGGCGAGGCAGACGCAGAGCCGAGCCAGGCCAACAGCGATGCGCAGGACGCGTCCAAGAGAGTCAAGTCGGCCACGCCCGCTCCTTTCACAACAGGCCCCCGATTACCGCAGCCCCGTCCTGAGGTGTTGAATGCGCGCCTTTATGACATCGTGCCAACTATGGCCGCACCGCAGTCTACGAGCGTCAACGCCATGGCCATTACTCCGGATTTGCGGTACTGGCTCACTGGAGGCTCAGATGGTTACATTCGCAAGTACGATGGACCCAACACCATCAACGGCAAGTCGGCCTTGACGGTGGCCCAGAAACACCCTTTTGTAGACAGCGTCACAAAAGCCGGCATTTTGATGTCGTACTGGGAGAACGAGGAGCCAGCTCCACCAGGTCGCGGCGACCAGGAGCACATTCTGTCCCCCGTTTACTCGCTGGCTGTGCACTCTGGTGCGCTTTGGCTTCTGTCGGGCCTGGAGTCCGGAGCAATCAATTTGCAGAGCGTGCGCCACGATGAGGGCAAGCGTATCACGTATTTGCAGCAGCACACCAATGCTGTGAGTGTGCTAACGCTGGCACAAGATGAGAAGAGCGTGCTGAGTGGCAGCTGGGATAAGAATATCTTCGACTGGGATTTGAACACGGGAAGCGTCATCAGAAGCTTTGATGGCAGCGCAGGACAAATCTCAGCGATTGAGCTTCGCCCGGCGAATGGCGCCCCCGTTCCAGAGGAAGCTGATGAGCCTCTTCCATCAACTACCATGGCGACGAACAATGGGGCGCCGCCGGTGAATGGAACACTTGGCAACGGTATCAGCGAGCCCAATGCTGGCGACTTTACTCAGGCATCGACTGGTGAGGTAGATACGCAAGCCTCGCCGGCACACGAGAGCTTGTTTGGCGGCAGCGATGCGGGCAGTCTTTTTGGCGAAACCGCGGGAGATCAGCCGTTTGGGCACGATGAGGACGAGTATGGCACAGGGGCTATGGGCATGATGCCGGGTCATGAACATGATAGCGGGATGGATCACTCGGCAGATATGGCCATGGCCAGCCTCAAGGATCCAGAAACGGAGCCAGCACCGGCAGTGCAGGCTCCAGGAGACTCGATGGATCTAGATGCCCCGTCGACACAACTTCTAGGAGAGTCGGAGCCTGCTATCCCGGCACATATCGAGCCTGCGGACACTCAAACCACGCAGCCATCGCAGGTTCCCACCGAGGGACAAGACCCGCCATCACAGAATGCGGATGGCGATATTGCTGCCCTCAAAAGATCGCAGTCACCTTCGGCCCTCCTCGTTTCGGAGCCACCCCCACAGCAACATGACCCAACACAGACATCAGCGACGACATTTCTTTCATCAGCCATAGACGGAACCCTTCGTATCTGGGACCGACGAGTCCAGAAGCCTGTGGCTCGCATTGACAATCGGCCCGGCGTGCCTCCATGGTGTATGGGCGCGTGTTGGAGTCCCAACGGTAACATGATCTACGCCGGCCGAAGAAACGGCACCGTAGAAGAGTTTGATATTCGCAAAGCGAAGCGCGGCTGGGAGCCTGAGAGAGCCCTGAAGCTGCCGGCTGGCAGCGGCGCAGTGAGCGCAGTGCGACCAATGGTTAACGGAAGACACTTGGTTTGGTACGTTGATTTGATCTTACCTTGCATATTTCAATTGTGAGTTCGATGCTAACATTTCCATAGCGCTTCGTATGATATTCTCCGACTCTACGACCTGAGCGACACACGCGCTTTCAAACACTCGACTGTGCCGTTTCTGATCATCCCGGGACCCCCTAGAGCGGGTGTCATTTCTAGCCTGTACATCGACCCGACTAGCCGGTTTATGCTCAGCGCTGCTGGCACACGTGGCTGGGAAGGGACGAGTACAGAGGTGCTTATTGGTTATGAGATTAATGTGTCTAGTGGGTGAAGACGGAACGGACGATAAGTGCACACAATGCATCACCAGGTTGATTTTGGGTTATTTTGAGCACGATCAGCGTTTTTTCTCTTCCTTTTCAAAATGACTGAGGTGTTGGGCGTCTAGACAAAAACCTTGGCGGGGAAGGAGGTGTTTGGGCAGTCTGTTAACTTATCTATCTGCTTCCAACCTTGTTGCTTTGATATGCTTTCCTTACTGGGCCTTTGTGAGTTGATGGGGGGAACGGGTTCGTGTAGTACGGCATTGGGAAGGGTTGAATATATTCAAGCGCATCTTAGATGCTACCATGATGAAACGCCAAGTCTCCAAAATGGCACCAAGAACCTCGAGTTTCTGGATTAATTCCCTTAATCCTCAATCTACCTACTTGGTCACGACCTGAATACATCTCCAAACTCTATACTCTGATATTGATGACCAAAGCGGCCCACCCCATCCCTGAGTCTCCCCGCGACATAGTCAGATTGCTACCCAACGCTATATGCAATTCATTAATCTATGAGCTATCTCCTGAATCGATATCCATGCATCTAAGCCACACAAAGAAAAGATACCAGCCTTGTGGTACAATGTAAAAATACAAAGAAAAAAAAGGATGGTGACTGTCGAAGTCTGTAGGGAGCAAGTTGCAGCTGCCTTTGTCTTTTACTCTTCCGTTTCCATTTTCTCCTCCTCAATATCCTTCTGCTTCAGCAACTCCATAAACTTGCTCCTCGCTACCTTCTCCTGTTTTCTGTCCTGTCTCCTTTTGCGCCCAATCGAACTTATGCTGTCGTCGGGAACGACGGGCCTCATCGGGATGCCCTTGCCATCAACCCTACGGATCATGCCCATTTCACTCAGCGTGGGGAAAAGCGCTGACTGATCGTCGTCGGCGCATACTACCTCGACCTCACACTGCGCTTCGGTCACTGGCTGGCTCCTTTCGTTCCGAGACTCCTGCGACCCGGGCTCACTGCCGGGGTTGCTGCCGGTACTGCCTTGCCGTAGTCTTGAGCGGGATCGGGCCTTGGTAATGCTGGAGCTTCCATCGCTGCCCTGCTTGATAGCCTCACGGGACCGACACGAGTAGTTACGAGAACCGGAGCCGCTTCTTCGCCCACGACTGTCCTGTGATGGTGTCTCACTGCTGAGAGAGCTAACTCTACTGCCTCTCTCAAGACTCTCATGAGAATGAGTGCGGTCGCTATCTTTCCTGAGAGTCTCGTGAGGCCGGGGCTGCTTGCTGCGACCACTGCTGTTGCCGCTCCGCTCGTGGGGTAGGTGATGGCCGGTTTCTCGTCTGGAGCTCGCATTGGACTGGGACTCGTGGGGTTTGAGTTGGTCGCCATTGCCGCTTTTCTCGCGGCTCTCATGGGGCCGGCGCCGGTGCATGACAACTTCGCCCTCGAAGCGCTGGCCGGGCTCGCGCGGGATGCCCTTATACATGGGGTCCCTCTCCGGTGCATACGATACCTCACTCCGTGTCTGGTAGCGGCGGCCGGAGGCGGCATCTCGATCCAAGGGTGGACGTCTCGTCTTACGGTGGTGAGGAGAGGAAATCTTGAAGCATTTGAGCATGGAGTTTAAGAATGACGGTGATGATGGACGGGGTGGCGGCTGCGGCTGCTTGTGCTTCAAGTCTACCAGAGTGAAATGTGGTGACTGGTCAAGAGGTACGGGAACGTGCTGCTTCATAGATGAGCTGGAACGAGATTCGGAATATTTTGCCCGAGACGGGCTGGGTGAATTTCGTGGCGATTCATGGGTTGTAGCCTGATAGTTATGGTCCGCATGTGGTCCTGCGAGGCCCAAGTCAAGGTCATTGTTATCCGGTTGGCGGGTCCTGGGTCTATTATCATTGACCGATAGGCCATGTTGATAATCGAAAAACTTTTCTGTCGGACATTGGCTAGTAGGTGCCGCGTAGCAGTCGTCGTCGTCGTCGTCGCAGCCATAACCAAGGCCGCCATTTTCGTGAGGCTGTTCTCGGCCGAACTTGTCCTCCCTGCTGCCTCTTGAAGAGTAGGTGGTCCTGCTGGATTTGCTGGATCGGGTAAACTTGCTCGAGTTGCTTTTGTAACTGCTGCTTCCGCCGCTCCTGCTGCTGATGTTGCTGTCGCTCCTGTTGTTTCTGCTGTTCCCACTACGTGGGCGCGTGCCCATGATATTTGCTGCCGCCGTTTTCCGGAGTGGTTCAGGAATCACCGCTATGGTAACAGCGTCCATGAACCCTGGACGGGAGTGGAAGCCACTCCCGTATAGTTGTGTGTGCATTGAATATGTGTGTAAGCGAGTAGAAGATGGTGATGATGGATCGTTTTCTTCAAAGTCGATGTTTTTTTTCCTTCTTCTTCAAATTGATGTTGGACAAAACAAAATCAGAAAAAGTGTAGAGTAGGACAACTAGACAAATAAGTAGTCTTAGCCAACTGGAACAGCACAATGAACAAGCCCGCGGCCTTTTTTTTTCAGACAGATTCGTGAACAGGAGAACAACAAAGACGATCCGCTGGTCACACTCGGTGCAAGGCGTCATTGAGTGAACAAGGTTGAATTAGTTCTACCTGTGAATCTTTTGTTTTGTTTTGTCGGTTCCCGGGAGCTACGTCGTGTTTTCAAGACCCCTCGATGATGCAGGCGGTCTCAGTTGGGGGAATGGTATCAGTGGAACTCAGGAACTCTGTGCCAGCCACGCCCTCCGAGCCGCTGACAAACAAAAAACATTCCATCAACTGGGCACAGTCTTGTTTGGGTCGGGTTTCTCTATTTGTTGTCCTCTTGTTGTTACTAAGACTCCCAGGCCCGGTTCCTCAACCACAATGGTATCCGAATTGAAGCGTGAGTCAACACAATGAACTTTGCTCAGGAAATAATCTTGCGGCTAGGCAATGACACCCCAATAGAAAATTAAGGGATCGGCCATCCTTAATGATACCATGCTTCTTGTCACATGCTTCATGACCTAGTTTTTTTTTTCACTTTTTATTTTTTTATTTTTTTAAATACATATTCAAGGTACTGTTCAGTTTGGTTTGGGAACATTTGGTACGAAATACTGTATCAACTTCAGCCACCGAAAGATCTACGACCTATGAAACGCGGACTGTTTTGATTTCGTCCATGGCATTGCCGGTTTCATTCCTGCAGATCCTTTCATGTTCGTGAATAGGGCTGCAGGGCTTGTCGTGTTTTGTCGAGTCATGATGTTGGATCAGGATTCGACGCCCTGCGCTAACTACTGTTGCAAATAGATCAGCGCGGCCCTCTTTTGGGGTCGAGGGCGTGCCGGGTTCTTGAAACGGGTTCCAACTTGGGAATAGGTAGGTGGTTGATGTATCTGACACGGTAGTGAAACGCAGCCTGGATGCCACTGCCGGCACAAAGTCAATTGCAAGTCCCGGAGTTAATTAACGAGACCGAACAGGCTACGCGTTAATCGGTGCCGCCGCCCCGTTTCAGGATCAGAAGGATGTGACACTGCCGCCCCGGTATCACCGTTCGTGTATAAGCCGCGGGATCCTGACGGCGGCGGGGTGAGGGGGAAGATGAGGTCACCCACAGGACATTTCAAGGAACCAGTTCGTAGCGGTGGCAAAATACTCAAATCAAAGTTGTGAATGAAACTCATCAGCGTTGGCGATCAATTGGCTCCTCCTTGAACGGAATAGGCAGGTCGGTACAGCGTCCCACATGGCGAGAGGGAAGTCATCGGATTATCAGTTGGCTGCTTGGAGGGGCCAGCGCGGGGATGGAGACGTCTTGAGATCATGGCCAAAGCTGGTGAGCGCATTTGCAGGGTTCGGTTGCGGTGAATGCCACGCTCCCGCCAGGCTGGGAAACGAGACCCGGCATCGTGGTGGACTTTTGCGCGGCATCCGCGCAGTTGCAGACGGGCGAAGGTAGGCCCAACTGATTAGGCCTCGCATCTACAGCATACAGTCTCATTTGGCCAGGTCCAGGGTTCTCTGGGCGCATCGTGCCCCGTCACTACAGGTCATTGAGCGACGCTGATGTGACGGCCCTCGCTCAGGTGAGGCCAGACCCTGTCACCTTGCCATGTGGTGCGAAGGGGGGGGGGGGGGGGAATAGGCCAGGGCAAACAGACAGGGAATCCCCCCGAGGAGTGATCAGCCCTGTCGTTGGCGGATCTCTTTGGGCTGCCAACGAGCAAAAGGAGCTTAAGACTGAGGCCATTTGCGGTAACCTGTCATTATCTGGGGCCTTCCGTCCACTGCGGCACGTTCCTTGACGCACGTCTGGCATGAAGTTTACCGGAGACAGCGGCACCACCAGTGCCAAGTGCCAGAAGGAGATGCATGCAGATCCACGCGCTGATGAGGTGATGTGGATGGAGTTGCAGCCCGATCCTGCGGGTTCAATTAATTAAGATTATTTCCAGTAGCTTCGGTATCAAGAGTGCTCAAGCGGCTTTTGTTTGAGTTTTTGCGACTATGAACCCTACCAGGCCGCTTACGTGCCAACACAAGCACCGGTTCGGCATGGCATGCAAAAAGTTACCAACCGACGCCCGGCTCTTGATGGCATCGTCGGCAGGCTGGAGATGAGCATGGTCCACGCTGCTGCAGAAGGGGGGGGGGCGACAGGCATGGAGCCTAGATGCGCTTGTCGATTAACGCAGGGTCCGAGGAGGTTGAGCTGCTCTCTTGTTCGCCGTGCCATGCTCGCATCTCACTTTTGGAGCAGCCGCCCTCTCCACCCACCGTAGCGGAACCAAGGTGCGTGCCCTGATTGGATCAGAGGGGAATTGTATGTCATTCATCTCCACTACTCTCAGTCAAGATCATTCTCCACGTTCCGGCCAGTGGATGGAGTTGGCGCGGCGCGCGGCCACCGGACGAGGAGCCGGGCGCTGTGACAGACGGAAACAAGACACACACTCACACACCACACACACACATAGGGACGGGAAAAAAAAGTCTCTCAGGACGATGCACATTGGCTGCTGGTTAGGTCGCCAGGGGTCTCCGGCAGGACGCCGGGCGCGAATTGAGCTGAGCTGACTCCACGCGGCAGCTCGCTCAAACAGGGCGTGGAGCGGGAGGTTCGGCATTTCAGCACAACGGAAGCTTGGCAGATGGGACTAGATGAGGCTAATGTCGTCATTCTTCCCCATTGTCTTTTATCGGACGTTGTCTCGGAAGGCTTCTGCCATTCTGTATGGCTCGATCGCGAGCCCTCTTGATAGTGGCACTCGAATCTCGGGCTAGCTAGCTGCAGGCGGCATCGCGAGGGTGAGTTGGCCGACGGAAGATGCCATCTCCCTTTTTTCTTCTTTTCTTTTTTTACTTCTTATATTGCTTTTCGTCCTGACAGATGAACCGTGCAGATATGCATGCAGTCCGATAATTGAGGCGGCCGGACCAGTAGGAGACCAAAGAGGTGGTCGTATCCTCGTGTTATGGACTGACGCTGCATATTGTGTGGAGTAGTGAGGGCTAACAGCATCTCTACTGCAACGTCGTCCCCGGCATGTCATTGTCCCGAAAGCCGTATGGAGTAGTTCCTAAATGTGATGCAGGTTGCAATGCCCGGGGGGTGATGCCTTCTTTTTATTTTAATTCCTGTTGTATTTTTTCCCGCATTATTGCCTTGGGACCATGTCCCTGAACCATGGAGGCACGTTCTCGTGAACCCTTGTTTTGTTCTCTGCCGATTTTAGACAGACAATGGGACACCACGCAAATACCGGGCCGTATAAGGTTGCCAGCCGAAATTTTCGTGCCTGGATTTCGGACAGCGGTGACTGGGTGGGCAATCGTGGAGTGCTTCTCCATAAAGTCACATTGATCGCAGCAACGATGCTGTTGTCTGAGAGACTGAGCCAACCGGCTACGTGTGTGACGACCCGGGCACCAACCATATTGCCGGCGATAACACAGCCCCCCGTGTCCGGATCTGTCAATTCTCTGTCCTTGACATTTCGTTCTGTCGTGCCACATGAGCTGAGCCACCCCTTCCTTCATTAGTAGTTCTCGTCGTCGTTTGCTGAGCTACCTCGTCACTCTCATCCCCACTCAAGCCAACCCTGCCAACCCTGCCACTCTCCCACGCCGTCACCCCCGTACCATGCCATCCCTACTCTGGATGTCATCATACCCATGCCCAATATTCCCGTCACTCCCTGCTTCTGCGTGCTACAGCACCTACTGTGATGATGGCTCATGGCTCTGGAACCTACGCCGCACCCTTGACTCGCCGACAATCCACCCGCCCACGCACACCACCAAAAAAGAATAGGCGCGCGTGATGCTCCCTCGCTCTCGCCCCTCATATCCTGCCTGATGCCTCTGCTCGCCATTGCTTTGCGTCCTTACCACACACATTCACACCTGTGAATCTACGCAAACCTTCTTCTCATTCGCCAGCTGACTCCTGTCCCTTGTCAAGCCTATCTCCATTTCATCATCTACAGCGCTTGTCCCGAAATTCTCGTGACTGAGTCCCTGGCCTTGTCTCCTCCAATCCAGTCAAATACCTAGAAAGCCACAACGCAACCCAAGAACGGCCTGCCCCAACGTCAAATCGCACAACGCTACCGCCCGGTTCTCGCCATTTCATTCTACTTCCGCACGATCCCAGCCTGCGTGTTGGTCTATCTCTTTTTCAGTGACGGCAACGTTGCTCTCTCTTTCTCCTCCAGGCATTGCTCCCCACTCCTCCACATCGCTTCTCGCCCCGGCTCCAGTCAGCCACCACCAGGCAAGACACAAGAGAAGGCCGGCCGGCTCTGCCCTATCACCACCACCCGAGCTCCCGTACCCGCTCACCCATCGTTTAAGGGCCCATAGAGGGGCCAGCCAAAAACGCGCGTAGAGCTGATTTGCCCACAATAAAGACGCCGACACTAGGCCGCCAAGCAGCGAACTGCTAACATACTCACTTGCTGTCTGCCACTCTCGTTCACTCATTCCTCATATTCACGCCCTGCCAACGTCCCCTCTGTCCATCAATACCTCTTTTCTCTCTTTTCTCCCCTCCTCCTCTTCTTCTTCTTCTTCTTCTTCTTCTTCTTCTTCACCATCCATCCACATCTCCCTCGACTCTAAAGACACCCAAGGTGGAGCATAAATCCATCCAATTCCCTCGGTACCTCGTACGGTTGCAGTGGCTGCGTCACGTACTCCATCAACGCACGTTCAGCTTGCTTCTCCAACCGTCCAAGACTGTCACCAGTTTGGTTGGGGGGCGCCATTTTTCCGCTGCGAAAAACCTGCATCCAAAGCCCGCGTTGCTGAGCTGGGCTTATTCGCGTCCTGGGCACCATAGCGAAAATATTGTTTAAATCTCACTGCCGGGCCGGACGGCAGTTGAATGGGGCGTGCAGGACGCCAACGGGAACCGTAAGACGAACGTCATGGAGATCCAATTCTCCATCCCGATCAACACCAACCGCGGCAGCACCAGCCGCGGTGGCACCAGCACCAACAAGTAAGTCAAGATTCCGTATTGGCCAGCCCGTGCGGCTGCTAGGCGACCACTTGCGCTGCGCTACAGGACACATGCTGACATGAAGCGTTTCTGTCATCACCAGCCCTTCAGCAACGTCAGCTCGGTCAGCCAGCGCAGCCACTGCTCGAGGCGGCACCCATCGCTTTGCTCTTGAGACCAGAACAAGACACACACGGCGCAGCTCCACACGAGCCCGCACAGGTTGCAGTACTTGTAAGTTACACTCTGAATATGCGCAACGCCTATCGCTAATAAGGTTCGTAGGCAAGTAAGTAGTAATCACCAGTTAAACCACCATTGATAGTATTTTAATGCCCGTTGGTGGCTTGTGGGGAGCGCATCAACCAACAAAAGTTCCAGCACTAAGACGCGCCGAATCGCCGCTAACACTTCGATCCCGTAGGAAACGACATGTCAAATGTGACGAAACCAAGCCATCGTGCCTCAACTGCATGAAATGGCGAGGCTACTGTGATGGCTATGCCGATCCCTCCCCCTCCCGCTCCGAGACGCCATCTCAGCCAACCACAGGTAACAAGGCCAACACAAGCGCCAAACTCATCCACACAAAGAAGGCCCCTCTTATTCTCGAAGAGCCCGCAATCAACACCATATGTTTTACCAGTGCTGAGCAACGCTCCTACTTTGAAGAATGGTCAAATTTGTCCATCAATTTCCTAAGCGGCGGGTTGGGCAACTCGAGATTGTGGACCTCCACCATGCCCCAGGTCACTTTGCAGGAACCGACGCTGAGATACGGGGCCATGGCTGTAGGTGCTCTGCGCATGGCTTGCCAGGTTGATTCCGAGGCCAGCGAGCCAGGGACCGACCCCACGAACGATAACAAACACTACCTCAACGCCATTGTTTACTATTGTGAGGCTCTGCGAATGCAGTCAAAGGCGAAGCCCAATAAGGAAGGTCTGCGGACAGCTATGTTGTCATCCCTGCTCTTTGTCTGCTTCGAGGCCCAGCGAGGCAACCTACCTGCCGCATTGAAGCATGTTACGCATGGCTTCAGCATGCTTAATGAGCTTGCTGCGTGCACTGAGAAGGCGCCCGATCTGGTCAGCATGGCACCTGCGCCACCTTCTCTAGTCCAGGAGATTTTGGATTGTTATCGACCTCTGGAGCTTCAGTCTCGATCCTTCATGGGCTCGTATAAGAAATTTTTCTTTCCCCCAAAGCCTCAACCACTAGCTTCATCTCACGGCCCTCCTCAAGCACCAGCACCAGCACCAGCATCGAGCCCTCCCAGTCACCCTGGGTCGAGCCCCCTGAGCCAGCCAGGGTCACCATGGAGAGGTGTGCGGCCGCCTAGTCAGCACGCGGCAGGCGCCAGTCTCCCGAGTCCTCAAAGCCAAGGCAGCCCTCAGAGCCCTGAGCAGCAGACACCTCCAAGACCGAGGGGACCGCCTCAGCGACCCCCAGGTATTGCACCTTTCACGAAACATTCGCCCTATTTCCGGCCCAGACTCACAAACATCACAAAACTCGAGGAAATGCCTCAAGCTTTCAGCACTTTGACTGAAGTTCACGGATACTGGGCTCTGCTTCAAAGGCAAATGGTTCAGTACATTCCTGTGTTGACAATGACGACTGCACAACTCGGCCTAAACAAGATCACTGACCTCGCCGAACTTGATATCAAGCTCTCTAGCGTCAAAGAACACCCTGCCATTAAAAAGTTCGTCGCAGAATCGCGGCATTGGCTCCAACGATGGTCTGACGCATTTGACCCTCTCCTCCAGATGTGCACAAATAACCGCCACAAGCACATGGACCCTTATTTACAAGCCATTAATTTCCGCATCGAGTATCTGATCCTCTACGTCTACACTTCGCTGCCTCGATTTTCCCCCATAGAGGTCGCTGAATCTCTTACCCCCCAATACCTTGAAATCAGCACCATTGCTGAGACGTTGATTTCGCATCGACCAAACTGCGGCTTCGCGATGGACTCTGGTTGGACATGGCCTCTTTTTGTGGCGTCATTTGGATGCCGCGATCCTGTAGTTCGAGACAACGCGATCAGAATCCTCGAGAAGTATCCCATTCGGAACGCCCTTCGAGACAGTCGCGTTTTCAGGGCAATTTCTCTCAAGAATCGTGAAGTTGAAATGATGACGCAGATGGAGGAGAGCAATAAGAATAATCAGTGGCTGCTGTTGCGGAGACGAGAGCTCGTGTTTGAGGATCTGGGATCAAATATCATATTTCGATCCGCGCAGAGGAATCCCTACACCGGGCAGTGGGAGCTGGTGGAAGAGATGGCGGCTTTCATTGTCGGCCCTGATGGACAACTCGAGTGGCATAGACAACCAATTTCTGAATCTGCTTCGATTTTGTCGGGAGTGTGCTAAGATGGCACGAGATATTGCGGCGGGGACAACGGCGATACGGCGATTGAAAGAGGCCATCAGGTTTCGGAATCGGGAGAGCATAACAAAAGGCGTTCATTGGGACACTAGAAAGGGGTGTGATGGGGTCAAGATACCAGGGTTAAAAGACTCGAGCTGATTTGGAAAAGGGTGAAAACTATGTAGAAATAGCACCGTTAAAATAAACTCCATGATGTCCAACATCCGCATCGTCTCTCTACTGCTGATGTCAGACGAGGTATCCCATCCAAGTGCTCCCCAAGGCAAACGATTGTGATAACTGATGATAACCACAAATCCACATCGTACTTCAAGCCGAGACTCTTAATGCCGTTGAAGTTTACGATGCTATCGGGTTTGTGTCTAGGCTTAGCCGGCTAGCAGCCAGTGAGACCCCGAACGAAGTTCTTTTTTTTTTGGATGACAATGGAAGAAACTAGAAAACCGTGTGTCACCTTGATGCAAATCCCCGGCATTGGTCGCACAATTGTTTCGCCTAATATAGAGTGATCAAACATGATGGTTAGCTGCCTATCTTTTTCTGCTCATGCTACCTGAGCATGGCTCTGCTTCAGGTAGACATGAATGCAGCGACCATCACTCTGGGGGGCGGACACCAGGTCCAACAACCTCGGCCAAAAACACACAAAGTATGAATTACCAATACCGTGGGCCATCAATTAGAAGGCACAAATCAGGTACCGACTACCATGGGGCGCGAGGGAACAAGTTCAAAGTAATGCAAGGGTCGGATTCGGACACCCGTGCAAACAGCGGGAACAACTCAACGCTGCACGCTGCCGTTGCTGTTACCGTCCGAATTCGCCTAGAAGTTTGATTTCTCGAGACCCAAAGATTGTTATAAATATTGCAATTCGCCGGTCATGTCCGAGGAAGGATGTTCCTTTCTTTTTTTTTTTCCCTTCACACTCTCGAATTTCCTAGTCCAAAATTATCGCCCATCACTTGCCAGTTCACTCCAACGCATGCTTTCCACCGTGATGGCATAACCTTCGTTACCAATTCACAGGTTGCCAGGCTGTTCTCTTGGAGAAAAAAAAAAGTCAATTTTTTTTGGCCAGAGGCAAGAGATTTGCGAATCAAATCATCTACCACTGCCTCTCGATTCAACAAATGCGCCTGCCAGGTATTCAGTACAGAACGTTAGCTCCCAAACAATCCCCTGCCACCTGCCTTCCGGCTGCACGGGTCCTTCGATATCAACGTCATCTTTCTCATTGCAGATTTTCTTTTATCCTCCTATCCCTCCCCTTTTTTCATTCCCCTGCCGCTTTTTTTGTCTCATTTCACCGCATCATACACTTCCTCTTGGTCCAAATACTCTTCAATTGAACTGTTCTGAAAACGGCGGCCTGTTCCTGCCGGTTCAGAATCGGCATCTCCAAGCATAAACAAGGTATAAACGATAGATCCTTCATCTACAGCCTGATTTCTTTTCCTCTTCCTTTTCCTGTTTTTGTTTTGTTTTTCTATGTTTGTTTTGCATGCTACTCCGCCGAGAATCGCCTCTCGTTCCGTGATTCACTGTTTCTACCCATTGACATATACGTCCTGTCAGTCACAATCTCTCTCCTTTTCTTTTACCATCAGCAAGTTTTTCTTTTCATCTTGTTCACAATCATGATTTGCTAATCCTCTCCAGTTCTGAGGTTCCGTTGCGCCTGTTGAGGCGCCATTTGACATGGCGGGACTCGAGGTACGTTGCCGCCGCATTGCTCACACCCTTAGTTTCTTCCTCGCTCACTTCTAACCTTTCTGTGAGTCTTCAGGAGCAAGACTTCATTCGGCGTCATGTTCTAAGAGAACATCTTCGGCACGACCCTGAGCCGGGCTCTCCCCCATTAGAGGCTTGGCAAACCTCGCCTGAAGTACCGACCGCGAACGAATTGATGGTGATGGATCCAGCACCCCTGCCTCGATCCTGGGAGGGCGCACCTTCAAAGATGAACTATCTAGAACATCAGTACTGGATCAATCGCTACGAGGGCACTGAGCCGCTACGCCAAGTAGTGAATCAGGTCCGGTCAGACCCCACTATGATGGAGGATGACAAATGCTACGTTTACTCTCAGGTATGCGAATTCTCGTTCTCGTTCCTCCTTTACTCCTCCCAGCTAACTCATTGCAGGTGCATGTTCAAGGATACATGCTTGCAAAAAGTGGCGTCGCATGCAGAATTTCATTTTCGACGGAGAGATCACCATCTCGGGTGATTTGGAGCCAGTCCACACGCCTCACTGCGGGTAACTTGGTTGCCCTCTCCCCTTCTAATGATAATTTTAAGACTCGGTGCTTTGTCGCCGTAGTGGCAGCAAGGCCGCTTCGCGGCGGTGTCGAGCCGGATCCCGACAAGGGCGAAAACGAAAATACGCCTCCCAGAGTCGACATTTATTGGGGGAATTTCGACGACTCGATCTTCGATCCATCTGTAGAACTCATCATGGTGGAAGCCAAAAGAGGTTTTTTTGAGTCAGTTCGACACACTCTAGTTGGCCTCCAACACTCAGCCTTGTATGAGTGAGTATCGTCAAAAGAAGACTTTTGTGGTCCAGATAGCTAACTTGAGACCCCATTTCAGGTCTCGATTTGACAAGTACATTTCTGATGGTTGTGATCAACCTCACATCGCAGAGCATGCTCGGCAGTTTCCGACGAAGGTTCCAGCGCAAGCGTCGTTGTTCGATTCTTCCCAAAAAGAGGCGTTCGAAACGATGACTTCCTCAGAGTTGGCCATGGTCCAAGGGCCTCCCGGGACCGGAAAGACTTTCACCTCAGTTGTGGCAATTCAGAGCTTTATTGAAACATTGATGGGTAACCAAGATGCGAGGAACCCGATAGTCGTCGCAGCCCAAACCAACCATGCTCTTGATCAACTCCTCGAAAAGTGTATCCAGGCTGAGGCAAGCGTTGTTCGCTTTGGTGGCCGCTCAAAGGTCCCTGTTATCAATGAACGGACCATGTTCAAGCTATCAAAGGACTTCAAAGGTAAAAGGGGGCCGGCAAGAGGAGAGAACACTCGCAAGGAAGTCATTAAAAGGATCCATGGTTTTCTATCTATGGCCTTTCCAGGAGGTCTCATCTCAGCGAAACATCTGCTCCTTGAAGAGCTTATCACCCAAGAACAGTTCGATTCTCTAAGAAGCGACGAGTGGGAGACCGCTGGGCCTTCCAGCCGAAATGGCGACGATGGAGAAGAGGATATGATAGCCACATGGCTTCAAGATTGCATCGAGCAGGACAAAACTTATGTTTACCACCCTCCACAGGGGCAGGCAGAGCCAGACGAGTGTGTCGTCGATCAAGGTCAATTTCCAGAAGACGACGACTTGGAACACCTTCAAGGCGAGTTCATCTCTACCGAATTTTACTGGACCGGTTCAGTCCCCAAAACTATGTCCCAAGCAACCTCCTGGTACTGTCAGGCTCACAAGCACCTGTCACGATACTCGGATATGTATAAGATCAAGCCTCCTCAGCGGGGCATGGTTTATCGCTACCTTCGATACCGCCTGATCGAAAAGATTGCCAGTCACCTCCCAGGACTTTTTGAGCAATACAGCATAGCATGCGCCGAAATCAAGGTCAACAATTGGAGTCGAAACGTCAAGATACTCCAAAGCGAGGGTGTACAAATCGTCGGTTGTACTACCACTGGCCTGAACAAGTACCGGGGCCTCATTGCAGCTCTCCAGCCTCGTATTCTCATGATTGAGGAGGCTGCAGAGGCTCAAGAGGCCACCATTACCTCTGCGCTATACCCATCTCTCGAGCAAGTCATTCTTGTTGGTGATCATCAACAGCTCGTTCCTAGCGTCCATGTCCCTGAACTAGAGGGATACCCTTACCACCTCAATAGGTCCCTCTTCGAGCGCTTGGTTCAATCGCACGTTCCATATTCCATGCTCAAGGTCCAGCGCCGTATGATACCCCTCATTCGATCGGTGGTCCAGGCATTCTATCCCCAACTCGAAGACCACGACTCTGTCAAACACCCTGCCAAACGGAAGCCCATTCCCGGTATGGGAGGTCAAAACCTCTGGTGGTTTCAGCATCAATGGGGCGAGAGTCAGAACGCCAATCATTCATTCTTCAATTCAAACGAGGCGGCAATGCTTGTCGGTTTTGTCAAATACCTAATCCAAAACGGCATACGCCCGTCAGAGATCACCATCCTGACTTACTACAAAGGTCAAGTCAGCGTGATCCTGAACCACCTTCGGCAGAATGAGGTCCTTGCGGGCTATAATCCAGCACAGGAGTGGTCTGTTAGGACCGTTGACGGCTTCCAAGGAGAGGAGAACGACGTCATAATTCTGTCGCTAGTTCGAAGTCCATCAAATCGCCATGATCGCTTCGATGCTGGTTTTGTCAAAAATGAGAATCGGGCTGTGGTTGCGACTAGTCGTGCTCGTCGCGGAATGTACGTCTTTGGCAACAGTGACAACATTCGCGGCAGTTGCAACGAAAGTTCCCAAACCTGGGGCAAGGTCTGCGATGTCTTTATCCAGGAGAAATGTATCGGATACCAGCTACCAGTGGTGTGCAGAAATCATGGTCGAGTCACCAATGTCTACCAACCGACTGATTGGTTGAAAATTTCCCAAGGTGGATGCGAACTGCCTTGTGATGAGAAGTGCCCAAGGGGGCATTGCTGCAAATTGGTATGTCATTCCTTTGAACAATCGCGGGTCAAGTGCACAAGCCCGTGTGGAGTGGTGTTATCATGTGGACATAAATGCCATTCATTGTGTGGGGAAAGTTGCCGCTGCCCTCAGGGTTGCATTCCTTCCACCAGTTCCAGACTTACTAGTCGTTTCCCCAACCCTGACGAAAGATTTCGTGGCAGTATTCGAGACAGAAGCAGCTTTCGGGGCGGTCGTGGTGGCAGAGGTGGTCGTGGAAGCGTCTGGTGTCCCAACGGTGAGACCAAGCCAACCAAGAATCAGTCGAGCCTTGGCTTTGAAGAATCCAGCACCGTTTTCCCGGCATTCAAAGAAAGTCTGGGCCCTCAGTTTGCTTTGTCAACCTACAGCCAACCCAAACAGGAGCCAACGAGCGAGGATTTGATGGACCTTGGGTACCACGCACAGATTAGACAGGGCAGGGAGGTCACGCCAATGAACACGAGCATAGCTGCAAAGCCAGATGCTTCCACGGGCTTGATTTCACTGGAGCCGGCTACATCATGCTCTGAAGAGTCCTTATCTGAAAAATGGAGCCCACAGAAGGTTCAGGAAGGGGATAGATCATTGCAATTGGCGAGGCAAAACCAGTGCAGTCCAACGTCTCAGGTGATGGTTATCCGTGAAACATTCCGGTCCACGCTTTCAACGGGGTCCAATGATCGCCAGAGACCAATTGTTTTAGAGCACACATTTACCACCTCACAACACCAGGAAATATCTTCTGTGGTCGGCGGTGGAGAGACTTTCGATGAGAGAAGTCGAAAACAAGTAGCGCAGGATGCAGCGGCAGGTTTCAAATTTACTGATACAAGAGCAGATATTTCACCACCAAAATCCGAATGCTCAACCCTCGAAAAGTTGTACTCTGAAATTGGCGTGAAGGATGAAAGCGGGATCGGAGATGATCTCATCTGCTTTGATTGATGCAGAAGTGTGTCTCCAACAGGAATAGTCATCGGAACAAAAGTAGCTATTGAATAGTGATGGAACGAGGCAAGGCCATGACTTTACGGTACAATCGTAAGCTATATGGGGTTCCGGGCATATATAAGTAGTGAATTCTCGGAATCAGTGTCACAATATTGTATGATTCAAAATAATACGGTGCTTTTCATCTGGTGATAAAGTGGTAGTTCTCCATGTGTGTACGTGTTGCAAATTTAGTGGCGCGATTTCTTCTATTTGAACACAGCTGTTTGAGAGCATAAGTAGTCAGGTCATAGTAGCAGCTTTAGAATGTCATCATTAATACATGGCTCATTGCAAGTCAAAAACCCCTTCATCGATTCTTGTCGAAAGCTCAGGCACGCACACAGGAACTGACTCATATAGAGCTCATATTATCAATGAGAATTGCTTGGTTTATTTGATTACCTCCAATATTTCAAAGCCAGCCTTTAATACCTTTTTTCTTTTCGTGTTTTCCCACCTACAAAACCGGAGCCTGTTTTATTTCAAGCCTCCTTCTCGCTCTTTGGCAACCTCCTCGGCACCAGTTGATATCTGTTCCTCAGCGCTGGGCCAGTTCTCAATTATTCCAACCTTGCTCCGGTGCCCAACTTCGTGGTCCCTATCAAATCCTCGCTCGTGGATAGGGTCCGAGGCGTTCGCCCGGACGCCCTCGAGGCCGGCACCAACAGGTTTGTGTTGACCTCCGCGCACCTCTTGGCTCGTCATTCCCTGGCCTGAGTGACCACAACCTTGGTGCACATCTGCACATGTGACTCCATGGATTATATCGGAAGCATCTGTGCGGTTTTTCATCTCGGGGTTCACGGCTTGACCCGGCATCTCTTGCCGGGGCTGGGGTTGAAAGGTTCTATGTTGGGGAGCAGTGCCGGGAGGGTGGGTTTCGACGTGGAACTCTGGTTTAGCATCGTTTCCTACTTTGACTCCAGGAGCATGCTGGAGGCGGTTGTTAATTTCGTTCAGGCTAGCGACGGCGCGCTGAGAAAAGCACTTACGTCGTTGGTGGTGAGAGGCTCCAAGGGTGGGACCTTGCTTCAAAACTCGCCAATGGCGGGAGTTGCCATGTCGGGGTTTCGGTTGACTGACATTGTGCACGTTTCCAGTTTGTTTCTTGGGTATATGGGATGTTTTCTTGCGTGGGTGTCGGTAGAGGTCTCCCAACACGAAGCGCCCGGCCCTTGATATCAGCAGTCTCCGGTCTAGACATCCATGATGTCAAACCCCCGCCCAAACCCCTGACATCACATTATGATCGACTAGGTGTCATCGTCTCCCGGCGCCTATTGTCAGATAGAAAATATGAAAATTTTGAGGGTTTTTAATGCGACTATTAGATTTATTCTGGTTATTGCAAGTTATCAGTGTCACTGAATTTCTGATCCTGAAACCAATCACATAGTAATGTGAAGTCAGGACCATGGTTGCTGATGGTCGCCTTTTTTTGCTTGATCAAAATAGTGGCAGCCAAGCAAGTTGAAGACGTCAGAGGTACTTCATAATACACGTCTATGATTTGATAACGGACTGATATAATTCCGACTCCAAAAAAAAAAAAAAAAGTTGAAAGTTGAAAGTTGAAAGTTCAACCCTCCAACAACCAAGCCGCAAACGTGGCATACAATTAGAGTTGTACAATAGGGCTGGTCGCAAAAGTTTTATTGTCCTGAACAAAAGAACAAAGATCTTAATATTTGATGATGATGTATGCATAATGGAAAATATTGATAAAAGTATTAAAACCTGAGTGCGACACATATATGCGCTTGGCAGAAACTCGTATTTGACTTACCCTACAGAAGACGATTGGAGATGGCACACTGCGCGCAAACAAGTATTGAGACGGCTCAATGAAAAATGATGCCAGAGTCAATTGTGAAATGGTATGAATGCCATTGATTAAAAATCTATCCTCCTTTACGGTTAAAAGTTGCACCGCATCATGCATATATTGAACCCACTTCATGGAAATTTATGGGGTGATTCCGCGTAATGGGAGCGATAAGTCCACAAGCATAACCAGATAAGCTTCGTAGGCTATTCTGCCGTTGAACCGATCAACGTAAACTTAATATTGATGTTACGACGATTCGAAATACGAAATTGCAACCGAAGGCATGATCTGATTGCTGATCCAGGATCCGCGCTGAAAATTCACATGCAATTTAAATCAGAATGAAAACAGATTTGCACCAGAGGATTGATTGCAGAAGGATGTGGCCACCCTGAACCGTTTGTCCCGTGCAAGTTCTCATTGTAATTGCACAGGATGAGTGGGTGAGTCTGATGATGTCATGATGATTTTGATGCAAGAACTGCTATGCAATGGCCACAATCAATATTACATGAAAATGGAAACTGCAAGCGAGAAATGGCTAAGGGGGCAATGGAATGGCGTCAATGGGTCCGTACATGGGCTTATGTGGCTGCTGACGAGGTTGTCGGTTGCGTCTTTGGAGATGGCGATGTACACCTCGTGTTTGCAAAAGGCTGCGCGCCGTGTTTCACCGCATGAATGGATCGACTATACATGACATGTGCAGCAAAGCAAACCATGTTGTATGTACAAAAGTAGGGGTTAGAAATGCCAGTGCTGGTAGCGAAATTTGTATGTGATTCGTATATTTCGCAACTTCATTGATACATACATGTTGTATGGGTGAACGCTAGTCAGTATGTTGTCCTATTGGCTTAGCTTGATCATGGTAAATAGGATACAAATAAGTCACACTCTCCATTATAGACAAACACAAACAGGGCACGACCTCACCGCTTTGTGATTTTACCCAAATGATTCCTGGACAAAGTGTCACCTGAGCAATTCTCTTGGCAGCGAGGGAAAACAAAAAAAGCCACCAAATTCTAAACCCTAGTCTGAATGGCGCCATGTGCAAATTAGACAGAATACGCCACGCTGGGGATGAGTGATGTTTTTATGGCCCCATTCATCACTGCCCATTCCGATTTTCCGTGCCGGGGCTAGTTTTAGGGGTCTCCCCCAGGTTTGCCAGGGCCGGATCGTGGGCTAGGTTGCACAGCTGAGTGCCACGCCTGCCGCCACAGGCGAACTAGCCGCTAACATGGGTGGGTTTTTGGAGATTTGCTTGTTTAAAAGGGAGCGGTCAATACCAGGTGAGAGGAGAGAGCAAGGGAGATGCATCCATCATCAGCCATTGAAGCTGGCCGCGTCATGATGGCTTGTGGGCAGGGCTGTCCAGCACGAGGATGAACGTGGTGGTGGACGAATCAGTTCGGATGAAGGATGAAGGGGATGGCAAGCAGCTGTGCCGATGACGGCCTAGAAAACTGACTAAGAATAAATGAAACTTTTTTTTCTTCCTTTCCGGGGCGCACAGGAACTACCAAACGATGGAGCTAAAATGGCATGCAGCGAACGGAGCACCGCCTCGCAGGAAGACGGCTCTCCACAGTAGATTGCCATCTTGGGGCGGGCATCGCGAAAACCTCACGGAGAGCAATGCGCATAGGTGCGGCGCAAGACGTCGGAAGGGATGGTGCTTGCTCCGAGGATTGTGAGTTGGCCACCAGTTAGCGGGTCTGCTGGCGATCCAGTTGTTTATGCGGCGGAGACGGCTGCTATAATTATAAAGAAAGTTGGGCGAGCGCGCTGCGACGCTGCTGGGATGGGCACTCGAGGGGGGCCAACTGTCCCCGCCTGTGACGGCCACAAGTTTAATTAATCACACGTCTCCCTTCATCTGCGTTTTATTTCGATTTCATCACGCGAAAGATGGAAAATTTGGTGCTTCCCCAGCCCGCATGTAGTTTGTGATTGCGTGCCCAACGACTTGGTTGGTAATTAATAGCCGTGCCGCTGTCGCATTTGCGGCTGGATGGGGGATGCCTTTCAGGTCAGCACGGTTTCCACTTGGGCTGGCGCTCTCCCGTGGTGCTTCCCCCTTCTGGGAATCGCTTGGGAGGCGCTGGAGCCAGTGCTCTGGAAGTCACGGCTGGCCGGCTCGTCATTTCTGGACAGGGCCTTGCCACTTTATCCGGGTCATGGCCCAGAACGCACCTACCACACTTAAGCTCCAACAGCGTACCTGCCCATCCTGGCATGGATCAAGCTTTCCGAAACGCCCCAGTTCGGATCCCCTCCCTTGCCATTCTGGGGGAGAGCAACGGTTCGGCCTTTGACCCATGACGGGCCGAATGACCTCAGCCGTGGACTTTGGCAGGATACGAAGAAAATATGACTGCACTGCCAATGCTTTCAATGAGCATCACAGACAAGCCCGGGGCTATTGCGAGAGTATACCCAACCGCTGCCACGGTTAGTTGGTCGCCTAATTCGTTTCAGCGGTGCGCTCTGGCCTGTAGAATACCAGAAACTCGATTTGGATTCTTGGTCCAGCCCTGCCCACCCTTGCTAAAACCCCGACACCACAGCGCATACCCTGGTTCAACCCCTGCCACTCGTCCATCATCCATCGCCCATCACCCATCCATCATCGTCAACAGTCCCGCCGCCCCGCTCGCAGTCACGGTCGCTCCTCTGTGTCTGACAGTTGCCAGACACGGCCGTCGTTGAGGATAAGGAGGCGCCGGTTTTTGATCTGGCCCAAGCACCAAACCTGCACCCAGCACGACATCCATCCAAGTTTCCCTAGGAGTCGCAAGCTTCGGCCAACCAGACTGAGGCTGCGAGACACTACTGTCACTACCTGCGTTCTGGATCAGCATACGAGACACTGCAATACGAGGGCCTGGACCTGTTGCTGTGCGAAACAGGCTGCTTCTCACGCTGCATTCGCTGTGTCAGCACACCACTTCAGCATCGCCAGTGCCGGGGCATCTCGTGTTGTTCCTCTTGGCTTGCTTTTCAGCAGGAAGGCTGTGTTTTTTTAAGCTCTTCGTTTCCGCGCCACTCGCGCACACAAACCCCGTCAGTCTCGGCGACCGGCAACCAAACAACCCACAAAACACATCCATCCTGAGCCAACCGTCTGGCGCCAGGTCGCTCCAGCGTCTGACTCTACACGGGCCCCCTACAACGCCCCCGTTTAACCCCGTGTTGGGCCCTGCACGTTCCCAGTTGAATGCCCCTCCCCGCCTGGTGCTTGGTTGCCAGGCGGAGCTTGCGCTAAACTTGGCTTTCTGCTTCCCCTCGGTCCGCATCCGGTGTGGCTCTCTGGGCCTTATTGGACCCGCTATTCGCTCCATCAGGCATTCACCCCCTGTTTGAGAGCCAAGCATTGACCTCGTTGCTCGCCAACGACCTCATCAATAACCCACTCCCGGACCTGAGTGCTGATCACCTACCCCGTTCCGTCTGTGTCTGTTACCTTTCCGACCGTTGCTCCACTACATTCGTTCATTCGTTCATGAAATATTCTCTTGCCTTGTTTTGAGTTTCGAAATCCCCTCCTCTTTGTCCGTGTTCTTTGTTGTGTTTACGGACTCGTTGACCTCTGTATCCCACCTTTCCGAGACAGATTCACACGCATTTGCCGATCATCGTTTTTTTCTCACACAGGGCGGCTTGCCGCTGAGACCTTTCTCGGGGCTGTACACAGCCTCTCTCTCCAGATCGGGCTGTCATATGATTAGTGCGCCGTATCGCATAACTACCCACCATCCGCCACCATGCAGCATTACCAGCAAGACCCATACGAGCGGCAACCTCTCGGTCCTGCCCAACAGCAATACGATTCTCATTCACAATATCCTGCCGCCCCGAACCAAAATTACTCGAATTCGCAAGGTCATTACTACGACGCTCCGCCCACCGCGTCCGTCCCTCGTTCACACCATCCGAGTTCGCACCCCGACTCAGCTTGGAACAATCACCAAGCCCAGGGCCAGAACCAAGGCTACGACAGCTACAGCCAGCACTCCAACTCGCAACGCTCAGGCTCTGCCGGTCAGGACGGTTCGCGACCTTCGAACTCTCGCGGCGGCGACAACGGATACTACAGTCATAACCACAGAGGAGGGCCAGGCGGCGGCGGTTATCCAGGGTATGCTTCTCTCACCATGCCTGCCATAACACCTGGCGCGGACAACTTTGGCCAATCTGCATCCGGTGGAATGGCTGGCATTGCTTATAACGTCGCTGACCGTAATCCTCGAAATAGTGGCATGGACGCAATGCATAGCGGTGGCCAAGTGCCCCCACCTCCTTCCCGATCTCAGTACCCGAATGGTCCCCAAAACACATCGCCCCAGTCGAGCGGATATGGCTACGACGATGGCTACGGACAATCCAACTCCAGCCTCACAGGCCTCGGAGCTGCTGCTGTACCCCCAGCGTCCGTCTCCCCTCCTACTCGCGGCAACGCACCCTACGCTCCCAACCACTACCAGGGATACAACAATAGCGATCACCTTGGCATCGTGAATCCTAACCTTATTGAAGATGACGGGGATGATGGACTTGAATATCAATCCAGAAGTCACAGAACCTCCATGTTGAGTCTGCCTCATTCTGATCGGGGCAAGAAGGCTGCAGCTGGTGGGGCGGGCGCCGCTGGTGGGGCAGCTGCTGCCGGTCTTATGTCTCAAGGTTTGTGACCTGTATCCTGTCTAAATAGACTGGCCTTACTGATTGGAACATAGGTGGTGTGGGAGGAGCACAGGAAAAGCCGTCAGAGTGGCTCGAAAAGAACCAGAGAAGCAGCAAGAAAGGAAAATGGGCCATCATCATCATCGTCATTCTTGTTATTATTGGCGCCATTGTCGGTGCTGTCGTGGGCACCTTGCTCAAAAACAAGGGTGGCGGCGGTAGCTCTGGAAGCAGCTCCAGTGACTCCGCCAAGCAAGATGAGGAGCAGAATGGCGACTTGGGCATTAACAGTGCTGAGATCAAGAAACTCCTGAACAACCCAGACTTGCACAGAGTCTTCCCCGGCATGGATTACACCCCTCTGAACACACAGTATCCTGCCTGTATCCACGACCCGCCCTCGCAAAACAATGTCACTCGTGATGTTGCAGTGCTCAGTCAGCTCACCAACAAGATTCGACTATACGGTACCGATTGCAACCAGACTCAGATGCTTCTCCACGCCATTGACCGATTGGAACTGAAGGACACAAAAGTCTGGTTGGGTGTGTGGCAAGACGGCAACAAGACGACTAATGCGCGACAGTTGGAGCAGATGTGGGACATCCTGGATCAGTATGGCCAGGATCCTTTCGAGGGAATCATTGTCGCCAATGAAATCCTCTTCCGTCAGGAAATGACTGAGTCGGAGCTTGGCTCGTTGCTCTCTGATGTTCGCTCTAACCTGACGGACAAGAAGATTGATCTCCCGGTCGCCACGTCTGACCTCGGTGATGACTGGACGTCTGCGCTCGCTCAGGACAGTGACTACATCATGGCCAATATCCACCCTTTCTTCGCCGGTGTCACTGCGAAGGAGGCTGCCGGGTGGACATACTCCTTCTGGGAGAACCAGAACAAGCAGTATTGGAAGTCGGACAAGCAGAAGAACATCATTTCCGAAACTGGCTGGCCCACTGCTGGAGGAACAGACTGTGGTGGAGCTACGACCTGTGCAGAAGGTTCGGTAGCTGGCATCGATGAGCTCAACACCTTCATGGAAGGTTGGGTCTGCGATGCTCTCACCAACGGCACCAACTATTTCTGGTTTGAGGCATTCGATGAGCCCTGGAAGATCAAGTTCAACACAAAGGGTAAGGAGTGGGAGGATAAGTGGGGTCTTCTGACCGTGGACCGCGTGCTCAAGGATGGCGTCAAGATTCCCAACTGTGGCGGCAAGACTGTCAGCTAAGGGTGTATTGATGTTTCTAAATACGAATTACAGACTTGGGCTGTGGACTAATGGGGGGGTATTTTTACTGTTTTTGGCATTACTGTAGACTTGCAAGAGTCCGATGGCCACGAGGATTATGTTTTTTTGTGTCTTTTTTTGTGTCTTTTTTTTCTTTGTTGTTTCAAAGGGTTTCGGGGCATTTGCCATTTTACTTGGGAGTCTCTCCTTAAGAGTCGTTGCATTTCTGCCGCCGGGTTGTCGGCTTACCCATTATTTTCGGTCAAGGGTTCGAGAGAGGTTGGTATCATTGGATACAACCGAGGGCTATTCGGGGTGCCCGTTGGTTGCCAGCTGTTATTGCCACGGGAGTTTGGAGTGAAAGGTAATGGACATAGTCCTGGTATGGCTTTTGTAATCTTGGTAGGAGCTGGCCAGCCGAGGGGTACATTTTCAGCGAGATGCCCAAAAAAGGGACGAGGGTTTTGGTAAAATTCCTTCTATATATGGTACATAGTCTAGTCTTGAGACTTGCAGGCAAGAAATGCGAATGCAATATGGTCGAAATACATTTATTCCCGATCTAAGCGAATTGACTTGTTTTTGTGTTGCCACGAACTACCTAGTCCTCTATTAAGTCTCTCGGTTTGGCTCTAAAGGAATTGTGTTGGCCAACGCCGATCTGTCATTATCCCGTTTTCTTCGTTTGTTATACCCGTCCCGTCAAGGATATTTATCTGTTGAGATGGATGACTGGCCTCTCTAGAGATCAGCTTGTGTCATGGTGGCCAAATGTTCGTCTCCTATAGCCACCAAGCTGGGACTTGGAATCATTGCCAGGCTTGGGCTCATCTGAATGAAGAGCCTGGAAAAGGCCTGGTGCAGATCGGCCACCTGCCTCTCCAACTCGCTGATGCGCTGAAGTAGATGGGAACGGCCATCCCGAACAGCGGCGGCGGGTTCCCCAAAAAAGACCCTAGCTTGTCCCTCGGTTTCGGGGACCGCGGAGTAGGTGATGGGACCAAGCGGATAGGACCCAATGGCTGGCATTCTGAGCAAGTGAGGGTCCATGTTGACCTCGACAGGCACCTGTGCGGGCACGGGTGGCTTGGACGGGGCCTCGGGATGGGCAAGGCCAGGGGAGGAGGCGAAGATGAGGCCCGGGGCTGAGCTCGCGATGCCGGTGATGCCATCCTCGGCGACGATTGGGGTGGTGGCGAGCATGGGCGGTTGGCTGAGGGGGGAGCTGGGACGCGCCGCGTCCTGCATTTCTCGACTGAGATGTCGCTCAATCGTGAGCTCGATGTTGGTGCCGCAGTATCTCTTGCCCTGCTTGTGTCTAATTCGCACCAAAGAATGTGCACATCAGCAAGAGGTTCGCAGGTGGGTAAAACCAATTACACTGCCGGGACAGCACAGCAGCACCAAGATAGGGGCTTTGGGGCGAGCTCACCGTTTCTCCAAGATGCTCGTCAGGGCTTCGCGAAGCAGCATCCTTCGCGTGCTCATGCTCCCCTGGGCGTACGCTTCCTTGCGGGCGGTGCGGTAGCAGGTTTGCCAGACGGCTTGGTATTCGGCTTCCCGCGACCGGGTCTCTCGGATCTTGACGGGGTCGAAACGGCGCGGCATACCTGGTTGATGCTGAGGGCTTTTGTACGCTTGGGGTGAGTGGCGGGAGTTGAAGGAAAGAGGAAGAAACATGTGTGTGTCAGCCTCGTTGTCGTGAAGGAGAGTGACACTTGGGAAGGGTAGTCGGATTTGAAAGGGGGCAGCAGCAATTGATGTGTGGTTGTAAGAGGTAATAATAGGCTTCGTGGATCGAAGCGAAGAAGGAAGAGCTTGGGTGTGCAGTTGGAGCGTTGTCAGAGGTTGATAGAATGGTGCAGGCACACTGAAGGGTTTGATGAGAACACCAGCAGTGAATCAAGAAAGAACCAAATACGCATTGCTCTCAAGACAGCGCGATGTCTTCAAAAGGGAAAAATAGAAGTGATTTTCGAAAGAAGAGAGTTAGGAGAGAGGGCATGGTTGGCGGAGCTCAAGTTATGAGTGAAGCATTGATGTTACGGAGTGGAGTTGCATAGGAGGGCCTGAGGGCTGGAGTTGTTTGTTCGAACAGATGAAATAGGGTTGATTCAACGGTTGGCCGAAAGGGGCAATACCTGTATGTGGAAGATTGGCCAACCAGAAGAAGACTATTTTAATCTACATCTATGATATGATATGAACAACACTAATTGCAGAGTGAAGCTGTTGTGAATGGTTCATGATATGGTAGTTGATTCTAATTTGCTCGATAGTTCATCCTCTATTGTTACGCCATTTTTAGAATCCTCCGACGATGGCTTGCCAGCAGCCTCTGCTTTCGTTTCAGCTATGGGCTTCCAGTATATAGACGTGACGCCAAAGGCAGCGCCCTGGGAGTCCTGGGGGAAGGCGCTTCTTTTGTATGCCTTATCCATCTCTCCCATTTTCTCTAGGCCTTCGGTGTTGGAAAGACTTGGCAGGGGTAACACATGTTAGTTTATGCACACGCAATTTCGACAGCTTTGTTAAAAAAAAAAAAAAAAAAGGAGGAGATGAAAAGGCTACGCACTCATCCCACACGTCCCAACCTGTGCCAACGAATATGGCGGGGAGGCTCTTTTCCAGAGCCATGGCGTAAATGGCCCGATACAGGTGAACGCCGTAGAGCAGAGTGTCTGAGTCAACCATGTCACACGCCGCCGGCGTCTCCACGACCTCGTGGCCAAGGCCCACCAGAAAGTCCTTGTCAGACTGGGAGAAGATGGGGTCTTGGAAGACGCAAGGGATCTTTTTTTTCGTGATAGTTTCTACAATTAAAATTTGGTTTACAAGTTAGGGACACGTGCAAGTTAAGGAGATATGATGAAGGGGTGGGAGAGACGGGTTGGTTTTTTTTTTGTAATCAAAGAGAGAAGACGCACCCAACTCGTCAACCATGATGAGAAAGGCAATCAGCTGGACAAAAGTCGAGCGCTTCGCCTCCCAGGCGCCGTCAGCAGGGTCAAAGGTGCCAACGCCGAGGTTGATGGCCCTGGAGATGGTGGTGAATGCGGCGGCGTTTGCGGCCACGAGGTCCCGCAGTTGGCGGCAGCAGGGCTCAAGTTCCCACCGGGCCCGGAGTCGGGCGTAGTCGGCGGCAAGGTCCTCAGCGGGGCGGAGGTCGTGCGTTCGGGGGCCGACGGGGAGCTGCTGCTGATGTTTCTTATTGCTGGCCTTGTTTTTGCTGCTGCTGCTGCTGCTGCTGGTGTCATTGTTGCTGCGGCGGCCGCGGCGAGATTTGGACGTGACCTGGGTCCATTCTGACGCCGCCTCCTGGGGGTGGCTGCTGCTGCTGGCGTCGTGGTCATGGGTGGTGGCTTGCGGCGACATGATGATGATGATGATGATGATGATGATGATGATGTATGAGGATGACGGCGCGGGTGAGGACTGACATGCCTCTGCTATTGACTGCCTCCAACGATCTCGACTTTCTCAAACGGGCAGGGATGGAGGAATCGCTATTCCATTTTCCGTAGTATCGTATCCTGGAGAGGAAACAACCTCACGGCCGTGTGAGGGTTTCCAACATTTTGGTGGTGGTGGTGGTGGTGGTGGTGGTGGTGCATCTTTTTCGGGGCTCCACCGTCTCGGTCAAGGCTCGGTCAATGGTAAAAAAGGCTCGGTGAGGCTCCGTCATGACCACCGGGGCGGGTGGGGGACCAGCGGATATGTCTTGGGTGGCACCGCTGGGCAGAGTCATCATGGCTGCTGTGGCCTACCTCGTCCTACCTGAGGCATAAAACATGTGGCTCACGTCCAGGTTTTTCTGGCTCAACTTGTTTCTCACACACTTGCATGCAGCGTCATCATGCCTGTTTGCCACAGTCATCAACCGTCGTCATCGGCATCTCACAAGCAAAAAGAAAGGAAAGGAAGGACAGTGAGATGGACGGCATGCCGGCACTGTCATGACGCCGCGGCGCGGGCGTGCCAAGTACAGTGCTCGCTGGGAGAGGAGCGGGCAGGCCGCGGGCTTTCGGTGTGCTGACGCTGACCAGCAGCGACGTCTCGCGGCACTTGAATGGGGTCGTTCCACAATGCACTGCTGACCACGTGTGCGCCATCAAAGAGAAACTTTCTTTCTTTAGAACGGAAGAGGTCCCGGAAGAGGGGAGGGGGGGGGGAGAAGCATGGGCAGCATGGGAAACATGAGAAACACGTTGGATGTTGGAGATATCACACTGGTGAGCGTCTACTTAGGCGCCCGGCGGTTGCGGGCACAGCTCGCGAGACCACTGGAAGGCCTGTCTCAGGCTGGCAGCGGTCCCGGCTCATCCGATTTCGATGATGGTTCGGACGGGAGTGAGTCGATTTTCTGCACCTCTGGAACTCTCTGCGCAAGGCCCGTCACCAACACGCACCAGCACGCATCTCACGCACGCAGGGCCCCCCAACCTCGTCCCTCCATGCCAATGCCGTGCGTTGTCTCCCAAGCGGATGTGGCACCGTCGGGTCCTCCACGGCGCACGGCGTGATTGGCTGCGGGCATCCCCCACACGGCGCACCAGCTCACCCCCCCAGGGCAACCCTCTTGGGCATGGCGCCGGCGCTTAACATCAACCGGCGATGCGCCAACCAGAGGCCGGAATTCGTCGTCGACACCACCAAACACCACACTCACCACCGGCTCCACGATGGCCATTGGTTGACCACCCCGGGACCCTGGGCTCTCGCGACAGGGGCGTGGCCCTCCCGCCTGCATCCCGGCTGCAGCTCAGCGGCCTCTGACTGGGCCGCTCCGCGCCGACTTGCGAATCACACCGGGTCCTTACTCCAATCCAAGTGCTCGCATGCATGCTGGGCGGTTGGATATTGGCCCCCAGCGCCTTAAGACTTGCCCACCTCCCATGCGGCCAGCCCGCCTCCTCCTGCGGATTCGCAATCGACCTTTTTATTTTTCCTGCTTGCCTGAAAGCTCTGATCCATCCTGCTCCGAGAGCTCCTTTAGCTGCAAAAGAAGACGCGCCGAGCTAGCTGCCATTTGCTCTCTGCAATCTATCTACCTCTCACTGTGTGTGTGTGTGTGTGTGTATATCGCCAACCTTGGAACCGGACTCGCACACCATCCAACCTCCCTCCCCACCAATCGCATCACCGGACTGGGACCTCCCTCATCCACGCTTCTCTCACCTAACTAAAGGATAAAATTGGAACGGGGTCGTCTCTGGCAGACACAGCTTTACGTTCATCCTTTTGTTTTTTTCTCTCTTCCTCTTCTTGCAGCTTCGGTTTTCTCCAATAGGACAGAACCTAAACTGCCTTGCCGTCGTCGCATCGCTCAGCGACTGATTCCCCCGCCCATAATCACACTCTCGCGCTCACACGCTCAACACCACCAAAATGCGATCATCAGCTCTTCTCACTCTGGTCCTCGCGGCCGTGGCCTACGCGCACACCGTCTTGGTCTATCCCGGATGGCGTGGAAACAACCTCATCACCAACGACACCTTCCCCTACGGCATGCAATGGATGTATCCTTGTACGTGATTCCCTCCCGACCTGCTTACGGCTATCCTTTGCAATTACTAACTCAGAGGCTTCAGGTGGTGGACACAACTTGACTACCAACCGAACCTACTGGCCCACGACGGGAGGTGCCATCTCCTTCCAGCCGGGCTGGTTCCGTGGCCACTCGACTGCCACAGTTCACATCAACATGGGCTTCGGCACTGAGGGTCCTGACGGCGGCCCCATTAACATGTCCAACATCATGGTCAAGGGCTTTGAAATCATCGGGCCCACCAACAACCCCTTCCCTGGAACCGTATGCCTGCCCCAGGTGCCTCTTCCCGCCAACACCACTGTCAAGGCCGGCGACAAAGCCACCATCCAGGTTGTCGAGCTGGCCCAGCACGGTGCTTCTCTGTTCTCTGTACGTGACTCTTCTCGCGAACCTCTTGGTTTTCCCATCTCGTGCAATTTCGCAAACTAACATTTCAATCAGTGTGTCGATATCATCTTTGCCGACCCCGGTGACTCCAAGCTCAACGAGGTCAACGAGACCAACTGCTTCAACTCGACCGACATTGGCTTCGGTGAGATCTACACCATCACCACCAAGCAATCCGGCACCGACACCTACGTCGACGAGTCGAGCGCCTTCTCTATCCACCAAATCAGCTGGGCCGGCTGGCTACCTGTGGTTGCGACCGCCCTCTCCGTCTTCCTGTACGCCTAAACGCCACCCGTCGTCGGATATGGGAGGCCCCCATGTTCACGATTGGAAACATTGAAGAAAAGAAAAATTGTACATTCGGCATCACAAACGGCGTTTTTTTTTTAACCAGGAATGGAGGGGATGATTACTCTCTCTTTGAAAAGGTCCTGGGTGTGACCTTTTTGCTGTCTTTCTGTTTTATAATTATTCCCACATTGTCTGAGATTTTAGAGGACATCTCGTGTATTGTTCTGGTGTTGGTGGAAATCTCCTTTTTTTTTTCTTCTCTCATCTAGTCCACCTTGTTCAGGTCGACTTATTTCTTTATCTTTATTTTTTTTTCTTTTTACTTTTTCTTTTATATCATGTGCCGCCTAGGTATATCCAGGACAGTATACAAACGCTGAAGCCGCATTTGTTTTTCCCCTTATCTTGGGGGAGAAAAAAGGAAAGGGCGGGGGCTTCCGAGCAAACGGGGGGGTTTTTCTGTTACGAGGACACCACGTGGGCTCATGAGAGATTTTCATGTCGTGTTTCACGAATTTTTCAAAATGTTGGGAAATTGGTACACGCGAAATCAATCAACGAAATGAAATATATGACTTCAAAATATCATCCATCTCAACCCATATTCATAGTGACATGCTGTTGTTCATCAAGGCCCCTCCGAGTTGTGAATCTAGACTGAGCAGTCTGCAAACGTTTGTGATGATGAATCACATCTGCATCAGATAACCGCCGCAAAATCTCGATGTAGCAGTCACACTGTTTCAAAACGAGGAGCCGTATATAAAATAAAGTTTTCATTATTTGTGCTCTTTATCATTGATTGTTATTTCATCTATCCGTCCGCTGACGTTACCTTCTCCACTTCCATCTCATTTTCCTTCTCCGCCCGATCCCCCTTCCCCCCGCCCTATACGCGTATGCAAGGCACAAGAAAAAGAATAATATATGGGGTGACGTTGAAATAAACCCGTATTGCCGGCACTGGGTAGTCGGAACTGTGGCTGGGTCGAACCCGGCAGCTCATGTTCCGGGTGTGACGGCCATATAATTCGGCCCACCACTGCCGTGTAAGCGCCGTGATGGGGACGAGGGAACCGGCATCATCACAATCAGGAAACGTCACACCAGAGTAGGATAATCCTGGGGTTTGAACCAAGGAAATGGGGATTAGTCCGTTTCATCATGGTGCGAGTTTGCTGCACTCGGCTGCAACGGCCTTGACCCGGTCTTCGGAGGACCGGCCAGCTGCGGCCCGGATCCACGTGGACACACCCAAGTTGGCGGCCTCGGCGGAAGACGCCGACAGGAGTGTTCCGAGAGCAACGAGGGCGCGGTACAGGACCTCAGAGTCAGTCTGGTCTTTGTTCAGGACAGAGCCAAGAACGGCCAGGATGCGGCGCCGCAGCTCGGGCGTCAGGAGACGCTCTCGGTGAACGAGCACGGAAAGGTTGATGGCGACGGTAGTGGACGCGATGAGAACATTGCGGTTGAAGGGGCCGATGGCATCTCCGCCAGATAGACCTGCCACGCGCTCGAGGAAGGCGACGGCCCTCTCAGACTGGGCGGAAATTACACCGCGACCGTTTGCAGAAGTAAAGAGGTTGGCAATGGTGCGAAGACCCATCATGACGGCATTCTCATTTGGAGTCGAGCCATCGCTGGGAACAGATGAGTTAATCGCGAGATCCAGCATTGTGCCATTCTCAGCATCCTTGTAGTTGGCAGCCAGAGGATACTTGGCAACGCAGCGGAGGAGGTCAAGGCCAGGAAGGCGGTCTCCATACGGCCACTGTGTCACAAGGCGCACAACAAGACTGAGAGCTGTGGGAGGAAGAGATTTTGAAGATTCGAGGGATTCGCGCAGGGCACGCAAAACAGATTCGTCTCCTGGGTTGAAGGCAGCATCCTTGCGGCCAGAAGAGATCATGGTTTTGTTAATGGAGAGAATCTTGTTGAACATGGCTAAGGAAAGAAAGGAGTTAGTGATTGGGTTACAAAAATTAATTTTAGTAAATAAGTCCACATCGCTTACCCTCGTACTTGGCGGCGGTGATATTAAGATAGTCCTTTTGGGGAAGAACCTTGGGCTGCTGAGGTTGGGTATCCTCGCCTGGGCGGTATCTTGACTCTGTGCCGTAAGGATCGGGTCCAGCCGATGGCGCGGATTGGCCAAGAGTGGCACCTTTTGTGTTTTCAGTGATGAAGTTGGCAACGTTGTCGAGATATGACAAGGGAAGCTCATTGTCGCCGAGGAACTTGGTGGCGCGCTCGTAGGGGTTCTCGGAGAGGTTGTAAGGGAGCTTCAGAGGAGGTTTTCCATCTTCAATATCGACGTCGAAGACGTAATCGTACGATTCACCGTTATATTCGACCTTCTTACCAGTGCTTCCAACGGCATCGACGACCGTGCCGACGTTGATCCACTGCTGCTGGCTCATCGACCACGTGTGAGCCGTGACGGAGCCATTTTCTTCCTTGATCATCTGCACTTGGCCTTCCTTGGTGCCGGATTTGCTAGTCAGGAACTCGGGACCGGGAAGCTTTTCCTTGTTGACACCGCCAACCTGCTGTTGTGGAATAGCAGAAGACTTGACGGCATTCTCAAATTCCTTGAGTGTCTCCTGGTCAGCCACCGCTTCGGGTCGGCGTGTAAAGACACGGGCGATGCCATCGCTTGCGCCCGAGACAATGTCACCAGTCTCAGGGTTCACAGCAACAGTCCATACAGAAATGGCAGGGTGAGTGATGGTCTGAATACACTCGGTTCCTTTCCATATCCTGACAGTTCGGTCCTCGCCGGCACTCACGAGCTCGCCTGAGGGGAGGCTTGTGAGACAGTAGACAAAACTGTCATGACCCTGCAGCTCTCCAACTTGTTGGCCGTTGAGTTTCCATAGACGTAAAGTACCATCGTTGCTGGCGCTGGCAATATCTGCACCGCTGGGGTGGCCCTTGGGCACACGGCAAAGCGCGCGAACGACTTCGGGCGTGTAAATGGTGGAGCGTGGAGCCACCTCTCCGGCGGTGGACTGTCGCAAATCAAAGATTCGGATGCTCTTGTCTGCGCAGCCTGTTATCACAGTGTGCTCGTCGAATGCGACCACATTCCACACAGCCATTCCCTCATGGCCGCTCAACATGAGCTCTGTCTCCCACTTGGCAGGGTTCCACACACGAGCCTGACCATCCCAACCACCAGATACGAGATAGGTGCCGTCGGGGGACACATCAAGGGTACAAACGTTATGGGCGTGGCCGATGAGAAGGCGTTCAGCGTTATCGGTGGAGGAAGCTGTGGGGGTTTTAACCTCGATGATGGTGTCTTTGCCTCCAGAGGCGACAAGGCCGTCTGGGCGATCCGCGGATGGGGGGAAGAAGGTGACTGAGTTCACATATTCGGAACCGCGGCTGAGAAGTGTTCCCTCAAAGTTGGGAGGAGAAGCTTGGGTGCGACGCCATATGCGAACGGTGCAATCTCTTGATGCGGACAGGACGAATTCGGGGGAGGGAAAGGCGACAGCTCGGACCTGGGAGACAACTGTTAGGCCACTGAGATAAACTAGGAGGAGGACATCTTACATCGGCTTCGTGGCCGACCAATTGTGCCGACAGCTTGAATTGGGCAGCCATATTTGTTTACTTTGTAAGGTGCAAGGTCTGGTTGGTTTACGTCTTTGTAATCGGAGGCGGGTATGCGGGGAGAAGGGCGGCGAGGTGACACGGCAGCACCAACAGCGGCAGGAGCTATATGGAGCAAGTAGAAAGGGGACACCGAGTGAGTGTGCAAAAAGAAGGAGGCGCAAACTCGCAAACAAGAGCTCAGAAACCTGCCCTTTGGAACGGCGGTTTCTTGTAGACGAGGAGATCGCTCGAGGTATGATGGAAGCTGAGAGAGGTACATGGAGCTGGGCCGAGCCGCCCCTCGCTCGTCGGTCAGCTCAGGTAGAGCCACAGTGCGTCACTGCGATTGACCAAAGCACGTCACCAGCCACCTCCACCACCGAACCTAGCTTAGCGGACGGCAGAACACATGGCAAGTTGGTAGCTCTGGAAAAGACCGCTGACCAAAGGGAACAGAGGCGAAACCGAAAGAGATTTTTTTCTTTTTTGGTATTTATTGATATTGTATTAATGAAGTAATCAGCCCGTCTTCATGTCCTCGTTTCATCAAGCTCGTCATAAAAGTTCGCCTTCCATCTCCCAGGAGCCCAACAAGCCACATGTTCTATCCTTAGTTGAGGGGAACGTGTCTCTGGCGGGACAAATATGCACCCCGCTCTGTGGCGGTGCGCGCATTGATTGATCCATTTGGGTGAATCAGCCTGAGCATGCTCCTTATTCCCTCCTCCCACGATCCACTGATGAACCCCGCTGCGGTCGCTTTTGGCAAGCGCAAGTCTGCAACCGGGTGCCTGCCTTGTGCCTGAGTGACTGTCCAAAATAAACCGCCCAGTCCCAAGACGGGAACAAATTTCCTTCCCCATCACCGGCCTCGCTTCTCCCCCTTTCCCTCCTCCCTCCCGACTCTGCGTGCTGGGGAACGACTGTTGCTGCTCCTTCGCCTACGGAGAAACCCCACACCACCTCTCGGGTGCTGCTCCTCTGCTACGACCCCTTCCCTGCTACTTTTTTTTTTGCCGCCTCCACCAGCTCCAGCATCAGCTCCTCTGCACGCCGGTTGCGACGACACGCGACAAACCAAGTTCGCCCTTGACGAAGTTTACGACCGTTACGACCTCTCATTCCCGCCTTGTCTGATATCACTGCATCGCATCGCATCGCATCGCATCTCGCACGCTGCCCGCTGTCTGCTGCTCTGCCAACACTGCGCTCCTTCTTGACGACTCCCGCGTTGCTGCTACCCCTCCATTGTCGACACCGCCTCTGCGAACTCTGATATCAACGCCCGCACTCAGCCATTCGACGCGATCCACCGCCCGATTAGTCCTGTCGCAATGGCCTCAGAAACCCGCCAATACGTTCCCCTGACTTGTCACGGCCACTCTCGGCCCGTCCCCCACATTTCATTCTCCTCGCTCGAAAAGGACGATGTATACTACATGATCTCGGCTTGCAAAGGTTCGCCGTATGTCACATTGTCGCATGCTGCGTGCTGACCGAGCATCAGATGGTAACCCTATGCTTCGCGACGGCATTACTGGGGACTGGTACGGTGCTCAATTTCCCCCATTTGCGACCCCATTCTCATTCACCTTTTTTTTTGACAGGATTGGTACCTTCATCGGCCACAAGGGCGCTGTCTGGCAGGCCAGACTCAGTCCTGATGCATCCAACGCTGCCACTGCTTCTGCCGATTTCACTGCGTAGGTTTCGCTTGACAACCCATCTCGCCAATCCCTGTTCTAACACTCTCAACCAGCAAGATCTGGGATACTCACACCGGCGAGCTGCTCTACACGCTCCAGCACGACCACATTGTCCGCGCTGTCGCATATCCCCCTGACAACTCGGACCTCGTTGCCACCGGAGGCATGGAGAAGAAGCTCCGTGTTTTCGATCTGACTGAGCTCGCCGCTTCCAACAATCCCGGAGCCCCTGCGACCATTCCCGCCTCGGCTGGTTTCGAAATTGGCGAGGGTGTCCATACTGGCTCCATCAAGTTCATTTGCTGGACCCAGGATCCTAACATCGTTGTCACGGCCTCGGACAAGACGATCCGATGGCTGGATCTGCCTAGCCGCGCCTGCATCCGCCACGAGGTCCTCGATGGTGACATCAAATCCTGTGAAATGGTTTCCCTGTCTCCTGAGTATGCCTCTCCAGACGATATTGGTGGGGGCAAGCCCGTTCTGGCTGTGTCTGCTGGCAAGACAGTCTACTTCTGGGGTGGACCTCAAGCTATGGATGAGCTGAAGCGCATTGTTCTTCCCTACACCATTGCCAGTGTTTCACTTGATGTCAAGGGACGCAAGCTTGTCGTCGGCGAGGAACCTGGCACTTGGGCCAAAGTGATTCGATATGACGATGAGGTCGAAATGGATACTCACAAGGGTCATCACGGTCCAATTTGGTCCATCGCATTTGCCCCAGACGGAAAGCTGTACGCCACGGGCTCCGAAGACGGCACCATCAAACTGTGGAAGAACTGCGATGGTTATTACGGCCTCTGGCGCGGCGGGACGGAGCGCACTGCAGAATAGAAGGACGCAGCACGCAGCATTGTCTCATCAACACCAGAGGACCGTGACTCCAGCAATGCCGGGTGTCCCTGTACGCCACAGAGCAGCCGAAGCTCAGAAATGAGTTGCGAGTTCATTGGCCATTCTGTCGAGAGTTCTGTCGGGCTCAGGAGCAGGAGCACGAGTGAGGATTGGCAAAACACAGCCAGCTGGAGAAAGCCCTCGTAAGAGATGGACCAGAATCGTGCATGATTGGGGGCATGGCGACACGATTCACCAAAGCAAGCTGAAATGAACATCTCGTACTTTAGAGAACACAATCACAAATAAGCAACAGCCATGTATTTAGACGGTCGGGGGGAGGCGGCCAAGGGGAGTGCTGCAAAAGCTACGACTGGGTCCAGTATTTTCGGATGCCTATGTTCCCAGGTTTTGCTAAATTATTGTCAATTCACTGTTCCAAATTAAATGTACCTTTTTTTTTTTTTGAGAAAGTACATGTACTCCATTTGTATTTTAAATAATTCAAAGTAGAAACGGGCTCTTTTACTAGAACGATATATCAATCTTTCTGCAAAAATAAAGGAACCTACACATGAATGCGCTCTGTTTTTTGAGTGAAGACTGATGGTAGAAGGAAGCATCTCTTTTTTTTAACGCCAGCAAAGAAGGAAACAAGGACGAGCTTTTTCTCGATATGAACTTACAACCTAGTTCCTGGGAGAGAAGTATACATACCACGGCCCCTTCTCAATCACATCAGCAGCCGCATCCCTCCCGCCAAGGTTTGGTGGGAGGGGGTCTGGTGCGGACAAACTGCTCTATTTTGAGAAAGTGCAAAACCTGGCGGATCTCCTCGTGGCTCCGCTGGCAGCGCTCGGCGTCGTCCTGAAAGATCAGCACCGGGAAGTCGTCGATGGGCGGGGGCAGCACGACGTATCCCTCGTCGTCGATTTCCGAGGATCCAGCGCTGCTGAAAACGCGGGAGGTGTCGAGCTCGACATCTCTGAGGACTTCTCCCTGGGCCTCGGGGTCGAGCAGGTTCAGGTCGGCGAGGTCCCCGGTGTTGACCGAGGAGTCATCGCCGTCGGCCTCTTCTTGGTCGTCACCGTCGTCTCGGTCGTCATTGCCATCGTCATTATCATCGTCATCGTCGACAACACCCTCCTGCTCCTCCTTGCCCACGTGCTCGGTCGTTGCAGAATTGGTTGCTGCGTCAGCAAAGTCGGAAAGGTGGTCGGTCTGTAGGGTCTCTACTTGGCAGCGGATTAGAGATTGCGGCACAGCCGGATACCATGTGGCAAGGAGCTCGCAAGCGAGGTTGAGGAGCTCGGCACGGTCAAGGCTGTCGGTGTGATTTGTGGTAATGGACGGCATGGTGCCGATTGGGACCGAGGAATCAAGAACCAAGGAACCAAGGAATAGTCTGGGGTCTTTTGTGAGTATACTCCTTTGGGCCAAGTGTTTTGATGATCTGATTTTGGCTTTTTTTTCGTTTGGCAAGGGCCATTCCTGATTGATGAGGAATTTAAGTCATTTTGCAGCAACCATGTTTGTCCTGTGATTGGACCTGAGACATGGCGCTGCTTCCCACTCATGTTCGTGTTCCATGATTCGTGTGAATATCTGCTCGAAACAAATAAGCGTGGTTCACTGTTGAGAAACTTTTACTTTCTGTTGAAGGATTACTCACGGCTTTGTGCTCCCAGCTGAAATTAAAGCACTTGGCAGCTGAAAACCCGATTGGTTGGGGGTGTTGTTCTATCCGGGGATTCACTACCCTAGACTGGGTTGAAAATACCAACAACCAAGTTCACGATGCCCGAGGTCTATGAGGCTCGCAGAACCCCGCGACCCGTTCAGCTGCCCCCACAGCAGTGCTATTTCTAAGCGCTTACATGTCCCATGGCCGTTCCCAAAAAAAAAAAAAAAATCCTTCTGACAACGGGCCACCGATCTCACCTGGTTTTGACTTCCCCCACTGACGATCCAGGCGTGGCTTGGCAGGCCAGTCTGGACTTGTCGGGAAGCGCAATTTGTTACGTGTCGATTTCGGATGATTGATAGGACCATGTAGGCGTGCGGCGTCGGCACGATTTGGTATCGCATAGACGGGCCCCCGGGAAACCGAAAATGCCACGAGATACGTCTCTTCCGGGAAAGCATATCGAAGTGGGGAGGGAGGTGCGGGACCCTCCCCCCCTTCCCCTTGCCGCCCCGAGCCTGAGTGCGTGTGCTTCAAACCCCGACCGTGAAGCGGGTCCGGTCGGCGCTGGTACTGGGTCCTCTCGGCAGCCCGGCAGGAGGGTGGGAGAGAAGGGAAGGGAGCAACGCTGGACCGGGCTATCCGAAAGCGCCGGCGGCTGAATGTGTGGGCTGGCGGATACCAGGTAAAAACGAGGCTAAATGACGTTAGATTTTGGGGTGACTCCGAGCCCAATCCAAGATTGGCTGAAAAAGTGCCAACGCCAGTTGGAGGAAGAGGCCGGGGGCGTTTAAAAAAAAAAAATCAAACGGTTGGCCCAACGGTGTGGGGAGGGGAGGGGAGGGGAATGGCCGACGGAATTTGGAATCAGTAGGTTCGGACGTCAAGAAGAATTGGGCGGATTAGGAAATGTCGTGGACGATCACCTGTGGGCGTTAGGAAAACGGGAAAGAGACAACAACCAGCTGACGAGGGTCCTTTTGGAAGGGAAGCCATGTCTTTCAAGAAGTGCATCGAGCGTGTATGTACCTCCTGCCAGACTGAGGCGCAGCCTTTCGTTCGTCCTGTCCCATCTTCCCCCATCCATCCCGCCTGAAGCCATCCCGAATCCCAACCCACCGGGTTGCCCAGGAAGGCCAAACACATGAACCATTCTGCCAGATCTCATCTCATCTCGCTCGAATCAGCCCAGCAAAGTGGCGTTTTTTTTTTGGGTGTTCCTCCCCCCCCCTTCCCCGTCGTTCATGTTGTTCGTCCCCTCCCCCACGACCTTCGGCTCCTGGACGAGATTGCAGCGGTTCTCGCTCGGTTGTGGGCATCCGATGTCAACACGGCATGCCGAAGTTGAGCCTGCTGGCTTCGGCGGTGCTGGGCTGCACTGCATTACACGGTGTGATGGGACGGTCGCATTTACCGTCTTCAGCTTACCCACTCCCTACCTCCCTTTGCCAACGACGTCTCCAACGACGTCTTACTTCTTCAGCGGATCCGTCGGAGGTAAGATGGGAGTAGCCAAGATGAAAATCTCTTTAATTGTTTAAGCAGAGTTTTTTTCTTTCTTTCCCTTCCGTCTGTCGTGGTACCTTGCCTGCCGGGTCTTCGCTCTGCAAGTGCATTGACCGGTTTGAGAGCAGGAGTGACCCCATACATTAGGGCCGTTGTATGTGACTACTCATCTTTACCGGGCTGATGGTTGTGAGGCATCACATTTGTCGCAGTGCGCTGAGCACTTGCATACCATTCGCAGCAGGTACAGGCTGCCCATCTATCGCTAGGGCCTGGGTAGTGGTAGATGCAACAGTCTGGGTGGTAGGAATGGGACGCTGCTACTATGTTTGGCTTTCAGGGACCTGCGGGGGGGAGGGAACACGATGCCACGGGGGGTCACAGGCCGCTTTCCTATGGTCTATCTACGTTGCAAGCTGAGAGGGGAAAGTGACGATCACAAAGCACTTGTTTGGTTATGCAGGCCTCATGGCTCCCCCCCTTTCATACATGACTAAAAAGGGAGTGGCGCTGGAAAACGCTAACCGAGCGGCATTCTCATGAATTACCTGTCTTTTGTTACTTGTATATCGCATTTTGTTTTCCCCTTCTTGTTTCTCTTTGATTGACTTTGGTGCAAGGTCCGACGGAGTAGCGGCCCCCGAGAGCCGTCGTATTGCGGCTCCGCGGTCGAAGGGAAGGGAAGCTTTGTCTTTATCCTCCATTCTATCACATGCTCGAGATGGGAAGTTAATGCTCCCCTCGTGTTCTGAGCTTTAGTCTGTAGGGTTCTCTCGGCGGTTGCTGCATTCTACCCATATCTGATGGGATGCGCGGCATTGTCCCGCGGAATGCGTTTGTGCGGGCGCCAAGATGAGGCACAGCCAGGGGTGGGCATAACAATAGACGAGGACCCCGAAAAAAAAAAGAAGAAGGAGCGACGGTCGAGCTGGGGATGGCCTTGGAGAGAGGATTGGCAGAGCACACGCAGGGACGAGGGCAGTAATTTCAGGTGACATCACCTTGGAAAGCCACTCGTTCGATGGCGGGGTTGAGATCATCTATTGCGCACTATACGCGAATGCGAATTACGATGATGCGGCGTTTGTGATAAGGAATTTTTTTTGTGTTTCTTTCCTTTTTTTTTTTTAATGCTACACTACGCACGCATGCATGTCCGAATGGGTTTCGGAAGGGGAATTAAAGGGTTGCTAGATTTTGGCAGACCGGGGTCGGAGAGTAACGCCCTGGGGTTTGAGATTGGCGTATCTTCCGATCGGACTTGGCCGGGCACGACACAGGTGGACACAGGCGCAGGCGCAGAAGTCTTGTACATACACGCCGGCCTAGGCGCAGGCTGCAGACGCAGGACAAAGAGGAGACGAGAGAGAGAGAGAGGAGGAGCTGGTTGGGTAAGAAAGTTCAGAAGCGAGGAACTGAGCTGCGTGGACCAAAGTGGACAAAATCCACTATTTCGGGATGCGGGCGGGAAAGAAGGAGTATTGCGACGACAATCATGACCACGGCCCTGGCCGAGCCAAGATTCGATAGTCGAGGGTCATCGACAGTCTGTGCTTCGCACGATTGATTGCGACGCTTTGCTGGGTTGGGTGTTAGCCAGCTCCACACTCGCACGAGTCAAGTCGGCGACCAAGCGAGAGGGGACACGACAATGGCCAGGGAGTTGGGTCAGCAGCGCCCAAGTAATGGTAAGCGGAGGAAAGGGGGGGGTGAATTGTCTTGTTCCTCCGTTGCGGTTCTAGAACACTGTCGGCGATTGATGTAGGGAATGGGGGGGGGGGGGGGCAATGGCAAAGTGCCGTGGACACACACCATCTTGGGTTGACAAGAGCCGATAGCAACATGGTAAAGAATGAAAAAAAAGTAAAAAACGAAACAAGGCACTGTAGACGCCGCTCTCCACGTCATGCCCCAAACGGGAATCCCGGGAATCGGCCTTGCCTTTTGGACCCAAACAGAAGGCAGAGAAACAGACCAGAGGCCAAAAAAGAAAGTAAAAAAAGGTAATTACTGCCTACCCATAACCCGGCCCGTGCTGCACGGCCGTTGAAAACCGCACATGGCTGTGATGGGATAATTCAAGCTGGAGCTTAAGGTTTTCTAGATTCCCCCACCTGAGCGGGCGAGAACCCAAACCGACAGGGTGAGTTGACCTTGGCTGCTCGGGGATTGAGAAGGGAGGGACAGGGCTTCGAAAATCACCAGAAGTTATTTTGGTACTATCGTGGTCAGGTCAAAGAGATTAACATTAACGTCTGCGATCTGGAAGAGCGGCAAGGGGGGTTCTACATCGGCCACACAAAGTTGCCAGCCGCGGAAAGAGTAACTTTTTATTTGCAGGCGACTCCCTGATTGTGAGATCATTGTGGTGTTTTTTCTTTGCGCGCATCAGTTTTGCTGCGCCGTGCCAAGAGGGGTGGCCCTCAGGCTGTTAGGATTTCGCTTTCAGACTTGTTTGGGGATGATCAACCATGCTTGGGCCATGTTCAACATCAATCTTGGCACCTTTCCCCAATCCATACCAAAGACAGATAGAAAAGCGAAGCGGTAAAATAGATGCATTAGTTGCAGCAAAAAATCTGTCCGAGTCTCCGTGATGTTGTTGGGACATGATTGGGCTTTTGTTTCTTCTGTCATGCCCATCAACACGTGCCCCGTCTAGGGCTTTCCTTGAAAGGGAAAGAAGATGTGATCCACGACAAGAGATAAGATTTGCGCAAAACTATGATTGTAAGGGAGGAAGAAGCAAAACAACGCAGACTAGATGTTCCTAGCGATGATCATAAAAAAAAAGACAAGGCGTCATGGCACGGGCAAAACCCTCAACTGGGTTCATGGTCGCCCAATTCCGCCAGACAATGGGCACACTGCCACGCGCTACTGAGGCGCCGCTCCCGCTACCCGCTACCCGCCGGTTCGGTGAACGAGCTAGATCCCAGATGGGGAAATGCCGTTTGCTGTTTTCTGGTATTGGGCTAATTTGGTTTCGATCCGCGTCGTCGGATACTTCCCCATGGTGCGTGTGTTGATGTCGATAAAGCCGGGATTCTGTAAGCGGTCACCGCGGGATCGTCGCCGATTTCCTGGGCGCACCCCCCACCACGCCCCCATTCCTCACTTTGCCTACTGCAATCTCCACCACTAACGGGACGGATACACTTTCCTACTGCCCCGGGAGTAGGAAAGAAGTGCACGAGAAGAAGTGGGTTTGGCACCATGGGCTATGGGGAACGGACAGGCGAAGACCGCTTTGCGCTGTGGCTGCTGTGTGGGGGGGGGAGGGTGAGTGAGCGGGTACAGCGAGGCTGAGAGGAGTAGCTGGAGGGAATGGTAATGGAGGAAAAAGGAGTCACCTGCTGGGAAAACCGTTCCACGTATTCCCGAGCAATCACATGGAAGACCCGGCCGTTACCACGAACTGGCTCCGGAACGGTGGACGATAATTTTTCGAGATGGCGAGCTAGGTACCGTCCCCGCGAGGGACCGGCGGGCTGGTGACCTGGGACGCTAGCTCTCGGGGACCCTTGGCACCGTCCCAGCCTGGCCCGTCCGTTCCGGCCCTCTCCGCTCACGCGTTTGTGGTGGCTTCAAGGGTGGAATGGGCTGTTGGTGGGAATCAGACCACTTTTGACACATGTCGTCGAACGCTTGGGACCCTGCGTTTTAATTTGGGTCCCCTCTCTCCAATACTGGCTCGAAACGCTGAATCGTCCATCTTGGGTTTTCGGACCATTTTTTTGCTTTCGTCTAATGTCTCCATTCGCAACCGGCCGCCTGGTGGTGTCTTGATGAGCAGAGTGAGCGGCCACTTCCCACCTTGTTGCCGGGGGTATGCTCATGTGCCACTTGCGCACACTTCCCCATGCTCTCACCATGACCAACAAGCGCGTATTCTTATTCCAATCTGGATTTAGACGAAGTAGTAGTGATCTTCTTTCTGATTTGTGCCATTTTGCGTACGAGTGTTTTCGGGATCGGCCTTTGCAAAACGTCACACCCCCTCCCCCAAATCGAAAGGTGAAGGATGGCCCGTCATTAGGTTGAGGCAGGGGGCACTCATTCTGTTGTCGTCCCTCGCAGAGTTGGGCTTCGATGCACGGCATTGACCAGCCTATGCGATGCAAATCGGGGCTTGTCGACTATGCATCCGCCTCCCCCATAGTCTAGAATCTGGAATGGCGTTTCGCACGTACTGCCGATGTGCCACATTGCGGGCTGGGTTGGGGTGGGAGATATTCTAGATCTCGCTGCCCACCCATAATCACGCGGGTCCTGATTGGCTGCATGCGGCCTTTTCTCCTTATGCCTTGCGCACCGCGCTGGCTGTCCTGCAAGTGAAGGAGGAACCGGATCTACGGATAATACATACCGTCGTTTCGTCACACGGGGGGTTGTTGGAGGACGGGGTTGACCCTAGCCCTCACTCCCTCCGGCCCTTCACCTTGCTCTGGCGCCGGTGGGCGGATCCGATTCCCTCCAATTGCTTTTTTCTTTACAGCATGTGCGAGTGTCATTTTTTTTCTTTTGTAAATAATTCCCGCGGAAATCGGCCGGAGAAGGTAAAGGTAAAGCAGCGAGGCCGAAAAGCAACGAGGCGAGCGCATCTCTGACGAGACTGTGAGGTCAGTGCGCCGACAAGATGGGCAGTTTCTGTTCCGGTCGTCAGCGATGCGACCCGGCCCTGTGGGATGTTTTTCGGAATCTAAACCGCTTTCAATGCTGTGCTGGCCGGCCCTCCACCGTGGGACCCTCCCCTTCCTCCTGATCCTACTATGCGTATTGCTGGGTAGACCAAGTGCGCAGTGCGTCTATGATGCTCAATGCCGGTAGATGATTAGGATTAAGGGAGGGGAGGGGTGGGCATCGCCATCGTTCATTGTTTGCTGCCTCGTCGTTCGTGTTTCTGAGCATATCCTGCCGGCCGGGTCATGGTTCCTCCTGAGCAAAGCTTCCGGGTTCAAGGTCTCGGTCACCTCCAACGATCATGAGTGATAGAGGCATTGAAGGTAGTTCCTGGCCTGGTCCTGCCATGTGCGGTTGGGGCCCTGGGATGTGGGATGGGCAAATTTGCAATTCCAGAAAACAAAAAGGCTGGCGGGGAAAATGGCCATCGTTCCGAACCTGGGGGAGAGAGGGACGGTGAGTTGTCTCAAGGTTATGATTGGACGAGGCTGTTTCCATCACCTACCCAAGGCGGTAACTAGTGTAATAAGACCGCGAAGTGCATCGTAGCCATGTCCAACCACTGTTGAAGGAAAAGAGAGGGTTGAGGATGAATTGAATCGTGCGGACATGTGGAATTATCAATGTTTTTGGATCGCCGCTCTTGTTCTGCTTGCATCAGTTCATGAGAATCACCTGTTGTCAGATCTCAAAAAAGAGCCTGGAGAAAAGGCAACAGAGGCAAAAAAAGAAAGAACGGACCACGGATCTCATCTGCTTCATCTTGCAACATCACCGCAACTGGCAACCGCCTAGGACAGCGTCCCCTGCACAGCAGACCCGGCAGCGCCGTCCCGTGGACCAAAATAAGTCGGGCACATATGGGCTTCCTCCACAGGCTGAGACCTAGACCGCCACTGTGGTCGGGAGAGCCAACAACAGGCGGGGGATGCACTGTACATTGCAGTGCAGCTGTCAGGTCAATCGCCGACTTTTACCACGGGTGCGTGCAAGAATCATCCCTGCAGCCAAAATTGAATTCGGGCGCACGCCCGCTGGAGGGGGCCTTTCCCGTTGGCCGAGAGAGCACCTGGAACCATGCGATATGTGTGTTGTTTATTGATTATCAATTAGCTGATGAAGGGAAGAGACGACAAGTGGGAAACAGTAGCCATCGCAGCGGCGCGAAACCGGTCTGAGCCCGGACATGCGCGCATACGCGACCTGGCGGCCCGTTTGGTTGGTAAAACACATGTCAGACGCCGCAACAATGCCGCAAATGATGCCGCAATGGCGCGCAATACTAGGACCACACAAGGGCGAATCGACGCCTTTTTAGAGGCACTTGAAATGTCACCTCCAGGGCCGCCACAGCGAATTGCTCGGTCTAATGATGGGCCAAAGTTTGGGTGAGCAACGACGATCTTGTCGTGGTTGTCGTCGTCGTTGCGCATCCCACGATTTGACCCTGTGGGAAAAGCAAAAAAATGCAACGGTCCCCCTGACAGCGGGCTGCGGGCCACAGCGACCGTGCCATGGCCCCCGGCCTCCCGAAGAGACCCTGAATGAAAAAAAAAACACACCATGGAATCCTGGGTCAACTTTGCCCATACGGAGTAGCTTTGCCCAGATTCCCATGGTGCATGTGCCCCCCTCCCCCCCCCATGTCTCTCAATGGTGTCAACGCACCCCAAGGGACCCAAAAGGCCCGCGTCCCATGCTCCACGCCCCCCTGCCCATCTCATCGCACGCCCACCACCCACGCCCACCACCCACGCCCACGGATGTAGCGCAGCGCCCTGTGTGGCCTGCCATCAGCAGGCACAGGTGCTATGCTGCGCTGCACTGCGCACTGCGCACTCTCACTCCCAGCACCAGCAGGGGCGGCGGGGACCAGACGCCGCCTCGTCCCAACATCGTTGTCCGCTCGTACCGCCCCGGACCACGCCAAGCTCGGTACCCCCCGCCCGTCGACCGGCCTGTCATACGACGTGGAGCAGACTCCTCGGGCGCTCTCGCTCACCTTTGCCGCTTCTCTGGCCTCGCCGTCTCCCTTCCTGCGAGGCCAAGCTATATATCGCTCGCCCCGTCTCGCCATCCAAGTGTCTGCCCATCTATCCTATTTGGTGACATTGATTGAATACATCACTCGAGACTCTCCCCACCATCGTCCGCCACGCACCACCGACCGTCTGATATCGTCTACGAAAAGCTTCTTTTTTTACGACGACAACGACTGCAATCCAGAGCCACTTTTGATTATTTTCTGTGTCTCTCATACAATTCGACTATCTTCCCAGTCTTTTCTTGATCGTGCCAACCCGAGACTGCAAGAATCCATCATCTACCGGACACCCCCCTCTTCGCAGCTCAACCCCCCGCAGCCACACTTGCGCGCCCACACACCCCTCAACCGTCTTCTCTCTCCCACACACACACGCACTCTTGGTTGCGCAACCTCGCTTATCCACACCCCCCTGGCTCATCGAGATCTCGAAAAGCCACCTCCTCCACACACGAATAGACATATCTGAGCAGCAACCCGCACCACATCAGTCTACCATCGTTCTTCTCACCCAACGCAATGGCCGACATATCATTCGATTACTTTGACCAGACCCAGACCAGCAAACAGGTATGCCCTCGTTCACTTACATACTCTGAAACCATCTCCCCGTCCCTTAAGCCATTTCCTATGCATCCGTCGTCGTCCACCGTGACATGACCGATCCCCTCCCCATCTGGCGGCCTTGGCTACCCCCCCTGGTCCGAGGCCTCGTTTTTATGGCACACATATGTTCCCCTCCTGCCCCCTCACCTGTCTTTGTCAGGCATTTGGCAACAACTTGGACCTATCTAAGATCCTAAATATCACATCAACCCACTTCCCATCTCTATCCTTATCCCTCTGCCCATCACCCAATACAACCCTCTCTTACACGCCATCCAACCAAACCACACCACGAGGCAAGCTACACTTGGCCTATTCGCACACTTGCACCATTACCTTTGGTTTTTTTTTTTGGTGCCAGACACGACCTAACACCCCCTTTGCAGAGCCTGGGCATTCCCTCTTCACTCTACGACCCCGCCGAGTTTAGCGGAGATTCGTCACACTCACCTGAATCTCCTCTCTCTCCCGTCTTTGCCAACTCTTACCAGCTTCCCGTCGCCAACGAGTGGGTCAGCTGGGACGACAAGGCAACACTATCTCCTGACCTGGACGCGCTCCCCAAGCAGGAGCCCTTTGACGGCATTAATCTATCTACCATCCCGTCCCGCGCCAACATGGAGCTCAGCCCAGCCATCAACCCCAACGACCTGGCCGGTACTATCCCCGACGCTGTTCCCTTTGGCAGAGTCGGCCTCAACGACATTGACACCCAGCCTCTGTTCCAAACCCCCATGTCTTCCATCTCCCCTCAGCCTCAGATGCAGCAGCCCCTCATGGTCGAAGCTGCCTCCAACCCTATGCCCGCCATGTCCGCTGCCTCCAAGGACGCGCGCAACAGGTACCCCTCCAGGAAACGCAAGTCCTCCGGCTCCGGCAGCGTCTCTTCGCGATCCTCTACCTCGCCTCCTCCCGCTACCCGCCGCCACTGCTCTCCTCCCAAGAAGACTGCCCACAACATGATTGAGAAGCGCTACCGAACAAATCTCAACGACAAGATTGCTGCTCTCCGAGACTCTGTGCCCGCTCTCCGCGTCATGGTCCACAGGTTAGAGTCCCAGGGTGGCGAGGGCATCGAGGATGAACTCTGCGAGGAGGACCTTGGCGGTCTGGCTCCCGCTCACAAGCTTAACAAGGCCACAATTCTCAGCAAGGCCACCGAATACATTGCCCACCTCGAAAAGAAGAACAAGAGCCTCGCTCGGGAAAATAACCAGCTCAGGAATCGTGTTGAGGGATTCGAGATGCTGGTCATGACCCGAGATCAAGCCCCGCCTGCTGGTGTCTGGGCATAAAAAAAACTTACATTTTGCCCATTCCCGGAGCAATGAATAGCTCCAGTGTTATGATTTATGAATATCCTGGAGTTTCTGGCGCACTAGAGTAAATGGGACATACAATATCTGGAATTGAGAACTGGCGCATTTGATAGCGCCTGCCTACGGGCACTTTTTTTTTTGTTACATATATATCATTTTCTTTTGTTTATTTGGGATAAAATGAGATGGATGGATATCTGTTTTGAATAGCAACATACCAATCTCCAATACAACTCTTAATCTTTCTAGTTTTCAAACAATTGGTTTTCTGATAATGTGATTTGTATAATTTCAAAACATGAAGCTTAGTGAGTAGTGGTGGTGAGTTGAAATTCGATCAGTCGGGCATCACGACTACGAAAATGGTGATCTGCGAAAATCGATTGAACGCCCAGAATTCACGCTTCCGAACGAGTTCGTTGCAATGGAGCATTCTCTGCCCGGCTATTGAAAAAAACTCCATGAACTTTCCACAAGCTTTGAGACGGTACCGGCATCGTGGTTCCTCAAAGTCCAGGAACGCATGTCAGCCACACTCATCTGGCGTGATGGAGGGGCCACCGCCGATTGACGTCAGACCACCATGGGCCGTCGCTCATGCGGTGGTGGGCCACGGCCCGGGCAAATGGTATCGGGGGCGGAGACGGGTGCGGCAACGATGCATCGTTCCACTTTTCGGCGATTTGGGGCGCGCGAGGGAGCGTGTGAGTCAGACAGCCGCTGTGTTTGTGGGCAGGTCATGTTGTCATGACGGCATGACGAAAGGGGGGGCGCGACTTTGGGCGGCGTGGGGCGTTTTAATCTATTGAGGGTTTTTATTATTATTTTGTTTTGAATGATCACAGGGGAGATAAGTGCAAATGAATAAAGGGGAGAAAATTACGAATGCGAAAGGGGGGGTGAGAAAAGGAAAAAGAAAAAGCTAGCAAATCGGGGGATGGGTATAAGTTCTTTGGGTTGAAGACGGCAATTGTGAAAATGTGGCGAAGGGGCTAAGATCATAGTGGCTTGAACAAAGCCGTTGGGACGTTTCCCTCTGCGGGTTGAAGTAGTTTTTTTTGTTTGTTTGGAATATTGCATCAGCTTGCGCTTGTTTCAGTTGATGTTCATATTTACTATGTGTAAGTGGCGTTTAGCCGAGCGTTGGAGCGAGTTTCTAACGGGCAGTTTGTCACTGAAACCCACAACTAAGGTAAGAACGAAACTCTAGAATTTGAAAACCAAGCACTTTTTTTCGTCTTGGTTTGGTTTATTACACCGTTTCATCTGCATACGGGATCGTTGAACTGACTGAGATGCGCGAGCTATTTGATAGTCGCTTCGCGTATAAAATAAGTGGGCGGAAAGAAAAGTCGTACGATGGTGGTTGAAAGCTTCGAGAAGTGGGTTTATCCAGGTTGTCGGGTTCGATACGAAAAATATGTTGCCGTGGGCTTCAAGTTGGAAAACCCAAGTGGGACGATATTGATAAATAAAAAGAAGGCATCGCTAAAGATCGTTAGATTTGTCGAGTTGCGGACAAGGGGTCGCTTTCCGCTAGGCTTGGAGCGTGAGATGCGGATGGGGGTGTGTGTTCGTTGCATCATCGTGGGCTCATGATGATGGTGGGTGGATAACAGGGTCCTGGAGGTGGGCTACCCGCCTATCTGATCAGTAAGGCCGTGTTATATCCCTAAAAAAAAAAAACTCCAAAGGGCTTATCGATAGGGCTGGATGGATAAAGTGACAATGCGAAGAATAATGCACAACATGCTTGCTTTTGCGGCACGTCAACGTTTGGTTTCTTGTATGATACCACAACCCTTGACCAACATATTGGACATGGGGTAATCGCAACCAGGCCATACACCTTGGCTGAAAAAAAGAAACTAGAGAAACTAAAATAAAACATAAAAAGACTAAATGATGTTATGAGTGTAAAATTATTTTTTAAGGCCTCTTTTAGACTTTGCTGCCTCAGATCTTAGAACTGTTTTCTGGCTGGGGTTGACATTCTGCAGCAAACGCTGTGGAGGAGCACTTGCATCCATCCCCATCATGAGAAACATGGCACGGCCTGAGTAGCACGGTTTGAATTGCAGCATCGACGTTGTCAGAACTCAGCTAAATATCCCCTGCAGTAGCGTCGCCAGGGTTGGAACCAAACTAGCAAGCTAAGTGAAGCGGAAGCACAGTTGATAAACTGCAGCCTGCCACGCCGATGTTGAATGCGGGTTGGTAGCTCTCAAGAGGCGTGATCACATGACGGCGCTGGTGGTCCGGCCAGCTGTTTTTGGGAAGACTGTGGCTTGGTGTGGACCCGAGCTTGTGTGATTTGGTAATCAAGCGTGACAAAGCACGCAGCAAGGCAGATTTTGTGTGAGGAGCTATCAACCAACCACAGTGGCCAGCAGCGACCAGGGTTCGTTCGCGCACCCGCAGATTCTGGTGAGGCGTGGGCTCCCTCGCGCTAGAGACGTCACCGGATTGGCCCAGAGCAGCAAAGAATCAATGCTGTGTAGGACACACCCAGGACACGTCTGCCAGCCATTACTAACAAAGTCCAGGACTGATGACTCAGGCAGAGATTTTTTGGCTCGAGTCTCAGTCCTACCTGACGAAACCAGCCAATCATGTCACGCGGAAACGGTAGCCTGGACAGCACACATCGCAGCCTGGAGCTGGAGTACAAATCATGATGACGACGGCATTGGCTTTTGAGCAATACAAAAGGAGCACAGTAACTGACTCTTGTTTCTCCTCATTCTCACATCAATCATTCACTCTTCAACACTCTCAGTAAAAAAAAACTGATCAATTCAGCCTGCAAAACTGCCTAATTGGCCGGTTTTTGCTAACACAAGCCCATTCATTTCTGGCCTCACTTCGCCACATTCAGCCGCACTAGCTAAAACAGTGGACCTTCCCGTCCCCAGTACCTAGCACTCGGCAAGCGAGGAGAGTGAAACAGAACTGGCTATATCAACAGAGGCAATCGTCTCTTTATTGAATCATCATTCCCCATCTTTATTCTCTCCATCACCACTCGAAAACAACTGAATCGATACCCCGGACTGATTATCCACGACTTGACGCCCTCTTTTGACACGAGTGACACAGCTGGCTGCTCCCCGTTGCTGATTGCAACCAGACATCATCAGCCCAAATCTTGCCTATCTTGCCTATTTTCCCCTCTTTGATACCCTTTCCGTTCAAAAATAAATAAATTAAAACATAAAAATACCACCCATCATGACTTACTACTCGGGTACCTTTTGCGGATGCTACATTTTCGTCAACGCCGCCCCTAAATATCTCCCACAACTCAAAGTCGACGCCCACACAAGCATACTCGACACCACTTCCCAGACAACACTGACACAGACTTTTGTCAACCCATACTCGGACAAATCGCTCAGCGAACTCAAATATGTCTTCCCCCTCTACGATGGCGTCTCAGTGGTAGCCTTTACCTGCACAGTCGCCGACCGCGTCATCAAGGGAGTTGTCAAGGAGCGCGAGAAGGCCAAGCAAGTGTATAACGAGGCAACGGCCCGCGGCGAGACTGCGGGTTTGTTTGAGCAGTCACTCGAGGCTGCCGATGTTTTTACCACCACTATCGGAAACGTCCCTGCAGGCGAAAAGGTCAAGGTTGAAATCACATACCTCGGTGAGCTCAAGCACGATGCGGAGGTTGACGGAGTTCGCTTCACGATCCCAACCAGCATTGTCCCTCGCTATGGATCCACCTACAGCTTATCACCAAGCACCGCTTTCCAAGAGGAGGGAATGACCTTTACTGTCGATGCCGAGATGCCTGAGGGTTCCGCGATCAAGTCTATCCAGTCACCCTCCCACCCCATCTCCGTGAGCATTGGAACCGTATCTACCGCTAAGGCATCGGACGAGCCTTCCCTGCGCAGGGCATCGGCGACTCTCTCTCAGGGCACCGCAAGTATCGGCACAGATTTCATCATCCAAGTTGTGGCCACAAAGCTTGGCGAGCCTGCGGCTTTTGTCGAGACACATCCCACCATTCCTAACCAGCGTGCCCTCATGGCCACCCTCGTGCCCAAGTTCAAGCTTCCTGTTGAAAAGCCTGAGATTGTTTTCATGTGTGATCGAAGCGGTAGTATGAGCGGAAACATTCCTGATCTAATTGCCGCTCTCAACATTTTCCTGAAGTCTCTCCCTCTTGGCGTCAAGTTCAACATTTGCAGCTTTGGTTCGAGCTACGGCTTCCTATGGAACAAGTCTAAGACTTACAGCCAGGATTCCCTCGATGAGGCTGTCCGTCATGTCAACACTTTCCAGGCCGACATGGGCGGCACCCAGATGTACGAGGCCTTCGATGCCATCTTCAGGCAGCGGTACAATGGTATCAACCTCGAAGTCTTCCTTCTCACCGATGGAGAAATCTGGGACCAGCACCGCCTATTCGAACTTGTCAACCAGAAGGTTGCCGAGACCAAGGGTGACGTGCGCGTCTTCACTCTCGGTGTCGGAACCGGTGTCAGCACTTCCCTGATTGAAGGAGTTGCCCGCGCCGGCAATGGATTCTGTCAGACGGTTGGAAACTCTGAAAAGATGGACAAGAAAGTCGTTCGCATGCTGAAGGCTTCTTTGTTCCCCCATATCAAGGACTACAGCCTCGAGATCAAATACGGAAAGACTGAAGCAGAAACACCTGCTGACGACGACGAGGAGTTTGAGATTGTCGAAAAAGTATTTGACTCTCTCAGCATTAAGACACTCGTTGGTGAAGAGTCTGAAAAGAAAGAGGACAAGGAAAAGAATAAAATTTCTCTCTTTGATAACAACCTGGACGATGATGACGATACTGAGATGATTGACGCCCCTGACGCCATCGATTCCAAATACGACCACCTTCCCAACATTGCCGTTCCTCGTTACCTCCAGACTCCCACCCAAATTCCTCCCCTCTTTCCATTTAACAGAACCACTGTCTACGTTTTGCTCTCAGACTCAACCCCGAACAAGAAGCCGAAATCGGTCATCCTCAGGGGTACATGCAACCACGGACCCCTGGAGCTTGAGATCCCCATCGTCAACCTTGTCGAAAAGTCCACGACGATCCACCAGCTGGCCGCTCGCAAAGAGGTAAAGGAGTTGGAGGAAGGTCGTGGCTGGCTCGCGCGGGCCAAGGATGACGGTGGTAAGCTTCTGAGTGAGAAGCACGAAGCTCACTTCTCCGACATGGTTGAGCGTGAAGCCGTTCGGCTCGGCGTCGAGTTCCAGGTCGGCGGCAAGTGGTGCTCTTTTGTAGCCGTGGAGGAACAGGGCGATGCTAAAAAGGACCTGGGGGAGTTTTCTGCTCGTCCTGTTGATACTAGAGAGATGATTGAGAGCTGTTGTGCACCTGGGGGTGTAATTCCAATCTCGGCGAACGGACTTAGGTCCTGGTCGAAGAAGAAGAGCGGAATCTCCCTAAATCTCTTTTCATCTTCCGGCTCCGCCCCTGGTGGTGGCGGACTGTTTGGCAACTCTCGGGCTCAAAGCGGTGGGCTCTTCGGCAGCAGCTCCGCCTCCGCCTCTGGAACTAGTAGTGGTCTCTTTGGTTCTCCTGCTTCTGCCAGCAGCACACCCTCTGGCGGTGGCATGTTTGGCTCAGTTGGCTCTGCATTCAGGAGGCTTAAGTCTACTTCAGGCTTCGGATCCAGCTCAGTTGCTCCCCCTCCCCCTGTCATTAATCCCAATGCCACTACAACTCTCTTTGGCTCCGTAAGTGCTGCGCCTCCACCACCACCACCACCAGCCGGTGGCCTTTTTGGGGCGGCACCATCTGCAGGGCCCCATCCTGGGTCCGTCAATCCTTTTAATGCTTCATCATATGCGGCGCCCAGACCCCCCCAGGCCTCTGCTACTCTTTTTGGCGCTCCATCCCCCGCAGCAAGAAGGTCTAGCGGCTCGATGCTTGGCGGCCAGGCCTTTGGTAGTGTTCAAGCCTCCAGCAGCCCGCCGCCAGCCTTTGGATGTCCGCCACCAGCACTATCTTTCGGTATGGCTCCTCTCCAACAAAATGCCTCCGCAAGTCTATTTGGTGGTTTCCCTCAGCCAGAAATGTGCAAGTCTGCGGCTTTTGAGGAATCTGACGAAGAAGAGCTTGCATCATCTGATACAGCGGCGACAACCCCACTCAAAGAGAGTAAGCCTTTGCAAAAGAAGTCAGCCTCTCCAAAGATTGACACCTCCAACGCTCTTCAAGCCCTTGCCGCTCTCCAGACCTTCGTGGGAAGCTGGACATGGGACAGCAATCTTGAGAAGGTCTTGGGTACAACTTCTGCAGCTGCTTCTGCACTGGCCCTCCCTGTTTCTGTCGCGAGCCATGCCAACAAGGATGTCATCTTGGCGACTGTGTGTGCTGTTGTATACTTCAAGAAGAATCTCAAGGCTGATAAGGAAGCCTGGGAGATGTTGGTGGAAAAGGCCGAGACTTGGTTGGAAGATCAGATTGCTGGCGAATTGGCGGACTTGGAACAAGTTGTCGAATCTCTCTTTTAGTTAGTTAGCGTATCAGGTGGATAGTGTGAATTAACGAGCAACGGGTATCAGGCTGGTGGGAATCATGTTTACGAATCGCAATGCGGACTCCCTGAAAAGGAAAATTAGTAATCAAATGAAATAAAACACAAAGTCAAAAAATGCCAACTGAAAACAAATTCGTGAAGTCATTCGGTTATCAGTGAAGCCAAGCATATTTTCTTTTTAATATCTAGGCATTGGATAAAGCAACCTAATCTTGCCGCTACGTCCTATGTGCCAATCGCTATTACGGTCTCCGTCCGAAACGTAGCCTGAGTTGAGTAACCCCACTAATAAACTCCAAGCCTTTCTTTCCTAGCTGCTCAACCGATTCATGTCCACGAATAACAATATTCCAACGCTAGGTCCTTCAAGTACCCTGCTAGTAGCCTATTTTTAAACTACTGCCAAATATTGGCGTGCTTCAGCCCAATATACAGTGGGTCCTGTCAGCTCCGGACCCTGGTCGCTCCTTCGTAGGCAACGAATAAGGCTGTCGGCCAAATTACCTCAGCAACATTGGGGTTTCCCCTCTTCGCTAATTGCACAATGGCGCGGCTTGAGCCCTCTTCATAAGCGTTCCGCCGTATACTCCAACTTCGGGTTGGGTTGAAAAGCCACAACGGCTTTGCGCCTCGGGAGACCAGACGATGGGACAAACTAGTGGAAACACCGGGGAGACCCAGGGTTTGTTTCGCTTGTATCCCGACGAATATAGCCCGGGACAGTCAACGGTAGAGTATGTCGACTATTATATGAACCCGAAAGGATACTGAAAAGAATGTTGCATCCAGCATTGTAGCCATCCATGGCCTGGGAGGAAACCCCTTCAAAACATGGATGAACCCCGCCGGGCACCTTTGGTTGAGAGACTCTCTCCCTAGTCATATTCCAGATAGTCGGGTCCTCACCTTTGGCTATGACTCTAAATATTGGTTCAACGACTCGCGAATGGTCGTCGACGACTTCGCGATTGATCTGCTCAATAGGTTGCACCACCAGCGCCGTGATCCCCAGGAGCAGCGACGACCCATCGTTTTTATTTGCCACAGCCTCGGCGGAATCATCATGAAACGTCTCATAGTCCAAGGTTGGCTCGACAAAGTCACGTATCCTCACCTGGCAGAGTCCATATTCGGTGTTGTATTCATGGGCACTCCTCACCGGGGATCGAGAGCCGCATCTCCAGCCTCCATCATGTCAAAAATCATCAACACTGCGACTTTGGGCAATGCTGTTCGCACCGAGTTCCTCAAACTTCTTCAGGTATCCTCCCACGAACTGACCACAATATCTCAATTATCAACTCCCATCTTGAAGGAGTTGTCCATAGTGTCATTCTATGAGAGGAAGCCATTGGGATCAACCATGGTACGAGCTTTAATGAGCAAATCTACATGCCACCGCTAACTTCACCGACCTTACAGATTGTGGAGCCATTCTCAGCAATTCTTGGGTTGCCAAATGAGCGTGCCATTCCACTAAACGCGGACCACAAGGAAATTTCTCGGCCTTCACCTCAAGAAGAGCAGAAATACGCACCCGTTTGGAACGCTATAAAGGAGATGGTTGAATGTGAGGTTTCGAGTAACGTATTTCTAATTTGTTGTTCTACCTGCTCACTTTTTGACAGCTTCCCAACTTGGTTCGTTTGCTGACAACGTTGATCTACTGGACCAACTTTTCTGTGTCGACTACAAGGCCGCGCAACTGCGACCCCGTCAGCCTCATCCTGGGACGGCTTCTTGGATCTTTCAGGACTCGAATTTTTTATCCTGGCTGGAATCCCAAGGATCATCGGTTTGTGTTTTGTCGGGTCCGCCTGGAACCGGAAAGAGTGTGTTGAGTCGTCACCTCGTTGATACAGTTATTTCGGGAAGCAACGAGCAGAGCGTCACGATTGGCAGCCCGGGAATAACCTTTTTCTGTTCTGATTTCAACGAAGCCACCAACTCGGAGGAGTCGGTTCTTCGCTCCTTGCTACACCAGATTATTCAGATCAATCCGTATTCTGGGACCATTGCCAGAAACAGGCTCACACGCCCGGGTTCTCCCCATATACTGGACTTGCACGCAAAGAACCTGTGGAAGGTGCTTAAAGATACTTTGTCAATGGAAATGATGAAGAATGCATTTATTGCTATTGATGCCATTGAGGAACTCGGAGTAAACTCTTCTACGAAAATTTTACTTGGGTTGGCACGACTTGTCGCCGAGACGAACTGCGAGCGACCTAACCACCGGCTTCGGATTTTCATATCCAGCAGATATCAGGCCGAATCTGATAAAAAGTCTATTTCCATCTTCAGTGTCAGAGTATCCGGTCTCGCCATGTACCGAAACGTTGAAGTTTATCTTCAGACCGTTGTTGACGACTTTGCCGCGCAAAATGCACAATTTAACCATGCGACTACAGCAGTCACAAGGCGCAAAATTGTTGATCGCATAGCGAAAGGCGCAAATGGAATGTTTTTATGGGCGTACACGGCATGGGAGGATTTCAGAAAGGGGTTATTGTGGAGTCGAAATTTGGTCCAGCAAAAGTTAGAGCAGCTTGACAAAAGTCCTGCTGGGATAAATCCTCTGTATGATGCAATCATGGGAAGAATTGATCCCGCAATCAAAGATGAGGCCCTGGACATCTTCTTTTTCCTCTCGGTTGCTGCGCGACCAATGAGCGAGGTCGAACTGGGCATCCTCCTAGGCGTAGACCGAAGCCGAACGGTAATGACCAGTTCAGAAAATATTGAAGTCATAACTCAACTGGGAAGCCTGTTGGAAAAGGAGTTTGGTGATCTCATCACGGTTCACGATGATAATATCGTCACTTTCAGTCACTTTTCGTTCAAGGAGTACCTGCAGGACACATTTGAAGAGGAGCCGCCAACCCGGCTATTTCGAGCACGGAAAGGCATAACCCGGGCGTGCCTTGAGTACCTCAAGCTCAAAGATCTTCTCGATGACGCATCGAAAGGCTTATCCGAAAAGCGTTTGTCCGCCAAGTGAATGAACTGAAAATCGCAGTAATGCTGACGTTTCCCAGGCATCGATCTTAAATATCCATTCTTGCCATACGCTAGGCGCTTCTTTCTCCATCATCTGCTTTCGCTTTCATACGATGATCCTCTGTGGGTTTTGTTTGCGGAAATAACCGGACACAGGAGTATTTATACCCTAAATAACCTCGTACCGGAGGGGATGTGGATTCCGACGCCGTTGCGAGCGGTCCTGGACGAGGTCCCCCATCCTGAGAAGGGAATGCTGGTCCGAAAGCTGGCAGCTCATGGTTACGACGTCAATGAGAGATGGCTCCCTCGTGAATATAGGGGCTTTGCGCTACAATATTGCCTCACCAGAGCGAGGAATGAGTCGGAAATGGCAAAGACGGCCCATCTATTGCTCGACCTTGGTGCGGATCCTTCTCTGCCAGAGGAGCCCATCCGGTCAAACTTCAGAAGCGCCATTGAGGGGAATTCCTGGAGTATATATGAAGCCCTCATCCGGCACCCATGGATTGACCTCAATGCAAGGGACTTTTATGGACAGACAGTTGTTCATAACCTGGTCCAATACGGTCCATTGGCGAGGCTTTCAGATGTTCTGGACAACCACCGTGTAGATGTCAACATTCAAGACGCAAATGGCTTTACGCCACTGCACTTGGCCACTTCTCTCAATTTAATCGAGAAAGTCAGAAGACTATTAAAGGCTCCTGGCATTCGTCTCGATCTCACAGACAAAAGCAGCCGCACAGCCTTCACGCTTGCAACATACTGGGGATTCCAGAAAATAGCCCTGGCTCTAATAGAGACGTCTCAGGCATTTCCCATTTCCGATACCGAGCAACTGAGCGGTATCGTATTCGCGGCAAAGCAGGGCCACAAGGAGCTCTGTTTTAGGACGCTAGAGCTTGTTCGCTACGAACGCCTACGCCTCCACATTGACTATTCGGGCAAGGGCATGTTACATCACACGGCCATAAACAACTGGGACGATATGCTCGAACAATGTCTCATTCGAGGCGGTCCGGACTTGAGTGTGGATCAACTTGACCATGCAGGAAAGACGGCCCTCCACTACGCTGCGGCATTGGGAAACACAAGAAGCTGCTCCGTGCTGCTGCGTCACGGCGCAAGCACGCGGCTGCAGGATAGAAATGGCCGCAATGCTCCTCAAGCAGCGGCTGATGCCGGGTTTACAGATACACTACTCGAGATTCTCAAGTTGGGCAACGTGGATCCAAACCAGTACGACATAGAAGGTCGAAACCTGGTCCACTGGGCTGCGACGATTGACTGCTTGGCCGTGGTGAAGCGTATCACAGAGATTCCAGGGGCGGATATTTCTAGGAAAGACCGCCATGGGAAGGCTCCCGTGGATATTGCGTTTCAGTGCCAATGTGCCAATGTAGGCAGGTTTCTGGATGAGCAGATGCGCGACCGGGCCGGGCCAGGCTCCTACTTCAGCATCTACAGCTGGGATTACATGTATAACAGCCCGATTATAACTGATTTCGATGAAGATGAGGATCTTTCAAGTATTGCAAGGCGTGAGCTTGCCGAGTCACAAGATCTGCGAGCCAAATCTCGCAAGTTAGCCCAGAAGGAGTGGGAGGATTTACATCAGCAATACCCAGAAAACCTTTGGGGGCTGATTATTTGCAACGTTAGAGATGCTCCTGTGCATGGAAAAGGAGGCACAAATGCACCCGAATCACTCAATAGGAAGGGGGAGAAGGAAAGAAACAAGACCAAGAAGAAGGGTCAAGTGGAAGCCGAAGCGGAATCTAAGAAACCAAAAAAGAAACCGAAGAGCAAGCCAAAAGAGAAAACAAAAGAAAAGCGCAAGGAAACAGGCAAAGAAAAATCCTAGAGTTGAAAATCAAGGCATTGACACATCAGGGCTACTGCTTCGCGAGCCGGGTTTTGGACTGGAGACGTATCCCACGTAATCTAACCTAAAATAATCATTATACCGGAGACAAAAATGAACACCTAAAGTCCCCCTAAAATAGTATTTGAATAAATATCATTATTTTCATGGGGGCGGGAGGCTGTTGCTAAAAATGGCAAGGCCAATAGCCTTTGGCATGCATCAGAGTGTCGAATCTGCAAGCATTCAAGGGCGGCATGTACGATGAGGGTTATGGCACGGCAATCATCTTAGTCAGCGGCATTAATGACGCGGAAAATGGTCCAGGCGAAACTGGAGGATTTCGCCAAGATGCAACAGGAGGGAGGTAGAGTGTTGATCAAAGAGAAGCGGTGTGATGTTGAAGATCAGAAGGCGTTTACGAGGCTGGTTACCGAACCGGTGTCACCGATTGGATCCCCATTCCCCATTTGAACCCTTTTTACGACGAAAAAAAGACGAAGTTATAAATAAATGCGGCTCTCAAGCCCGCAGCTATGTACGTTACCCTGGGGGCCACACACGCAATAGGTCAGGTCAGCTGGGGTTGATGGGAAAGTTGAAAATGCGCTTAAACATCCCCCCAGGCTTAGCGCGCCGGGCCGCAGAGAGAGAGAGGCACAGACTACAATCTCGGGATAGAAACAGGATAAGGTAAGGCTAGTAGTGCCTTTCTTTTTTTAAAAAGGCGAAACGGGACCATACGAAGTTCTCGCGGTTGAATCATTGGCTCTCGAGGTTCTTTGTTTTTTTTTTATTGCGCCTACGACGATCACTTTGCGGCGGGTAAGTAAGTCCGGGTTGCTGGGTCCGCCAGGCAATCTCAGGGAATACGAGAGAGTGAGAGAACAGAAGAGGAGCAACTAGTGCCAGAGAGACGCCAGGAGGGAGCCCGTTGACCCCACGCGGCTAGGCCCCAATGCGATCTAGTTGTTTGGTGCTAGCCAGATCTCAGCCTTTTTTGTTTTTTCCTTGCCTTCTGCTAGCTAGATCTTGTGTGGTACCCGGTGGGTTGAGTAAGCAAGCTAAAGCCCCCACCTCTCCTTTGGAGAGGTGGTAACATTACCTGTATCTATGTCTTTACTATATCTAACTTTTTTACTATTACTTAGTAATAATACTATAACTATAATATTAAATAGATAAATAATTATATTATATAATAGTCTATATTCTTATATACCTAGATTATAATATATATATATTTTTCTAGTATTATTATAGTTATATATTATTAGTAAGTTAGTACTTAATAATACTATTTTAACTTTAGTATATAAACTATATAGTTATTAAATAGTATATTTTTATAAATTAGTACTACCTCTTTATCTTTTAAGTAATTATTTAAAGTTCTATTATAATTAAAACTATTATAATTAATATAAATTAATTAACTATTATTTTCTTTTTTATTATTAAGTAAATTAAATAGATTTTAGAGTCTCTAAATTATCTATTTTAAACCTTAAGTTTATATCTATATAATAATCTTAATATTATTATTTTCTGATTTTTTTTTATTTATTAATAAGTAAAATATAATTATTAACTTTGAAGTTATTAAGATAAAGTTACTTAGGTTATTATTAGTTTTATTAAGTGAGGCTAATCTTGTGGCTTAAGCTGTTTTCTATTAAATAACTTTAGAGATATATTAGAATAATATTTCTAGAGTTATTAATAATAAAAATAACTGTTTTATATTATTAGTTTTAAGTTAGTTAATCTTAAGACTATTTTAAATATTTATTTCTTTTTTTATTATTATTTTATTATAGGTTTTTTATTAAATTATATTTTCTTTTGTTAATTGTAATACCTTTATTATTGTTTTAGTTTGACTCTGAAGGTAAGGCTAACTTAAGTTAGTTATTAATGTCTTTTTATTGTTTTTTAATTATTAAAATAATTTTAATTACTTTTTCTTTTGTTTTTAGAATTCTTTATCTTAATCTTATTAAACTCTCTTTATTATAATTTCTTATAATAACTTTATATTATAAATATTATTATTAACTTTAATATAACAGTATATATAAATTTAATAATCTTCTAATTTTAATCTCTTTTAATATAATTTAACTATTTATTAATAGATAGTTTTAGTGATAATTATTTTATTTAAATATATTCTAATATATTAAATAATTTTATAGGTTAAGTTATTTAATTTATTGAGCTTCCCTTTTTTATTAATAAGATTTAAGTCTCTTTTTACTTTTTTTAGAGTTACTATTTACTTTTATAAGAGATTAGGAAGTAAGAGCTCTTTAGTCTCTTTAAGTGATTAATAAAGTAGCTCTAATATAACTTCTGGGTTAAAAGGTATAATATTTAATTTCTTAAATCTAATATATATATAATATACTTTAAATGTAGTTTTAAATAATCTATTTTATTAATTAAGGAAGTTAAATTAGTTTATTTGTATTGTGGGTAAATCCCGGTGTTCTGAATAACATAGCTAAGGTCACAACAGGGTTAACAGTAGCTACTAGGGGGTTAAGCAATAAATTCATTGATATCTAGCTTCTTCTTATATCTAACCTCTTACAGAGGGGTTATAGTATTACTATTATAAGTAATAGTTATATGATTAGGATAAAGGTATTATAATCAATATTATCTATATCCTATAGGCCCCTTTGGCCCTCCTATGAGGTTATTCCTTCAACTAACTGTTGTTCTAATACTAGAGTTTCTTTCTTAAAGAAATAACAATATAGTAGTACACTCAGTAGTATCAACTGCACTTTGTTTATTATTTTTTTTCTCTTCCCTTTTCTTTTCCTTTATTCTTATATAACCTAGCCCTCAATATAAATCATAGAACTATTATTATCAATAAATCACTTAAGTACTTAATTTAGTATTCTTTTTATGAATATATTAGCTAAATTATCTTCTCTATTAATCTATCTAACTTTATATAGTTCTTATTATTTGTATAATTATTATAATATTATAATATTAATTATTAGTTATTTTTCTTTTGTTATTCCTAGTTTCACAAAGCACTTATAAAGAGAATATAAGTTAATATAGATAATTATAGAGATATAAAAGAGTTTAAGTCAATTAGTAATTTAGTTAAGGGTTATAGATATTGTATAGGTAATATCTATACTAATAACTATATTATAGATCTCTGATATTAGAATACTTTAAGTTATCTTTTAGTACTTAGTAGAACTATAATAGATGATATTCTTGTTTATTGTGAATATTCTATCTTCTATTTGCTTATTTATAATAATTATTATAAAGTTAAGTTATAATAAAAGGTTGGTATTATTTGTGAAAGTGCTATTAATAAATATAAAAAACTTTGTAGTTAATAGGTCAAGTAGAGTAAATATAAGACTATATTTAAGATTATTTACCTATTATTTAAAGTATTTATTTAGGATTTTGATTTAGATTTTATCTAGGTTTTAGAATTATACTATAGCTAAAAGGTTATAGTATACTTTGGGTTAGTAAATGGAGGTAATATATATTCTTTAAGCTTATTATTCTATATATTTCTTTTTGGTTATAGTTTAGTCTTTAGTATTGATTAATTTGATCTTTTTACTTTGTCTTTTCTATTATATAGTTATATTATTATTTTTAGATAAAATAATAATTATATTATTAAATATAAAGGGTTTTCTGATAGTTAAAACCTTTTATAATTTGGTTTCAAAGGTAATTTCTTTAAGTTTCTCCTCTTCTAACCAAAGGAATATCTTATCAGAAGCTCTTATTATATTATCTATTTATATTCTAATGACTGTAAAACTAGGGTTGTCTTTTGATGATACTAATAAGTATAGGTTAAATATAAATATAACTATCTAAAGTTTTTTTAAATAATATTTATAGTATATCACTTACTAGTAATTTCTTGTTTTTAGGATTCTATAGAGTAATATTATTATTTTTATAATTGTACTTTCTGGGTATTTATATTAAATACTATTTAGTAAGTGTATTAGTATAATTTGGTTTAATCTTATTTTAGATTATATATATACTTAAGTAATATCTTAAAATTAAATATAAATATTATACTTAATAAGTAATAAAGTTAATATAAGGATTAATTTTTGACTATACTATTATATTATAAGTAATTAAATAAGGATTATTTCTTTGTTTTAGTCAATATATCTCTGGATCACTAGTTATAACTTCTTATATAATTTATTAGTTATCTTGCTTTTGATCTTATTAATAATATATAATTTAAAGATTTTAATTTTTTTATATTTCTTTTTATTAAATAAGATAAATTTAAATATATTATATTAGATTAATCTTTTAATCTCTTTTATTATAGATATATTAAAAGGTTTACTTAAAATTATAATAATCTTTTTCTCTTAAAGTTCTAATACTAACTTTAAGTTAGCTTTCTTTTTAGCTAAGATAAATACTTTATAATACTTAGTCTTATTCTTAAATTAATTAAGAAAATAAGTATTACTTATTATAATAGAGTTCTTATAAAATTAACTTTTACTTCTTTTGATAGTTAATTAAAATAGAGGTATAATAATTAAATTCTTCTAAAGTTTTCCTTTCTTCTTTTTCTCTATAAACTCAAGAATTAGATTCTTTTAAAATCTTTTTCTTTTTTTTTTCTTAGTAGGCTTAGGACTTTCAGACTCAAAAGTAAGATCTTTATCATCTTCCGAATTATCTTCTGTAGATAGTATATTTATTGGTTTTAAGGGAGTCAGTTTATTATTAGGGTCTTCGAGGAAGGGCTTAATAATAGTTAAGTAGAACTTTAATATTCTTCAGAGACTATTGATAATATAGATTTTTCTCTTAATAATAATAAGTATATATAGTCTTATCTATCTTTCTTTTTCTTAGTATATATAGACTTATAATTAAAGGGGAAGGTTTAATATAATTATTATATCGGGATTATTATAAGTAGTAAGTATATCTTTTACTTATCTCTCTATATATAACTTATATACTTTGTTTATTATTTTATAAATAGTTTTTATTCTCTTTATTATACTAGATAAGAGTTTAGAGTCTTATATTATCTATAGGTATAATCTAAATACTAAGAGTATTAGTATAAAGCTATTAGGGCTAGTAGTATTATTTATTATTTTTATTATTATTTATAAGATTTCTTTTTATTTTATTAATAGGTCTTCTTAGCAAAGAATATTATAAGTATATCAGATAAGTATATAGTATCTTTTAACTTTTCTAACTAAGTTATAGATTTCTATTAGTATAACTAAGATAATTATACTTTTTAGTCTTACTTTTTAGTAAAACTCCTGACTAATAAAGTTCTTATTAGAGTTAATAATTAACTAGTTAAATAGTTTAATATATATATTGATTTAGTAAGCTTTTAGAGTTCTTTATATTATTAATAATATTATATCTATAAGAAATTAGGTAATATTAAATATAGTTATTTTATTAATAATATAAAGTATTAGTTTACTATTAATATATATAATATCTATAATAATTTGATAGTTAAATTTATAATTATTATAGATAGTAAATTTAAACTTCTATAGTATTTTTATATAGAGTTAATATTTATAATAGATTTTAGTTAACTTCTTAATAGCTTGTTGTTCTATAGGGTAGCTAGCTCTTATTAATAAATTATAAAATTAGTTTATTAATAAGTAACTAAAGTAATAATATAGTTAGTAGAGTTTATTATTAGTTAGGTTATACTATATAAGTATTTTCTTATTATTAAGGAATTACTATAGGTGTCTTTATTTTTATATAATTAGTACTTATATATCTCTTTTTTTAAGATAGTTATAGAGGTTATAGAAGTAAATCTTTAAATAGTCTATATTTTATAGTAAGAGAAGGAATAGAGTATTGATAAATATAATATAAAATAATATAATCCCGAATAGAGTGGTTATATTTACTATTCTAAGTGATTTATTTGGAGTTCTTCTTCTGAATATGATGGTTACTTCTCTTACTCTTGTTGTATTTAGTTTAGTAGATATATTACCTAATCTTTATAATATAATAAATTATTTATAATTATTAATTGAAATTTTTACTACTTTAGTATTAGAGATAACTCTTTAGAATTTATCTAAGTTATATTAGTTATTAAGTAGGAACTATATTGTTTTTTTTTTTGGTTTTTCTTTAAGTTTATAAAAGAAGTCTTTTTAGGTAAAGTAATAGGTTATTATTTAATTAGTAAGTATATTAAAGATATATTGTGGATTGACTATATTGATAGTACTTATAAAATAGATATAGGTATTAGAAGTATATATCTTGTTATGATCTTTATTATAGTTTTTATTATTAGTATTTTCTTTTTTCTTTTTAGCTTTACTATCTAAGTTAATAAGTTCTACTATATATATAGTATATATAGTTTTATTAAAGAAGGACTTATTTCTCTTTTTCTTATATTCTTTGTATATTTTTCTTTTTTCTTTAGTAGTATATTTAGTTAAATAGTATTTATTCTTAAAATATATATAATATTATTTATCTTTTTATAATTTCTTTTGAGGGTTATTCTTATTTCTTTGGCTGTTATTACAGAAGGAGATTTGTAGTCAGTTGTTTTTATGTCTATTGTATATTTGTTTGGTTATTAATTATTAGGTATTGGTTATAGAGATATTTTTTATAGATTTTATTGGTTTATTTGATAAAGTAATTGTATAGTAGATTTGTAAATAGATATCTGTATATATTGCTAGTGGGTTTAGGTAGATATTTATAAGGTTTTTGATGTTTTAGTATATTGTGAGGAGTTAGGTATAGACTGTAAAGTTACTTTTTATAATCTTTAGTAATACTCTTTAGAGGACTTTAAGTTATTTAAAGAATTTATTAAGGGTTATTTAATAGTCTTTTTTAGGAGATATAAGTAGTTATTTGGAGAGTTTTAGGTTTTATTATTTTTTATAATACTTATTAAGTATTTATTTATTTTTAAACTCTTATTTTATTTTTTTAATTATTTAGTTAAAAAGTATTAGTTTACTTATTATATATATTATTCTTA